>CM035171.1:66239206-66635424 GCA_020205615.1 Panax quinquefolius | reverse complement strand
ACGATCATATGCTTTCTGGCCTAACTTTTGTTTTAATGGTGTAGTACGAATGTAGTACTACAACCCTAAACAAGTTCCAAGGCCAATACACAACAAATCAGAGAGATCTAAGGTTCAGAATGTCTTGTCAGAGCTGTTCTTCATTTCTGGGTTTTCTAGAAATGAAGAACATATGTTAGGCCTTACTTTGAGCCTTCGAATCTAGGCTTTCCAAGTTTGATTAATGTGATCTTAAGGTTCAATCATGTAGTACTCATGACAAGGTATAATTATCATGTAATAGAGTAGTAAAACAACATCACTAGCAGTAGATCTAGGCCGGTCAAACTACTTGTCATGAACGTGTTCTTGAACTTTCTTGGTAACCCAGAAATGTTTATCAAGCAGTTGGTCAACCTAGGTTTGACCATCATTATTTTTCATTTTGTTAAGGATCTAGGTGATCTAAAGGCATGAGTGTATAGTCTTTATACCCGTGTACAACATTAAAATAACAACTTGGCTAAAACATTAAACCACAGCAAGATCAGAAGTATTGAAATTCTTGTTAGACCAGTTTTCTGGGTTTCTGGGCTGCCCAGAAACCAGTTGGTCATGGTCGGTCAACGACCTTTGACGGCTTATAACTTGTAATCTAAACATGATATAACCATGATTCTAGTTTCGTATCAAAGTCTACATGGCATACTACAAATATAAACATTTAAAACACTAAAAACATTAAGAGAGACAAATCTAGGAGACTTGACATTTGACTATCAGAAACCACTTTTCCAGATTTCTAGATTTTTGAAAACTTCTAAATCGTGCATCTAGATGTTATAGATCCATGATCTATCAACCCAGATCACTAAAAGACACCCTAATACACAACTTTAACCAACCAATTATAATATATAACATTAAATCGCATGATTTCAAAAATTAGGGTTTATACCTCTTTTTAACTTTGATCTTGAATCTGATCCTTGTGATCTGAACTTGGTATTCTAACACATGATCATGGCTTAACTTTTTTCTCTCTCTCACTCTAAATTTTGGATTTTTAGAGAGAGAAGTGTTTTGGCTAGAATGAAAAATAAAGTGGTCATTTCTCTCTCTTTAATCTATGTAAATGTTGTATGCAATGTAATGGTTGGCATGAGGGGCTGATATGTGTTAATTTCAGTCACATGGTGTAAGACCCCAACTTTTATGAATAAAGATGAATTTTCTATAAATATCATTTTTGAATATTATGGAATGAATTTGATATAATGTTATAGTTGTGGGTAATATTTATTAAATTTTGCAAAGTACGCAAGTTGTTATATAATATTCGATTGGTCGAGGAATATTCGTTTTAATAGGGAATATTCGTACGACGGCACAATTGTTGGTGGATCCCACAACGAAATTATTGTTGGATTGAGAAAACGACAAAAATATCTTTTTAAAAATAACGGCGAAAGTTTTACCGTTAACACTGTTGGAATACCTGGTGGTTAAAATACGATGAATGGCGTTGTTGTTGATGACGAGAGTATTACCAGATTGCACAAAGAATTTTGAATTATTGATTCTTACGTAAGAAGGCACTACTCAATAATTGTTACAGTAATTACTGTTCAATATTTTATTTTATTGGTTCAATAATTGTTGCGTTGATATTTTATATTATTATTCTTTCAATAATTGTCACTGCACAATATTTCCCATTATCAGATCGATAATTCATATTATTTGAATAATATTATTAGATAACATTATTGGCAATGTCTAGAAAGTTTTGTCAAGGAGAGGTTTGGTCACCTAATTGCTCGCTAGTAAGGAGAAATCCTTATTGGAAAGCCCCCTCTTTCCTGGGAACGGCCTGGTTGTCATTATTGTGATTCTGTAATATTATTTGTGAATAATTAATTATTGATTTATATGATAAGGAAATATTTATTTTATGTGGACACAAATGATAGATAAGAAAATATTTATTCGAAGTGGATTTAAATTGAAGAATTCTTAGCATGTGACATTTGTTGAAAGTTGGTATTTTATCTTTTTTGATAAAATAATTCATTCAAATATATTATTATAATATTACATTATAGTAGTATGATGTGATTATATAATAGTACGTTTTTATAATTTGAATGGTAGCATTATTATAGTAAATTCATGGTATAAAAGCAAAAGGAGGTGGAAGAGAACAAATTGAATTTGAATTCATGTGATGCAAGCGATGATGTCATCGGATGATGAGGTAAGCGATGATGTCATCAGACGATGAGGTATGCAATGATGTATTATGATCGATGATGTCAGCGGTGATGTCATAAATTATGGCGAAAAGACTATTTTACCCTTACTCTGCGAAGCCTATAAATAGAAGCTCATTTCTTCATTATTTTTCACGAATTCATTCAAGCTATAGAGAGAGAAAGTATAGAGAGAATAAGAGAGAAAGAAGAAGAGTATTTTGTTACTACACTATTGCAGTATCCAATCTCCTACTAAGGTAAGGGGTATTATTCTTTCGTATTCATGAAGAGAGTTATTTTCTTTCAATACTCGTAAGGGTTGTTATTCCATTCTTTATTATTTCATTGGAATAACTTTGTTTGTGCTTGATCATCGCATGCACAGTGAATTATGTTGTTATTCCATTCTTTATTATTTTGTTAGAACATCACATGCATGCGGCGGATTACGTGCGGACTGGTTCCATTCTTTATTATTACATTGGAACATCCTGTTTGTGCGGATTTACGTGATGACAGTTCCATTCTTTATTGTTACTGTTGGAATATCATATGCATGCGGATTCGCGTGACACAGTTCCATTCTTTATTACTCTGTTGAAATGATGCATCTCGTGGATTCTTGCATGGCGGGCAAAAATCCATTTGGGTTTCATATATTCTATTATACTTAGTTGGTTAAAGTTTTGGCTTCTATACTCCATGAAATTAGTGGGATATCCTTGATATTTGCGCTTCATCCAGTATCTTTTCATGGAAATATTCTTCTGAGCATTCTTGAATTTTACTCCACAAAACAGTATCATGTTGACAATCTGGACGTTGGATAAATTAAATTATAAATCTTTAAAATTTATCCTTGAACTTGTTTTATTGAATTCTTATATCATTGTCATCATCCTCATGTTTATAATATGTTGAAAGTCGTATGTGGCACTGTAGTGCGTAGATGGACTTGGTATGATTATGACCGAGGATTATTCGGTATAATCATGGTAGTAATGTTACAAATGATGTGGTAAAATCCTCATTTGTCGTAGTGCATTGATGGACGGTTGTTGGCATGATCATGACCATTGATGAATACACGAATATCTTTGGCCCGTAGTGCATGGATAATTTGTGGTCGTGATCTTAATGAATATCCTTGGTAAGTAGTGCGAGGATGATGTGGATTATTTATTAAAGCGAGTCTCAATGATAAAAGTAATGAAAAACCTTTTAAATCATAGAAGATAGTATATTTTATTCTATACCTATCTCTTTCAAATGGATTGTTGGTTCACTGCAGATTAAACTTGATAAAATCTACTATCTTCTATGATTCAAAAGGTTTTTCATTACTTTTATCGCCGAGACTCAAACTAATAAATAATCCACATCATCCTCAAGACTACTACCAAGGATATTCATTAGTATCACGACCACAAATTATCCATGCACTACGGAGCCAATGATATTCGTGTATTCATCAATGGTCATGATCATGCCAACAACTCGTCCATCAATGCACTACTACCAATGAGGACTTTTACCACATCATTTGTAACATTACTTGGCCATGATTATACCGAATAATCCTCGGTCATAATCATACCAAGTCCATCTATACCACAGCCACGTATGACTTTCAACATATTATAAACATGGGGATGATGACAATGATATAAGAATTAATAAAACAAGTTCAAGGATAAATTTTTAAATATTTATAATTTAATTTATCCAGAAATCAATAACGTCCAAATTGTCAACATGATACTGTTTTGTGGAGTAAAATTCAAGAATGCTAAGAAGAATATTTCCATGAAAAGATACTAGATGAAACGCAAATATCAAGTATATTCCACTAATTTCATGGAGTATAGAAGCCAAAACTTAACCAACTGAGTATAATAGAATATATAAAATCGCAAATGGATTTTTTCCAACCATGCGGTAATCCACGTAGACAGATCATTTCAACAGAACAATAAAGAATGGAATAACATAAGAATTCACCAGGCGTACGTAGACAGGTTATTCCAACAGAATAATAAAGAATGGAATAACAACATAATTCACTGTGCAGGGCGCGATAGATCAAGATGCATAAAAGTTATTCCAAGCGTAATAATAAAGAATGGAATAACAACATAATTCATCAGGCATGCGATAGACCGCACAGACAGGTTATTCCAACAGAATAAATAAGAATGGAATAACAACCCTTACGAGTATTGAAAGAAAATAACTCTCTTCATGAATACGAAAGAAATGATACCCCTTACCTTAGTAGGAGATTTAGACACTGCAATAGTATAGTAACATAATTCTCTTCTTCTTTCTTTCTTATTCTCTCTATACTTTCTCTCTCTATAGCTTGAATGAATTGGTGAAAAATAATGAAGAAATGAGCTTTTATTTATAGGCTTGGCAGAGTAAGGGTAAAATAGTCTTTTCACCATAATTTATGACATCATCGCTGACATCATCGATTATATTACATTATTGCTTACCTCATCGTCCGATGACATCATAGCTTACCTCATTGTCTGATGACATCATCGCTTGCATCATAGGAATTCAAATTCAATTTGTTCTCTTCCACCTCCTTTTACTTTTATACCATGAATTTACTATAATAATGTTACCATTCAAATTATAAAAAAACGTACTATTATATAATCACATCATACTACTATAATGTAATATTTTAATAATATATTTGAACAGATTATTTTATCGGAAAAGATAAAATACCAACTTTCAACAAATGTCACATGCTAAAAAATTTCCTCAGTTTAAATCCACATTGAATAAATATTTTCTTATCATATATATCAATAATTAATTATTCACAAATAATATTACCAAATTATAATATCGACAACCAGGTCGTTCCCAATAAAAAGGGGGCTTTCCAATAAGTATTTCTCCCTATTGGCGCGCAATTAGGTGACCAAACCCTTTCCTCGACAGAACTTTCTAGACATTGTCAATAATGCAAATAATAATATTACTCCCTCCGTCCCATAGTTATACACTGATTTTCTATTTTGAGATGTCCCAATATATAGGCTAATTACTATTTATAAAATTTAGCTGGTTCATTGTATTACTTTTATGCCCTTATAATAAATATTCAACCATTACTCTTTTTTTGAAGAAATAACATTAAATGTCATTATTTTTATCACCACATTTAATGTTGTTGTATTCTCTTTGGTTAAAGTTGTATGGTTATGGTTTTTAAACACGTCAATCAATGAAGTTGAGAGTTCCAGTGTGATAAGTAAGGAGTAATTAACTTATTCATTAATTCTATATTAAGGGGTATATGTGGAAAATTTATGTTGAAAATTGCCACTAAACTAATTTTCTTAAACTACCTGGCAAAAGAAATCAGCCTATAACTATGGGACGGAGGGAGTATTCAAATAATATGAATTATTGATTAGATAATTTGAAATACTGTGCAATGACAATTATTGAATCAATAATATAAAATATTGAAGCGATAATTATCGTAATAATTATTGGGTAGTGACTTCTTCACGTAAGAATCAAGAATCCAATATCTTCGTATAATACCGTGCTACTATGCAACCACGCCAGTACATCGTACTTTTACCACCGGGTATTTCAACAGTTAACGGTAAAACTTTCGCCGTTATTTTTATAAAAAGATAATTTTGTCGTTTTCTAACTCCGATAATAATTCTATTGTGGGGTTCACCAATGATTGTGTCGTCGTACGAATATTTCTAGACAAAAAGAATATTCCCCGACCAAACGAATATTTTATAACCACTTGCTTATTTTGCAAAATTTATTAATATTACCCACAACTATAACATTATATCAAATTTACTCCATAATATTCAAAAATGATATTTATAGAAAATTCATCTTTATTCATAAAAGTTGGGGTCTTACAACCTCCCCTTCTTATGAAATTTTGCCCTCGAAATTAGGGTACGTACCTGGTATGTCGAAGAGGTAAGGATACCTTAATTTCAATTCATATTCTAACTCCCAGGTCATTTCCTCAACATCGTGGTTTCTCCACAAAACTTTGACTTGAGGTATAACCTTGAAGCGTAAAATATGCTCCTTCTTATCCAAGATTTTAATAGGAAACTCTTCATACATTAAATCTTTTGCTATTTCGTCCGGTTCTAACTCAATAATGTGGTTCGGGTCTTTCACATATTTACGTAACATGGATATGTGAAAAACGTTATGAACACGAGACATATTTGGCGGTAAAGTGAGTCTATAAGCCACAGTTCCTACTCGATCGAGGATTATAAATGGGCCAATGAATCAAGGATTGAGCTTTCCTCTCTTTCCAAATCTTGTAACTCCTTTCCATGGAGCAACACGTAACAACCATGATCTCCAATATCGAATTTCACGTCCATTCGATGAAGATCAGCATAACTCTTTTGTCGATCTTGTGATGTTTTTATACGTTGTCGGATCATTTGAATCTTTTCCATAGTCATACGTACCAACTCAGGTCCCAATAACGTTGCTTCACCTACCTCATCCCAGCATACTGGAGAACGACACTTTCTTCAATACAACGCCTCGAATGGAGCCATGCCAATACTTGCTCGATAACTATTGTTGTAGGAAAACTCCACCAATGGTAAGAACTTGTCCCAACTTCCCTTGAAGTCAAGGACACATAGTCTTAATAGATCTTCAAGAGTTTGAATAGTCCTCTTCGACTGCCCGTACGTCTGAGGATGATATGTCGAGCTAAATCATAAATCCGTGCCCATAGCTTTCTGCAAACTAACCCAAAATCGTGAAGTGAATCTTGGGTCTCGATCAGAAACTATGGATACTGGCATACCATGCAATCTTACAATCTCGTTTATGTACATACGAGCAAAACGTTCAAGTGTATAAGTTTCTCGTATAGGTAAGAAATGAGCCGACTTGGTCAATCTATCAACAATGACCCAAATCGCATCTATGCCTTGAGAAACCTTGGGAAGACCAGTAACGAAATCCATGGTAATGTGCTCCCACTTCCATTCTGGAATCTCAAGTGGTTGCAATGGACCTTTTGGTACTTAATGCTCTGCCTTGACTCGTTGACAAGTTAGACACCATGAGATAAACTCTGCGATCTCTCTCTTTTCATATTGCTCCACCAAAATGTATGTCGAAGATCATGATACATTTTGGTACTCCCAGGATGGATTGCAAACGGTGTGTTGTGCGCCTCCATCATGATTTTATACTTTAAATCGGTCGTTAGGAAAAAGTCCGGAGTTGACTCAAGTATTCCTTCTTCATCAATTCTTGCTTCCGGCATAGCACCTTCTTTCACTTTCTTCCTCATACGCATCAGCTCCGGGTCTGTAGCTTGATCAGCTTTAACTTTATCGATTAAAGTCGGTTCTACTCGTATATTCGTCATCATCACATGGGTCCCTGGAGTCTTTAACCCTATCTCCATCCTTTGTAAGTCATACAAAATGGGCATTTGTGTTGACAATATTGCACTCGTACCCACATATGATCTTCTACTCAATGCATCAGCTACTACGTTCGCTTTACCAGGATGGTATTGAATGGTATGAACATAATCTTTCAACAGTTCAAGCCAACATCGTTGCCGCATGTTGAGTTCCTTTTGGGTGAAGAAATATTTGAGGCTTTTATGATCAGTAAAGATCTCCACTTTCTCCCCATACAAGTAATGCCTCCAAATTTTAAGTGCGAAGACAACAGCTACCAACTCTAGATCATGAGTATAATAATTCCTCTCATATTCTTTGAGTTGTCGAGAGGCATAGGCTATGACTTTTCCATGTTGCATGAGAACACATCCTAACCCTTTGCCCGAAGCATCACTGTAGATGACATATCCCTCCGAGCCAAATGGTATTGTCAGAACAGGTGCTGAAATGAGTCTTCTCTTGAGTTCTTGAAAACTCTTCTCATATTCCACGCTCCAACCGAATTTTGTATCTTTCTGAGTCAACTGAGTTAATGGAGTAGATATTCGAGAAAATCCTTCCACGAATCTCCGATAATAACCAGCTAAGCACAGAAAGCTAAGTACTTCGGTAACTAACTTAGGTTGCTCCCTGCTTTGAATTGCTTCAATCTTTGCCGGGTCAACAGATATTCCATGACTTAATACTACGTGCCCAAGGAATGCTACTTCCTCAAGCCAGAACTCGCATTTCTTCAACTTGGCATAAAGCTTATTTTCACGAAGATTTTGGAGTATCAGCCTCAAGTGTTGCTCATGATCTTCATGGCTTTTGGAATATATGAGGATGACATCAATAAAGGCGACCACAAAGTGATCTAAATATTACTTGAATACTCATTTCATCATATCCATGAAGGCAGTAGGAGCATTAGTCAATCCAAAAGACATGACTAGGAATTCATAATGCCCGTACCGAGTTCTGAAAGCCGTCTTTAGAATTTCATCGGTTCTAATCTTTAACTAATGATATTCGAACTAAGATCGATCTTTGAAAAAGAATTTGGCGCCTTATAATCGGGTCAAACATGTCATCAATACGTGGCAATGGGTACCCATTCTTGATGGTGACATAATTCAACTCCCGATAATCAATACAAAGTCGCGATACTCCCATCTTTCTTCTTCACGAATAGAGCAGAGCACCCCAAGGAGACGTCTGAGGAGACGAATGAAACCGATGTCTAACAATTCTCGTAAATGGGTCTTTAACTCCTCGAAGTTCAATAGGAGCCATTCGATATGGGGCTTTGGAAAGGGTTTTGTACGGGTTTAAGGTCGATACAAAATTCAATTTCACGATCCGGGGTAGGCTGGGAAGTTCTTCGAGGAGAATACGTCGGAAATTTATTAACAATAGAAATATCATTCAAAACGGACGTATTTTGTTTAAATCAGTGACATGAGCTAAGAAAGCTTGACATTCGCTTTTCAATAAACGAATAGCTTTATAACTTGAGATAGCGATGATTGATTTTAATGGTTTGGTTACTTGAATTAGCATAATAGGTTGGTTAGGAATATGAAAGCTAACAACCTTACGAAAATAATCAATTTTTGCATGATGAGTAGTTAACCAATCAATCCCTAGAATTACGTCAAATGCAAGTATTTTTAATGAAATAAAATCGACAGGTATTGTGAGGGTACCGATTTGAACCAGACAAGACTTATAAACAGTGGATGTAATGAAGGTTTCTCCCAACGGAGTTTCCACATATAAGTCAAAGTCTAATTTCTCCGGAGTCAAATTTAAACGTTGAGCGCAAATATGAGAAATAAAAGAATGGGTAGAACCGGTATCAAATAAGGTATAGACTTCGCTAGAGTTTATGATAAGCTTACCCGTGATGACCTCGTTCGGGTTTCTTGCTTTCTAGGAGGTCACAACAAACTCTCTCCCTTGAACTACTTGTTTTGACTTTTCTGGGACGGCCTTTGGTGCTTCCATCCCAGCTGGACTTGTCTTCCTTGAACAACAAAATCGAGCTAGGTGACCTTCTCTTCCACAATTATAACATGTTTTGGACTGCTACGCACAGTTTGGACTGATATGTCCCTCCCCTCCACATTTGAAGCATATGATAGGTGGTCGTTCTCCTTCCTTAACCACGGGTGTTGATGCTGACGTCTTTCCATCATTGTTGAATCTCCTCTTCTTAAAATGTCCATTCTTAATGTATTGGCCATGATTACCACCGAAGTGGTTACAATTTCTGGCATGTTGATTCTGTAAGACCCCAACTTATTATTAATGAAATTTAATTTTCTCTATTTATTATTTTGAAATAGTAAGGGTTGATTTGATTAATGTGGATAGTTATGGGTAAAATACGCAAATATTTCAAAATAAGCAAGTGGTTATAAAATATTCATCATTGTTGTGGGGAATATTCGTTTTTGGTCGTGGAATATTCTTGTTGTCGGGGAATATTAAATGCGATTTGGTACGCATCTTTTGTGGACCCCATAACTAAAAAGCGATTGGATGAAGAAAATGACAAATATAAGTTGTTTAAAAATAACGGCGTAGTTGTTACAGCTAATCTGTTAAAAATACTCTATGGTTAAAACACAAGAAGATACCACATGGTATTACACCAATTATTGATTCTTACGTAAGAAAACACTACTCAATAATGGTTACAGTAATTACTATTCATTATTTTTTTGATTTAATAATTGTTGCGTTGATATTTTATATTGCAGTTGTTTCAATAATTGTCATTACACAGTATTTTTCATTATCGAAGCAATAATTCATATTATCTGAATAATATTATTAGATAACATTATTGGCAATGTCTAGAAAGTTCTGTCTAAGGAGAGGTTTGGTCACCTAATTGCGCGCCAGTAAGGAGAAATTCTTATTGGAAAGCCCCTCTTTCCAGGAACCGCCTCGGTCATCAATATCATGGATTCAGTAATATTATTTGTGAATAATTAATTATTGATTCATATGATGAGGAAAATATTGATTTTATGTGGATATAGATAGAGAAAATTTTTAATGTGACAATTGTTGAAAATTGAAATTTTATCTTTTTTTGATAAAATAATTCATTTAAATATATTATTATATTTTAATAATATAATAATGATGATATTTTTACGATGAATGTGGGATATATGAGTATATGTGGAGGAGGAGTATTTTTGTTACCAAAAATATTTAAAGCATGTTTTATGTGTCGGTGAACCCCATTTCTTGACTGAAATTTGATTATAGCTTGTAAAATCGCCCGTTTGTGGAATTCGGTCAATTTCTGTTTGAAATTTGGAAAAACTTTCTTCTGTAAAGTTGTAGAGAATTAAATTTCCTATAAAAAGTCCCGAGTTTCGAATTTTCTGACAAAAGGGCTATTTATTGTGAATTATTGAAGTTCAAGTTCAAATAATTGATTTTGGAAATTTAAAATATTTTAAATAACAAAAACGTTTTTTTTTCATTATGGTGTGTTACACATGTGTGTTGAATGAGCTGAATTCAGTTCTTAGAAGGTTGGCGTAGGAAAATTTAATTTATATATTAATATTATATTAAATTTTCTACTTTGGTGTTCTAAGCATTTTCCTATAAATAGGTGCTTAGGTTAGAATTAAAAATTACACCGTAAACTCAAGTTTTATCTCTCTATATTATCGAAGCGTATTCTTGTGAGTATTTTGAATATATTTTGAGTATTGCTATATCTGCATTGCAAGTTCAAGTCATAGCCTATATCCAGGTGTTTCATCTTTAGAAGTGGATCGATCTTTCGAGGTAAGGGATATTATTTTTTTAATGATATTATTTATTCTAATATCATTATGTCAAGTATTGATCTGAACTTTTTAATCAAATTTGGAACTTTTAGTGTGGGAGTTACTATTCACGATATCTCAAGACTATTCACGATACTGAGACTATTCACTTAATACGACACTATTCATCAAAACATGAAAATTTTCCTTTTCGTCCAAAATATCTATTTTGGATACTAGCTTTGATTGTATCCATGTTTTGATCATTCTTGAATTTTACACCACTATGATTATTTTTGAGGTATTGTTGGACATGAGATAAAACAAAGTACTAATCCTTAATCCTTAATCCTTGTCATTTTATTTCACCAAGATTCGTTTCTTTAAAAAATATTTTTCATCATCCTCGCCTTAAATGATGATATTATTGAATATCTTTGGCCTCAGTAGTGCAAAGATGAATGATTTCGATGAATATCTTTGGCCCGTAGTTCAAAGATGAACAGTGTTTAGATGAACATGACTAATCGATGAATATCTTTGGCCAGAAAAAAGATGAATATTTGATTCGGATATATATCGATTGATGTTACAGGATAAAAGATAGACGATGAACTTTTAAATTCATACATAGAAGATAGTAGTTTGCATTCTCTACTTAACTCTTCTAATGAATTATTATTTCACATGAATATTGATTTAAAACTTGTTGTCTATTGTATTCTATTAGATTTTTCCTCGTTGAAGACTAACGATAATTTGTTGTATATTATCTTAGTCATAATATTCTTTTTATCGGGCTAGTTGAGCTCACCCTTTTCCTTTTTGTTCCATTTTTCTTCTCGTGGAGGCGAGAATATAACGTAGTATTTAGTCGGGGTATGGAATGAAGGTTCTAGAGAGAGTTGTTTAGTAGTCCTCACCATTTTTATAAAATAATGTATCAATAAATGTGATGAGGATTTATTTGAGTATAGATATTGTCTAGAAGATAATATTTGTATTCAAACTCACAGTTTTACTGTTGTAATAATAAAGTTGTAGTTGTTTCTGCACTACATTTATTGACAACTCGTGAATGGGTGATGTATACCTATTTTGGGGGCGCCGCGGTTGGTATCGAGCTTAGGATATGATCTCTGGCGGAGATCGGGGAATAGAACTAGGAGGGAGAGACGAGTAAATCCTTCGCTAGTGTGTCCTACCTAAGCTTATTTGTTAGTTGGTCAAGATATAGGGATATTATGTGATATATTGATTTCTTAATTAACCCTTGTTTTATGACGGTGATTTGAGAATGTCGATCGAGAATATTAACAATGGAAATGAGACCGTGGAGACGCTTTATACTCACCAACGAGGAGAACATGCAACAGTCGGCAATGTTCCTCCCGTGAACAAACACCAACCGAAAGAGATGATGAACGAGGGATGTTTAGAAGCTTTTTTGCAGTTCATGCAAAATCAGACGAGGAGACTCGTGTTCAAAATACAGGAGGAAATGATAAGAATTCACGAGTTGTCACAACCAAGCAGATTCAAAGAGTTGGGACCACTGTAATTTAAGGGAAAGCCAGATCCGATCATGGCGGAAACATGGGTCAACCAAATTACCAAGATATTCGATGTCTTGGGATGCACGGAGGAACAGAAGGTTCCATTCGCCACCTTTATGTTCCGTGGCGAGGCGGATCATCGGTGGGAGTCGTGAAGCGCACTCCATCCAACCAAGACTCAAAGATGTCTTGGGAGACATTTCAAAAACTATTTAATGACAAATACTTTCCGAAAGTGTTCGCTATATATGAAGGAAGTGGAGTTTATTAGATCGAGCAGTAATAACATGACGGTGTCTCAAAGACGAGGCAAAGTTTGCAGAGTTATCCGTGTTTGCACCTCATTTGGTGGAGAATGAGGAACGTATGACGTGGATGTTTCTGAGAGGTTTGAAACCCGGCATACGACAATATCTCATTTCTCATAAATTTTCTCTCTATTCAGATGTTGTAAACAAGGCTCAATTATTAGAGCGAGATAACGAGTACGGTCAACCGAGGGACCACAACTAGGATAATACCGGAGATAGCAGTCAACAAAACAACGATAACCAGCGGAGAAAGAAAAAGAAGGACAAAAATGGTAACCACTCTGGTGGTAATCATGGCCATGAAAATAGAAGAAGCGAGTCAGGAGGAGATTTTAAAAAGAGGAGATTTAACAACGACCATGTGAAGACGACAGTCTTGGCAAAGAATCGGTTCTAAGGAGGAGAACGACCACCGGCCATATGCTATAAATGCGGAAAGAGGGACATATCGGTCAAACCGCCCGCCACAACAATTCAAGGTATGCTATAATTGTGGAAAGGAAGGACATATCGCCGAGATCAGACGGTAGAAAAACCTAGTTCAATGGGGACGATGACTCAAAAGATCGTCCCGTAAAAGTCAAAGTCAACGGTTCACGGAAGAAGCGTTTGTTGTGATCGGTCAAAATGCGAGGAACCCAAACGAGGTTATCACGGTAAGCTATTTATAAATTCTTGCGAAGTTTATACCTTACTTGATACCGGTGCTACCCATTCATTTATCTCTCCGCTTGTGCTCAACGCTTAAACTTGACTCCTCGGAGAAATTAGACTTTGACCTATCCGTGGAAACTCCGTTAGAGAAACTTTCATCACATCCATCGCTTATAAATCTTGTTTGATTCAAGTTGGCACCATCACCTTACCCGTTGACCTTATCTCTTTAAAGATACTTGCTTTTGATGTGATTTTAGGGATTGATTGGTTAACTACTCATCATGCCAAAATTGATTGTTTTCGTAAGGTTGTTAGTTTTCATATTCCTAACCAACCCGTTGTATTTAATTCAAGCAACTAAACCATTAAAATCAATCACCATCATATCTAATCATAAAGCTATTCGCTTATTGAAAAATGGATGTCAAGCTTTCTTAGCCCATGTTATGGATTTGAATAAAGACACGTCAAATTTGAATAATATTCTATTGTTATCGACTTTCCGACGATTTCTCAAGAACTTCCCGGTCTACCCCGTAACGTGAAGTTGAATTCTTTATTGATCTTGAACCCGTACAAAGCCCATTTCTAAAACCCCATATCGAATGGCTCCTATTGAACTTCAGGAGTTAAAGGTCCAACTACTGTGAATTGTTGGACATCGGTTTCATTCTACCTAATACATCTCCTTGGGGTGCTCTGCTTTTATTCGTAAAGAAGAAAGACGGAGTATGCGACTTTGTATCGACTATCGGGAATTAAACCATGTCACCATCAAGAATAGGTATCCTCTACCTCGTATTGATGACTTGTTTGACCGCATGCAAGGGCACAATTTTTTCAAAGATCGATCTTCGCTTCGGATATCATCACCTAAAGATTAGAACCGAGGATATTCCAAAGATCGCCTTTAGAACTCAGACGAGCATTATGAATTCTTAGTCATGTCTTTCGGATTGACTAATGCTCTCCGTGGCTTTCATGGATATGATGAACCGAGTATTCAAGGAATATTTGGATCGATTCGTTGTTGTCTTTATTGATGACATCCTCATATATTCCAAAAGTCATGAAGATCATGAGCACCATTTGAAGCTGGTACTCCAAAGGCTTCGTGAAAACAAACTATATTTCAAATTAAAGAAATACGAGTTCTGGCTTGAGGAAGTAGCATTTCTTGGGCACGTGGTGTCAAAACATGGAGTATCCGTGGACCCGACGAAGATTGAAGCAATACAAAGTTGGGAGCAACCAAGTTCGGTGGATCAAGCACGTAGCTTTTGGGCTTAGTTGGTTATTATCGGAGATTCGTGGAAGGATTTTCTCGAATCGCTACTCCATTAACTCAAATTTGACTTCGGAAAGATATAAAATTCAGTATGGAACGAGGAATGCGAGAAGAGTTTCCAAGAGCTCAAGAGGAGACTCATTTCTAAGACTGTTTCTAACAATACCATCGGTTCGGATGGATTTGTTATCTACAAACGATGCTTCAGCAAGGGTTAGGATGTGTTCTCATGCAACGTGGGAAAGTCATAGCCTATGCCTCGCGACAACTTAAAGAGTATGAGAGGAATTATCCTACTCATGATCTAGAGTTAGCGCAATGATCGTTTTCAGCGCTTAAAGATATGGAGGCACTATCTATATGGAGAGAAAGTGGAGATATATTCAGACCATAAAAGCCTTAAATATTTCTTCACTCAAAAAGAACTCAACATGTGGCAGCGACGTTGGCTAGAGCTATTGAAAGACTACGACCACACTATTCAATACCATCCTGGAAAAGCGAACATGGTAGCTGACGCATTGAGTAGAAGATCATATGCAAGAATGAGTGCGATGATGTCAAGTATACGGATAGAGCCAACTTTAATAGAAAAAGTTAAGGTTGCTCAAGCCACCGACCCGGAGCTTATGCGTATGAAGAAGAAAGTACAAGAAGGTGCTATTCCCGAAGCGAGAATTGATGAAGAATGAATACTTCGAGTCCACTCCAGACTTTGTGTCCCTAACTATTCTGATTTGAAGTACAAGATTATGATGGAGGCACACAATACACCATTTGCAATCCATCTTGGAAGTACCAAAATGTATCGTGATCTTCGACATACATTTTGGTGGAACAATATGAAGAGAGAGATTGCAAAGTTTATCTCAACGTGTTTAACTTGTCAACGTGTAAAGGCGGAGCATCTAGTACCTAAGGGTCCGTTGCAACCACTTGAGATTCCGAAATAGAAGTGGGAACACATTACCATGGATTTTGTTATGGGTCTTCCTACGGTTTCTCAAGGCATCAATGCTATTTGGGTTATTGTTGATAGATTAACCAAGTCTCGCTCATTTCTTGCCGACACGGAGACTTATTCCTTGAACGCCTTGCTAGTATATATGTAAATGAGATTGTGAGGTTGCATGGCATGCCAAGATCCATAGTTTTGAATCGTGACCCAAGATTCACTTCAAGATTTTAGGGTTAGCTTTGCAAAAAGCTATGGGCACGGATTTACGATTGATTCGACATACCATCCTCAAACCGGATTTGGACAATCGAGAGGACTATTCAAACTCTTGAAGATCTATTAAGACTCGTGTCCTAGACTTCAAGGGCGGTTGGGATAAGTATTTACCATTGGTGGAATTCTCCTACAACAACAGCTTATCGTGCAAGTATAGGTGTGGCTCCATTCAAGCATTATATGGACGAAAATGTCGCTTCTCAAAGATATGTTGGGACGAGGTGGGTGAAGCAACATTGTTGGGACCCGAGTTGAGTACGTATGACTACGGAAAAGATCCAAATGATTCGACAACGTATACAAACAAATGGCACAAAATCGACAAAAAGAGTTATGCGGATCTTCATCGAAAGGACGTGGAATTTAGTATAGGGGATCATGTATTGTCATGAAGTTGCTCCATGGAAGGGAGTTACAAGATTTGGGAAGAGAGAAAGCTCAATCCACGATTTATTGGTCCATTTCAAATTCTTGACCGAGTAGGAAATGTAGCCTATAGACTCGCGTTACCTCCGAAAGTATGTCTCGTGTTCATAATGTGTTTCACATATCATGCATTTCGTAAATATGTGAAAGACCCGAACCACGTTATAGAGTTAGAACCCGGACGAGATAGTCAAGACTTAACGTATGAGGAGGTACTGTCAAGATCTTGGATAGGAAGGAGCATGTCCTACGCCAAGAAAGGTCATACCACAAGTTAAAGTTTTGTGGAGGAATCATGCTTTATAGAGGAAATGACCGGGAATTAGAAACGGAAATGAAAGCGAGGTATCCTCACCTTTTCAAACACTGTGTACGTGACGTCAATTTTGAGGACGAAATTTCATAAGAAGGGGGGGTTGTAAGACCCCAACTTATTATTAATGAAATTTTATTTTCTCTATTTATTATTTTGAAATAGTAATGGTTGATTTGATTAATGTGGATAGTTATGGGTAAAATACGCAAATATTTTAAAATAAGTAAGTGGTTATAAAATATTCATTGTTGTTTTAGAATATTCGTTTGGTCGTGGAATATTCTTCATTGCGTCGGGGAATATTTCAGAATATTGGTTTGAGCCTTTTTGTGGGCCCCATAACTGAAAGCGATTGGATGAAGAAAATGACAAATATAAGTTGTTTAAAAATAACTAGTCAGTAGTTGTTATACTAATATCATCGTTAAAATACTCTATTGGTTAAAACACAAGAAGACACCAGTATTGCACCAATTATTGATTTTTACGTAAGAAGGCACTACTCAATAATGGTTACAAAGAATTATCGCTCAAGATTTTATTGATTTAATAATTTTGCGTTGATATTTTATATTGTTGTTGTTTCAATAATTGTCATTACAAGATATTTTTTATTATCGAAGCAATAATTCATATTATCTCGAATAATATTATTAGATAACATTATTGGAAATGTCTAGAAAGTTCGTCTAAGGAGAGGTTTGTGTTAGGTTTGTAATATTCATGAATTTAATCAAATTGCAAAATAATGCTAAAGCGTGTAAAAATCGAGTTTAAAAATTTACAAACCATATACCCGGATCACCCTTTATGCATAATTATTAATTAAACGAAAAGATAAAGAATAAAATCATACCCTTGAAGATCGAGCTTCCTCGTGTACAAGTTCACCTCCAAATCCTTTCGCTCAACTTGAATCCACCGGTTTGGTTCCTTCCTTCGATCAACGTTAGCCACCCACCCGTGTTTGGCCTCTAGAGGTGATCCACCAAGGAAGAATAAGAATTCAAGAAGAAGGGTGGTTGGCTAAACCCTAGTTTTTCTATCTCTATAGAAAAAAGTGTACTCTCCCAACAAATTGGAATTACGTTTGTGTTGAAAAGTCAACAACCCCCACCACCTATAATAAGACTCCTCTTATTTATAGATGTGGGCAACCCATCTTAACAATTAAGAAATTGGGTTTTATTTAATTAATTAAATTCTTTTAATTAATTAAGCTCCCTAATCTTATTAGGGATAATTAATTAAACTCCTTTAACTAATTTTCCTTCCTAATCCAATTAGGAATAAATGAGAGTACTTATATTAAATTAATTCCTAAACTCTTTTAGAAATTAAAATAATAATAATTGTAATAATATTAATAAGACTCCTCTTATTAATTTATATTTAATATTTCTAAAATATTAAATAATAATATTAAGCTATTTAATTTATTCTATCACCATAGATTAAATTAAATATACTTAACATATTATTACGATTATGCCATTAACTTCTTAAATAATTATTCTTCCTTTTATGGTGTGACCCTTTAGGTTCTCCATATTAAACCTGGTTGTGAATAAATCAATTGAACAATTCTAATCTTATTTAAATAAATAAATTAAACAATTAATTTATTTAAATAAATAATATTTATTCTACAATAGGATAAGCCTCCCTATCGATCAACGACTTTCCAGATAATATAGATTTCAACATTAATCATTAAAGAACCTTTTGAGTAAATAGTTACCGTGCATAATTCAATCCTTCCACCATACAATGTCCCAATTAAATATAAGACATGGAATTATTGTCAAGTCTTATTTTATTTAATTATATGTATTTCGACTCTTAAATGCACAACTCAAATAATGCAAATTAGAAACTCCTTTCTAATTTCATTTCTTTTGGCCAAGGACTATTGGGTTGTCATTTATCGAATCACATAGACATTTCTTCTTTTAATGAAGTGGTAGATTCTTTATCGATCATACATTATCTCCATGTACAACTTATTATACCCAAGCATACCCTTTGATATACCCTAAGGGTCTTAAGGAATAAGTCAAAGTATAACTCATCATACACAAGATACTATGATGATCTCAAGTCCAAGGATCACTAGTACTACTATCACTACAGAATTCCTATCGATGTGCAAGTAAAACTCCATTAGGTATTCCTTAGCGAGCCAATGCTCAAATGAACTTATTCTCTAATAAGCACCTACATACTTGCTTTAGTGTCTCCACACAAATGATCATGAGATCAATCATCCTCATCCAATGAGCAAGTTAACGATGTACCAATCTATCCGGATTCACTAATCCCCAATTTAGTAATCCAATGATTGGGAACTATTTTAGTTTTAAGCTTTCTAAGAATTTAGATCTCATTAGAATGATCATCATCATTATTCTAAAAGCATTGCTTAAAACTATGGGTTTATCATATATTATAAAACAAAGATCATGTAGATAATTAAAAGCCTTTAATAAATTAATACTTTTTATTAATAAATGAATAAGATTGTTACAAAGTATATGCTTTATCATCAAACATGATTGGCTTGTGTGCATATTACTTTCAATCTCCCACTTGCACTAAAGCCAATCGTCATGGTATCTATATACTCTTCTTCTCTAAGTGACGATTATCCCGCCGTTGGATAAGCTTTAGTTAATGGATATGTAATGTTGTTCTTGAGAGTCCACTATCTCTATAGTGATTTCCCATCTTTCAATGATTCTAATAATCAAATGAAAGTGCCACAACACATGTTTAGATCCAAGATGAGACTTAGGAACTATTCCTAGTTTCAGAATGAACTTTTAATCCAAACAATCAACTTGCGACTTCATTTATAGCTATATACTTTGTCTTTATCACTAAACCAAAGAACTCTTTTGTTGTTTGGAACCTTTCCAATTCATCGCACCAATGCTCAAAGTAACCCTTTACCTTAAAGTGGATTTTTCGTCATCTTGGTCTCGTCTCGAAAAACTTGAGTCATTAAGCCCTCTAGTTTTAATTTAGACCCACCATGAATATGATCACATCCTTAGTGTGGGTTAAGCACTTTAAGATATTTTTCACTAACTCATAGTGAACTTCTTCATAATATAACCGATCAACATCGTGTCTCGTCGACATTTCATTGCATACATGATTATCACTCATGCGACCTCTCTTTTCGTGAGTCTGTGGGGACTATTAGAGAGATACACTCCATAGCTCATCGACATGAGACATCTCGAGAGTTTGCCATGCTAAACGACTTTAGCATCAAATGAATATACGCCTTGGGTTAAGTCGAGCATCCTCTTAAATCTATCTATATAGATTTATATCCCCAATAATGATACTCTTCCCAAATCATTCATGGAGGATTGTTTAGACAACTTTATCTTTACTGATTGTAGCATTGGTATGTCATTCCTTATCCATAATATATCAACATATAATACTAGGAATGTCATGATGCTCCCCATCGACCCTTTGTATTACACATTATGTTCATTCTTATTTTTGATAAAATCAAACTCTTTTGATTGCCTCATCAAAACGAATGTTTCATATTTGAGAAACTTGTTTCAATCCATTTCTCTCGAGTGTCTACAACACTTACCTCATCGTATGTAATCTGGATCATCATCTTCTATGATGTGTACCTCATCATCATCATCATTTATGATGAATCCATACCTCCTAGTGTATCTTTCAGACTATTCCGCATTTACGATTGGGTTGTGGTACAATAGGTCTATCTATGTGTTCCTCTTATTTGACTTTATAGTGTTTTGTGGTTCTTGAACTCTTCAAGATCTATTATTCTCCCACTAGCCCTTTCAATGATAAACACCTTTATCTTAAGGCGGCGTGTTTCAGAATAAACACCTTTTGCTAAGTAGAATTATAGAACATATACCCTAAACTTACTTTAGGATGTCCCACAAATCAGTACATGTCAAATCTTGTCCCAAGCTTATCCTTTGAAACCTTTTCACATAAGTTGGACAACCCTTATCTTAACATACTTAAGATTAGGAATCCTCCCCGTCCATAACTTTTATGGAGTCTTGGGGAAAAAATGGATTTTGAGGTTACCATTTTGTAGATATGTACCATTTCTAGGACATGATCCTAGAAGGATATCGGAATGTCAGTAAAATCATTATGGACCGCACTATGTCCAACAAGGTATGATTTTTCCTTTCAGATACATCAATCAATTATCACAGATCGATGTGTCCATTATGAGAAAACCATTTGAGATGATCTAGAAACTTATTGCACAAGTATTTATTCCTCGATCTAATCAAAGAATCTTAATACATTGCCAATTTGTTTCACTTTTCGAATTCTTTGAACCTTTCAAATAATTCACACTTGTATTTCAAAAAATACATATATTCAACTCTTTGAATGATCATCTCCTTTTCTTATATTATTTTGTTCAATTTATAAAATTATTTTTCACGTAAGTCAAGTATACAAAATCTATTAAGTAATATTTCATTCTATACAAAACATTATTATTATAAATAGAACAACAATTGTTCTTAAATATAATACCAAAGATTTCATTGTCCAACAATAAAATGAAATAATGTTTTTAACAAGAACCGGAATACAATAACAACTTATCGACTTAATAGATTTGCCCGTAGGCATTGCTAAACTATAAGTTTCTATGGCTAATGTAGCAACCTTTATTACATTTTCCACATATAGGATTACTTATATTTGTTTAGCTTTCTACTTCGCTTGGTCCTTTTCATAAATCTATATTTATGATAACCAAAGCTCAGTATCCAATATCCAAGTAGAACCTCGACTTAAAGAAAAATTTATTTAAATCATGAACAATTTCGATTGTGAACCAAACTTCACTAAGCTTCTTTGGTTAGCCTCTGCAAGATGCTTCTCGCAGCTTTCTTTCCCGTGTCCAAGCTTATAGCAAAGGAAGCAAACTCCTTTGCTATCCGTGACGCTTTTGTTCTTATTATCCTTTGTTTATGCCTTTCTATTTACCTTCTTTGAATCGCTTCTTCTTTTCGAGAAGATCCTTTGGCCCCTACCAAGAAGACTTGATCTTTCTTGGTTGGAAAGTGACTCTCAACATTTTTCAACATGTTAAGCAAATCGAGGTCGATATCTAGCTTGTTCATATGAAAAATTCACAACAATTGTGAAAGGAGTCCGGAGTGAGTGCAAGATCAAATCTTGGCTCAACTCTCCATCCATGACAAAACCAGTTGTCCTAATTGATCAATCAAATTGATTATGTTAAGAACTTTTGTCTGCATTTTATAGTGCCATTGGCCATTCTATATCGGAAGAGCTCCTTAGATATCTAATATCTATCGCCCCTACTTTCCTCACCATCAACTACTTGATGTGCGGTGAATATAGTAGAGCATCCATAGTTTCATGTCGACGTCAAGCTCGTTACTCATGGATGCGAGCATGATGCATTGAGCCAATCAGTGCATCATCTTGCCACTTTCTAAAAGTAGCAATGTCTTCCTCAGAGGCATTATCTCGCAACCATTGCAGGATAGGCGATTAAGGACATAAGATAACTTTTCACCATGAGAACTATTCTCAAATTCCTTAACCAATCCGCTTAATAACTTGGTTTGGTTAAATAACATCTAATATGTTTCGCAGTTGATAGTAATTTTAGACATTGTAAAATTATGTAAATGAATTTGTAATTAACAACATTTTAACATACATTCTTTTATTAATTACCAAAATAATTTAGGTCTTGTTTTAAATTGGTATCTCCCACTATTTTCTTCAAACTATATTACCTCACTTATATAGTTCGGCAAAAATCTAATTAAAGATTTGCTAGTGAGAATAAGGATCCCATTTCAAATATATATAGCCTCTTGTGGTGACACAACAAACTATATATAAATAAATAGGTAGACAACTTTTGTCAATTACATCAACTATGCAACTCCTTTTCTTTTTGCCTCTTAGATTATTTTGATCAAGTGGTGGCACATCCGAATCAAAATTATCCAAGTTAAGTCCAACCTAGCACTCCATATATTCAAAAAGAAAAATATCATCCTTGTGGTGACACAACAAAACAATATTGTTCAATTTTCTTTATAAGCATCAAATGTGATAAATTAACATCTTAAATACTTAATACTTGCCTTGTGGTGACACAACAAACTCATATTAAATATTTAATACTCTATTAATTTTATCATGCTAGAAGGCTTAACGCTCGATATTCCAAATATCTTTGAACGCTTAGGACTTAATATAAAAAAAAATTGAGGGTTTGTTATTAATTTGTCTCATCTTGTTTAGCGCAGCATATATATATATATATATAAAATAAATAGTTATATTAATAAACATGCGAAGCATGTTTACATAATATATATATATATATAGTATAAGCATGCATATATATAATACTATATTCTACCCGGATTGATTATGGACTTTTTATTCTAGTTTGGTTCACTAGAGCCACCAAGTGAACCAAAAGGTCAAACCCTAGGGGTGCAAGAATTAATATTTAAATATAACTATTACATTTAAACCCTGCTCCATTACAAACGGGTCTTCAAGCTCCTTGCTCCTTGATCTCTAATTCTTCAAAATTAATTCTAACTATTCCTATTACAAAACTATTTAAAATAAATAGAAACCTTGATCGCTAATCAAGGGAAGTACATAGAGGAGAATAGAATTTACATTAAGAAAAATTAGAGAAGACGAGGTACGCAGACCCCATTTAATAAAAACCCATACATTCATGCATCCAACTAAAATAAAATCCAATCATATTGGTCAATAGTCCATAATCAATCCCATTTATTATCACACACATCATCATACGCATCAATAAATAACATTCATCTCATGAATAATAAACATTTAATATATATATTGATATCATTTAATGGGCAAATTTAGTTAGTATAAAATCTATTTTTGAATCAAAATAAACTCCTTTATTTTAATCCAAATTTAAATCAAAATAAAACTATTTTATTTTAATTTATCCAATTTTGAATAAAATAAACTATTTTATTTTAATCAAAATCTTTAATCAAAATAAACTCTTTATTTTAATTAATTATGGAATCCAATTCCAAGTAAAAAAAATCTTTAATTAAAATAAACTCTTTTATTTTAATTAATTATGGAATCCAATTCCATGTATAAAAAAAAAAAAATATTAAAGGAAACAAACGGATTATCTTTTTCATTCACAAATAAACTCCTTTATTTTGAATAATATGAAATCTTATTTCATATTTAAATAAACTCCTTTATTTTGAAACATGGATTCTCTTTTCATTCACAAATAAACTCCTTTATTTTAGGAAAAATAAAATCCAATTTCAACTCCAATTAGTTATTATGGAATCCAATTCCAACTCTAATTAGTTAGCATGAAATTTAATTTTAAAATTAAAATAAACATTTTATTTTAATATTTAAAATTAAAATTAAATTTTTATTTTAAAATTAAAATAAACATTTTATTTTAATTATAATAATAATATATATATATATATATATATATATATATATATATATATATATATATATATATAATATATATAAATATGTGATATCTTTATATATACCGCCAATATATATATATATGGCGTTAATCCTTTTTTTTTTTTTTTTTTTTTTTTTTTTAAAAAAAAAACAATCGGCCTTAAAAACCGTGCCTCGACTAATATTAGAAATTCCATCATCCTTTTATCACGGATCTAATCATTTTTTTTTATTTAATAAATTTTATTTATCCCATGTTCCATAGCCTTGATTTGTATATAAGGAAGGAAATGCATTAAATAAAGGAATTTAAGTAAAAAAAAGTTCATTTTTTTTTTTTTTTTAAATAAAATTTTATACAATAAAATTATGCCCAATTAAATTGTTCTAAACACATATCAATATACATATCAAATTAAAACAATTAATAATTTGCATAAAGGTTTGGCTCGATGCCACCGTTAGGTTTGTAATATTCAAGAACGCAATCAAATTGCAAAAATAATGCTAAGCGTAAAAATCGAGTTTAAAAAATTTACAAACCATATACCCGGATCAATCCTTTATGCATAATTATTAATTAAACGAAAAGATAAAGAATAAAATCATACCTTGAAGATCGAGCTTCCTCAGTACAAGTTCACCTCCAAATCCTTTTCGCTCAACTTGAATCCACCGGTTTGGTTCCTTCCTTTCGATCAACGTTAGCCACCCATATGTTTGGCCTCAGAGGTGATCCACCAAGGAAGAATAAGAATTCAAGAAGAAGGGTGGTTGGCTAAACCCTAGTTTTTCTATCTCTATAGTAAAAAAGTGTACTCTCCCAACAAATTGGAATTATTACGTTTGTTGAAAAAGTCAACAACCCCACCACCTATAATAAGACTCCTCTTATTTATAGATGTGGGCAAACCCATCTTAACAATTAAGAAATTGGGTTTTATTTAATTAATTAAATTCTTTTAATTAATTAAGCTCCCTAATCTTATTAGGGATAATTAATTAAACTCCTTTAACTAATTTTCCCTCCTAATCCAATTAGGAATAAATGAGAGTATTTTATATTAAATTAATTCCTAAACTCTTTTAGAAATTAAAATAATAATAATTGTAATAATATTAATAAGACTCCTCTTATTAATTTATATTTAATATTTCTAAAATATTAAATAATAATATTAAGCTATTTAATTTATTCTATCACCATAGATTAAATTAAATATACTTAACATATTATTACGATTATGCCATTAACTTCTTAAATAATTATTCTTCCTTTTATGGTGTGACCCTTTAGGTTCTCCATATTAAACCGGTTGTGAATAAATCAATTAGAACAATTCTAATCTTATTTAAATAAATAAATTAAACAATTAATTTATTTAAATAAATAATATTTATTCTACAATAAAGGATAAGCCTCCCTATCGATCAACGACTTTCCAGATAATATAGATTTCAACATTAATCATTAAAGAACCTTTGAGTAAATAGTTACCGTGATAATTCAATCCTTCCACCATACAATGTCCCAATTAAATATAAGACATATGGAATTTATCAAGTCTTATTTTATTTAATTATATGTATTTCGACTCTTAAATGCACAACTCCAAATAATGCAAATTAGAAACTCCTTTCTAATTTCATTCTCGCCGCCAAGGACTACTGGGTTGTCATTTATCGAATCACATAGGACATTTCTTCTTTTAATAGAAGTGGTAGATTCTTTATCGATCATACATTATCTCCATGTACAACTTATTATACCCAAGCATACCCTTTGATATACCCTAAGGGTCTTAAGGAATAAGTCAAAGTATAACTCATCATACACAAGATACTATGATGATCTCAAGTCCAAGGATCACTCAGACTACTATCACTACAGAATTCCTATCGACAGCAAGTAAAACTCCATTAGGTATTCCTTAGCGAGCCAACGTCAAATGAACTTATTCTCTAATAAGCACCTACATACTTGCTTTAGTGTTCCACACAAATGATCATGAGATCAATCATCCTCATCCAATGAAAGCAAGCAACGTATGTACCAATCTATCCGGATTCACTAATCCCCAATTTAGTAATCCAATGATTGGGAACTATTTTAGTTTTAAGCTTTCTAAGAATTTAGATCTCATTAGAATGATCATCATCATTATTCTAAAAGCATTGCTTAAAACTATGGGTTTATCACATATTATAAAACAAAGATCATGTAGATAATTAAAAGCCTTTAATAAATTAATACTTTTATTAATAAATGAATAAGATTGTTACAAAGTATATGCTTTATCATCAAACATGATTGGCTTGTGTGCATACTACTTTCAATCTCCCACTTGCACTAAAGCCAATCGTCATGGTATCTTATACTCTTCTTCTCTAAGTGACGATTATCCCATTGTTGGATAAGCTTTAGTTAATGGATATGTAATGTTGTTCTTGAGAGTCCACTATCTCTATAGTGATTTCCCATCTTTCAATGATTCTAATAATCAAATGAAAGTGCCACAACACATGTTTAGATCCAAGATGAGACTTAGAACTATTCCTAGTTCAGAATGAACTTTTAATCCAAACAATCAACTTGCAGCTTCATTTATAGCTATATACTTTGTCTTTATCACTAAACCAAAGAACTCTTTTGTTGTTTGGAACCTTTCCAATTCATCGCACCACCGTTCAAAGTAACCCTTTACCTTAAAGTGGATTTTTCGTCGATCTTGGTCTCTGTCTCGAAAAACTTGAATCTGTTAAGCCCTCTAGTTTTAATTTAGACCCACCATGAATATGATCACATCCTTAGTGCCGGTTAAGCACTTTAGGATATTTTTCACTAACTCATAGTGAACTTCTTCATAATATAACTGATCAACATCAGGTCTCGTACATTTCATTGCATACATGATTATCACTCATGCGACCTCTCTTTTCAGGAGTCTGTGGGGATTATTAAGAGAGATACACTCCATAGCTCATCGACATGAGACATCTCTTGGAGTTTGCCATGCTAAACGACTTTAGCATCAAATGAATATACGTTCCTTGGGTTAAGTCGAGCATCCTCTTAAATCTATCTATATAGATTTATATCCCCAATAATGATACTCTTCCCAAATCATTCATGGAGGATTGTTTAGACAACTTTATCTTTACTGATTGTAGCATTGGTATGTCATTCCTTATCCATAATATATCAACATATAATACTAGGAATGTCATGATGCTCCCACTGACCCTTTTGTACACACTATGTTCATTCTTATTTTTGATAAAATCAAACTCTTTTGATTGCCTCATCAAAACGAATGTTTCATATTTGAGAAACTTGTTTCAATCCATTTCTCTGAGTGTCTACAACACTTACCTCATCGTATGTAACTGGATCATCATCTTCTATGATGTGTACCTCATCATCATCATTTATGATGAATCCATACCTCCTAGGTATCTTTGGTACTATTCCGATTTACGATTGGGTGCCAGGGTACAATAGGTCTATCTACGTGTTCCTCTTATTTGACTTATAGTGTTTTGTGGTTCTTGAACTCTTAAGATCTATTATTCTCCCACCCAGCCCTTTCAATGATAAACACCTTTATCTTAGAAGGCAGCGTGTTTCGTAACAAACACCTTTTGCTAAGTAGAATTATAGAACATATACCCTAAACTTACTTTAGGATGTCCCACAAATCTGTACATGTCAAATCTTGTCCCAAGCTTATCCTTTGAAATCTTTTCACATAAGTTGGACAACCCCTTATCTTAACATACTTAAGATTAGAATCCTCTCCCATCCATAACTTTTATGGAGTCTTAAATGATTTTGAGGTTACCATTTTGTAGATATGCGTACCATTTCTAGGACATGATCCTGAAGGATCTTCGGAATGTCGGTAAAATCATTATGGACCGCACCATGTCCAACAAGGTATGATTTTTCCTTTCAGATACATCAATCAATTATCGCGTATCGAGGATGTGTCCATTATGAGAAAACCATTTGAGATGATCTAGAAACTTATTGCACAAGTATTTATTCCTTGATCTAATCAAAGAATCTTAATACATTGCCAATTTGTTTCACTTCAATTTTTTGAACCTTTCAAATAATTCACACTTGTATTTCAAAAATACATATATTCAACTCTTTGAATGATCATCTCCTTTTCTTATATTATTTTGTTCAATTTATAAAATAATTTTCACGTAAGTCAAGTATACAAAATCTATTAAGTAATATTTCATTTCTATACAAAACATTATTATTATAAATAGAACAACAATTGTTCTTAAATATAATACCAAAGATTTCATTGTTCAACAATAAAATGAAATAATGTTTCCAACAAGAATCGGAATACAATAACAACTTATCGACTTAATAGATTTGCTTCAGTAGGCATTGCTAAACTATAAGTTTCTATGGCTAATGTAGCAACCTTTATTACATTTTCCACACATAGGATTACTTATATTTGTTTAGCTTTTCTACTCGCTTGGTCCTTTTCATAAATCTATATTTATGATAACCAAAGTCTCAGATCCAATATCCAAGTAGAACCTCGACTTAAAGAAAAATTTATTTCAATCATGAACAAAATCGTATTTGTAAATCAAACTTCACTAAGCTTCTTTGGTTAGCCTCTCGCAAGATACTTTCGCAGATTTCTTTCCAAAGTGTCCAGACTTATAGTAGGTGGAAGCAAACTCATTTGCTATCCGTGACGCTTTTGTTCTTATTATCCTTTGTTTATGCCTTTCTATTTACCTTCTTTGAATCGCTCTTCTTTTTCGAAGATCCTTTGGCCCCTACCAAGAAGACTTGATCTTTCTTGGTTGGAAAGTGACTCTCAACATTTTTCAACATGTTAAGCAAATCAAATCAAGTCGATATCTAGCTTGTTCATATGAAAAAATTCACAACAATTGTGAAAGGAGTCCGGAGTGAGTGCAAGATCAAATCTTGGCTCAACTCTCCATCCATGACAAAAACTCAGTTGTCCTAATTGATCAATCAAATTGATTATGTTAAGAACCTTTTGTCTCGTATTTATAGTGCCATTGGCCATTCTAGATCGGAAGAGCTCCTTAGATATCTCGATATCTATCGGACTCTACTTTCCTCACCATCAACTACTTGATGTGCGGGAATATAGTAGGAGCATCCATAGTTTCATGCCGACGACCAAGCTCGTTACTCATGGATGCGAGCATGATGCATCGAGCCAATCAGTGCATCATCTTGCCACTTTCTAAAAGTAGCAATGTCTTCCTCAGAGGCATTATTCGCAACCATTTGCAGGATAGGCGATTAAGGACATAAGATAACTTTTCAACCATGAGAACTATTCTCAAATTCCTTAACCAATCCGCTTAATACGGTTTGGTTAAATAACATCTAATATGTTTCGCAGTGATAGTAATTTTAGACATTGTAAAATTATGTAAATGAATTTGTAATTAACAACATTTTAACATACATTCTTTTATTAATTACCAAAATAATTTAGGTCTTGTTTTAAATTGGTATCTCCCACTATTTTCTTCTTAACTATATTACCTCACTTATATAGTTAAGCAAAATCTAATTAAAGATATGCTAGTGAGAATAAGGATCCCATTTCAAATGTATATAGCCTTGTGGTGACACAACAAACTATATATAAATAAATAGGTAGACAACTTTTGTCAATTACATCAACTATGCAACTCCTTTTCTTTTGCCTCTTAGATTATTTTGATCAAGTGGTGGCACATCCGAATCAAAATTATCCAAGTTAAGTCCGACCTAGAACTCCATATATTCAAAAAAGAAAATATCATCCTTGTGGTGACACAACAAAACAATATTGTTCAATTTTCTTTATAAGCATCAAATGTGATAAATTAACATCTTAAATACTTAATACTTGCCTTGTGGTGACACAACAAACTCATATTAAATATTTAATACTCTATTAATTTTATCATGCTAGAAGGGCGACGCTCGATATTCCAAATATCTTTGAACGCTTAGGACTTAATATAAAAAAATTGAGGGGTTTGTTATTAATTTGTCTCATCTTGTTTAGTGCATGTATATATATATATATAAAATACGAGTCATATTAATAAACATGCTAAGCATGTTTACATAATATATATATATATATAGTATAAGCATGCATATATAGAATACTATATTCTACCCGATTGATTATGGACTTTTATTCTAGTTTGGGTTCACTAGAGCCACCAAGTGAACCAAAAGGTCAAACCCTAGGGGTGCAAGAATTAATATTTAAATATAACTATTACATTTAAACCCTGCTCCATTACAAACGGGTCTTCAAGCGCCTTGCTTCTCTTGATCTCTAATTCTTCAAAATTAATTCTAACTATTCCTATTACAAAACTATTTAAAATAAATAGAAACCTTGATCGTGATCGAGGGAAGTACATAGGAGGGGAATAGAATTTACATTAAGAAAAATTAGAGAAGACGAGGTACGCAAACCCCATTTAATAAAATCCATACATTCATGCATCCAACTAAAATAAAATCCAATCATATTGGTCAATAGTCCATAATCAATCCCATTTATTATCATACACATCATCATACGCATCAATAAATAACATTCATCTCATGAATAATAAACATTTAATATATATATTGATATCATTTAATGGGCAAATTTAGTTAGTATAAAATCTATTTTGAATCAAAATAAACTCCTTTATTTTAATCCAAATTTAAATCAAAATAAAACTATTTTATTTTAATTTATCCAATTTTGAATAAAATAAACTATTTTATTTTAATCAAAATCTTTAATCAAAATAAACTCTTTTATTTTAATTAATTATGGAATCCAATTCCAAGAAAAAAAATCTTTAATTAAAATAAACTCTTTTATTTTAATTAATTATGGAATCCAATTCCATGTAAAAAAAATATTAAAGGAAACACGGATATTCTTTTCTATTCACAAATAAACTCCTTTATTTTGAATAATATGAAATCTTATCTCATATTTAAATAAACTCCTTTATTTAAGGAAACATGGATTCTCTTTCCTATTCACAAATAAACTCCTTTATTTTAGGAAAAATAAAATCCAATTTCAACTCCAATTAGTTATTATGGAATCCAATTCCAACTCTAATTAGTTAAGATGAAATTTTAATTTTAAAATTAAAATAAACATATTATTTTTAAAATTAAAATAAACTTTTTATTTTAAAATTAAAATAAACATTTTATTTTAATTATAAAATAATTAAGAATAATATATATATATATAACTATATATATATATATATATATATATTAAGCAAATCAAGTGACCTCCATAAAATTGCCGCCAATTCCGTGCATGGCAAAGTTCCTCCTTTTTTTTCTTTTTTTTTTTTTTAAAAAACAATCGGCCTATAAACCGTGCCCTTGACTAGCCGAAATTCCATCATCCTTTTTATCACGGATCTAATCCTTTTTTTTTTATTTAATAAATTTTATTTATCCCATGTTCCTCAGAGCCTTGATTTCCGTGTATAACTAAGGAAGGAACATGCATTAAATAAAGGAATTCGGCAGCAGTAGTTCACGTTTTTTTTTTTTTTAAATAATTTTATACAATAAAATTATACCCAAAAAAATTGTTCTAAACACATATCAATATACATATCAAATTAAAACAATTAATAATTCGCATAAAGGTTTGGCTCTGATGCCACTGTTAGGTTTGTAATATTCATGTGCGCAATCAAATTGCAAAATAATGCGGAAGCGTGTAAAAATCAGAGTTTAAAATTTACAAACCATATACCCGGATCACCCTTTATGCATAATTATTAATTAAACGAAAAGATAAAGAATAAAATCATACCCTTGAAGATCGAGCTTCCTCAGGTACAAGTTCACCTCCAAATCCTTTCGCGTTCAACTTGAATCCACCGGGTTTGGTTCCTTCCTTTGATCAACGTTAGCCACCCATGTGTTTGGCCTCTAGAGGTGATCCACCAAGGAAGAATAGGAATTCAAGAAGAAGGGTGGTTGGCTAAACCCTAGTTTTTCTATCTCTATAGAAAAAGTGTACTCTCCCAACAAATTGGAATTATGTCGTTTGTTGAAAAAGTCAACAACCCCCACCACCTATAATAAGACTCCTCTTATTTATAGATGTGGGCAACCCATCTTAACAATTAAGAAATTGGGTTTTATTTAATTAATTAAATTCTTTTAATTAATTAAGCTCCCTAATCTTATTAGGGATAATTAATTAAACTCCTTTAACTAATTTTCCTTCCTAATCCAATTAGGAATAAATGAGAGTACTTATATTAAATTAATTCCTAAACTCTTTTAGAAATTAAAATAATAATAATCGTAATAATATTAATAAGACTCCTCTTATTAATTTATATTTAATATTTCTAAAATATTAAATAATAATATTAAGCTATTTAATTTATTCTATCACCATAGATTAAATTAAATATACTTAACATATTATTACGATTATGCCATTAACTTCTTAAATAATTATTCTTTCCTTTTATGGTGTGACCCTTTAGGTTCTCCATATTAAACCGGTTGTGAATAAATCAATTAGAACAATTCTAATCTTATTTAAATAAATAAATTAAACAATTAATTTATTTAAATAATATTTATTCTACAATAGGATAAGCCTCCCTAGCGATCAACGACTTTCCGGATAATATAGATTTCAACATTAATCATTAAAGAACCTTTGAGTAAATAGTTACCGTATAATTCAATCCTTCCACCATACAATGTCCCAATTAAATATAAGACATGGAATTATTGTCAAGTCTTATTTTATTTAATTATATGTATTTCGACTCTTAAATGCACAACTCAAATAATGCAAATTAGAAACTCCTTTCTAATTTCATTACTTCGCCGCCAAGGACCACTTTGGGTTGTCATTTATCGAATCACATAGGACATTTCTCTTCTTTTATTAGAAGTGGTAGATTCTTTATTGATCATACATTATCTCCATGTATAACTTATTATACCCAAGCATACCCTTTGATATACCCTAAGGGTCTTAAGGAATAAGTCAAAGTATAACTCATCATACACAAGATACTATGATGATCTCAAGTCCAAGGATTACTTGTACTACTATCACTACTGAAATTCCTATTGACAGCAAATAAAACTCCATTAGGTATTCCTTAGCGAGCCACGCTCGGTGAACTTATTCTCTAATAAGCACCTACATACTTGCTTTAGTGTCTCCACACAAATGATCATGAGATCAATCATCCTCATCCAATGAGCAAGCAACGTATGTACCAATCTATCCGGATTCACTAATCCCCAATTTAGTAATCCAACGATTGGGAACTATTTTAGTTTTAAGCTTTCAAAGAATTTAGATCTCATTAGAATGATCATCATCATTATTCTAAAAGCATTGCTTAAAACTATGGGTTTATCACATATTATAAAACAAAGATCATCGTAGATAATTAAAAGCCTTTAATAAATTAATACTTTTTATTAATAAATGAATAAGATTGTTACAAAGTATATGCTTTATCATCAAACATGATTGGCTTGTGGGCAAACTTAGCTTCGTACTGTGACACGGTCATATTGTTCTGCTCGAACTTGATGAACACTATCTCTTTCATATGACGAATACTATCGAGAAAGTACTTGTCGTTGAATAATTCTTGGAACTTCTCCCAAGACATCATCAGTGCGGCAGGTTGAGTATGTTTTACCGATTCCCACTAGTAATCTGCCTCTCCTCGCAACATAAAGGTAGCAAAGGGAACCTTTTGCTCCTCGGAGCATCCCAAGACATCAAATATCTTGGTGATCTCGCTTTATCCACGTTCACTTTGAAGTGGTTTTGGCTCTCCAATAAACTCCGGTGGTCCCAGCTCGAATGAAGCATTTAGCGGTGACCGTCCGAGAGTTTCGATGTTTCCACCTACATTTTGGGATGAGCTCAGCTCTCGCATGTTGTTGCATGAGTCAGATAAAGCCTCCGAACATTCCATCGTTCATCATTTGATCGTTGTTGTTTACCGGAGGATTATTGTCTTCCTGTTGCACATTATCCTGGGTATTGATCTGTGGTGACTCAACGGTCTCCTGTGCTCCATTGCTATTCTCAATATTTTCGGATGTCATTTTCAAATACTGCCACAAAACAAGGGTTAAATGACATGCAACATATTATCCTTATACTCTGACCGACCAATTAAATACCAATTAAACTTAGGTAGGTCATACTAGCGAAGGAATTCACCGTCTCTCCCCTCCTAGTTCTTGACTTACATCTCAGCCAGGGATCATATCCCTAAGATTTGATACCAATTGTGATGCACCCAAAAATAGGTATACATCACCCATCTTGAGTCGCCAAATACTTGATACAAAATACAAATACAACTTAATTATACAACAGTAGTGTAAAATACAACAAAACATAATCTAAGAGTTTTAATAAGAATATTGTCATCTAGACAATATCCACACTCAATAGAGTCCTCATTATATTTATTGTCACACTATTTTATAGAGTAGTGAGGACTACTAAAACAACCATCTGGACCGTCAATCCGTTCCCCGACTCGTCCTAGCTATATTCTCATTTCCTGAAGAGAACAGTGAAATAAAGGGTGAGCTCAACTAGCCCAGTAAGAAATATTATGACTAAGATAATGCAAAATAATTTATCATTAGACTTCAACAGTGTTACACTGATAAAATATAACAACAATCAAGTTTAACTGCAGCGGAATAAGCAATCCATTAGAAGAGTCAAGTTTAGAATAAAATCTACTATCTTCTATGATTTAAAAAGGTTTTTCATCACTTTTATCGCTGAGACTCAGCTTAATAAATAAACCACATCATCCCTGCACTACGGCCAAGGATATTCATTAGTGTCACGACCATAACTTATCCATGCACTATGGGCTAAGGATATTCGTGTATTCATCAATGGTCATGATCATGCCAACAACTGTCCATCAATGCACTACGGCCAATGAGGACTTTTACCACATCATTTGTAACATTATGTTCATGATTATACCGAATAATCCATGGTCATAATCATACCAAGTCCATCTATGCACTACATGCCACAGATGACTTTCAACATATTATAAACATGAGGATGATGACAATGATATAAGAATTCAATAAAACAAGTTCAAGGTTAAATTTTTAAAGATTTATAATTTAATTTATCCAGAAATCAATAACGTTCAAATTGTCAACATGATACTGTTTTGTGGAGTAAAAATCAAGAATGCTCAGAAGAATATTTCCATTAAAAGATACTAGATGAAGAGCAAATATCAAGGATATTCCACTAATTTCATGGAGTATAGAAGCCAAAACTTTAACCAACTGAGAATAATAGAATATATGAAACCGCAAATGAATTTTTTCCCGCCATGCGGTAATCCACGTAGACATATCATTTCAACAGAACAATAAAGAATGGAATAACTGAAGAATTCACCAAAGCGTGCGTAATCCGCTTGCAGAAAGTTATTCTAATGTAATAATAAAGAATGGAACCAGGTCATGCATAACCTGCATGACAGAGAGGATATTCCAATGTAATAATAAAGAAGTGAATAACAATGTAATTCACTGTGCATGCAATAGATCAAGATGCAGTTGTTATTCCAATGTAATAATAAAGAATGGAATAACAACATAATTCACTAGGCATGCGATAGACCGCACAGACAGGTTATTACAACAGAATAATAAAGAATGGAATAACAACCCTTACGAGTATTGAAAGAAAATAACTCTCTTCATGAATACGAAAGAAATAATATCCCTTACCTTAGTAGGAGATTTAGATACTGCAATAGTGTAGTAACAGAATACTCTTCTTCTTTCTTTCTTATTCTCTCTATACTTTCTCTCTCTATAGCTTGAATGAATTAGTGAAAAATAATGAAGAAATGAGCTTCTATTTATAGGCTTGGCAGAGTAAGGGTAAAATAATCTTTTTGCCATAATTTATGACATCATCACTGACATCATCGATCATATTACATCATTGCTTACCTCATCGTCTGATGACATCATCGCTTACCTCATCATCCGATGACATCATCGCTTGCATCATAGGAATTCAAATTCAATTTTTTCTCTTCCACCTCCTTTTACTTTTATACCATGAATTTACTATAATAATGTTACCATTCAAATTATAAAAAAACGTACTATTATATAATCACGTCATACTACTATAATGTAATATTATAATAATATATTTGAACAGATTATTTTATCGAAAAAGATAAAATACCAACTTTTAACAAATGTCACATGCTAAAAAATTTCCTCAGTTTAAATCCACATTGAATAAATATTTTCTTATCATATATATCAATAATTAATTATTCACGAATAATATTACCAAATTATAATATCGACAACCAGGTCGTTCCCAGGAAAGAGGGGGATTTCCAATAAGGATTTCTCCCTATTGGCGCACAATTAGGTGACCAAACCCCTTTCCTCGATAGAACTTTCTAGACTTTGTCAATAATGCAAATAATAATATTATTCAAATAATATGAATTATTGATTTGATAATTTGAAATACTGTGCAATGACAATTATTGAATCAATAATATAAAATATTGAACATTAATTATCGTAACAATTATTGGGTAGTGACTTTTTACGTAAGCATCAATAATCCAAGATATCAGATAATACCGTAGTGCTACTATGCAACCACGCCAGACATTCATTTACTTTACCACCGGGTATTTCAACAGTTAACGGTAAAACTTTCGCCGTTATTTTTATAAAAACATAATTTTGTCGTTTTCTAACTCCGACAATAATTCTGTTGTGGGGTCCACCAATGATTGTGTCGTCGTACGAATATTCCCAGACAAAAAGAATATTCCCCGACCAAACGAATATTTTATAATCACTTGCTTATTTTGCAAAATTTATAAATTTTACCCATAACTATAACATTATATCAAATTTACTCCATAATATTCAAAAATGATATTTATAGAAAATTCATCTTTATTCATAAAAGTTGGGGTATTACAAGTTGGTCATGGTCGGTCAATGACCTTTGACGGCTTATAACTTGTAATCTAGACATGATATAACCATGATTCCAGTTTCGTATCAAAGCCTACATGGCATACTACAAATATAAACATTGAAAACACTAAAAACATTAAAAGAGACAGATCTAGGAGACCTGACATTTGACTGTCAGACACCACTTTTCCAGATTTTTAGATTTTTGAAAACTTTTAAATCGTGCATCTAGATGTTATAGATTCATGATCTATCAACCCAGATCACTAAAAGACACCTAATACACAACTTTAACCAACCAATTACAACATATAACATTAGATCACATGATTTCAAAAATTAGGGTTTATACCTTTTTCTAACTTTGATCTTGAATCTGATCCTTGTGATCTGATCTTGGTATTCTAAAAAATGATCATGGCTTAACTTTTCTCTCTCACTCACTCTAAATTTCGGATTTTTAGAGAGAGAAATGCTTTGGCTAGAATGAAAAATAAAGTGGTCATTTCTCTCTCTTTAATCTATATTAATGTTGTATGCAATGAAATGGCTGGCATGAGGGGCTGATATGTGTTAATTTCAGTCACATGGGGTAGCTAGAGTTGGTGAGCAACCACAGATATAGCAAGATTTACAAGTTATGTCACAATAATGCATTAAGGGTATTTTAGTCATTTTGATTTTTAATTTAATGGCATACTTGTCATTTATCCTAACCATTAGGGTTTAGGGTTTAACCCTTAGGGTTTAGGGTTTGACTCTTAGGGTTTAGGGTTTAACCCTTAGGTTTTACAAATTAAATTTCTAGGATTTCCAATTTAGGTTTTCAAAATAATATTTCTAAATTATTATTAGCTAGGATTCTATAATTATATTAAGATTTCCTAATCATAATTCAATCTTGCTAATTAGGATTATTATTTCTTAATTAAAATAGCTAATTTAGCAATTAGGGTCATAATGGTACATTAGGGTTTATAACCCAAGAATTGGGGTTTTAAATAAATAAATAAATTGACGACATGATGTCGTACTGTATTAACAGTCCGTTTGAGGATGCTGTCATCGAGTGACTTTTTCATAACACATCATAGAATAGTGGAATAACGATTTTAGATTAAATTCTACACTAAGTATTCCTGCATTTACAACTCCATCAACTTTTATCATCTCTGCACCAGGTTACATGGTACATAAGTGATAAATAAAAATATTTTGATATTTCAAATCATTATCGTCTAGCTGAAATAAGTAGCATAGACTATTCTTTAAACCGTTCAAAAATTCATTTCAAATTAGTTTTATTACTTCAACAGGTAACGATGTGTCGGTGTCCCGAAGTCTACTCTAACACAATGGTCGCCCGGAGTGGAGAATAAAAAATTATTTTCAAAAGCACATAGTGCGTATTTAACTTAATGTCAAAAATTGTGAGTCTAGCGTAGCTAGAAGATTTGGAAAACTTATCTCTCCACTAATGATCAATTTCTTAATAATCTATCTATTCCAATTATCCTTAATACACATAACTATTCCCAGTTTGTCAAACCACACTCATGAGTTCAGGAACTTTACAATCATATGAGTTTAAGAACTTGTCCTAGTCAGACATTTGGCATCCATTCACTGAGGGGTTCATAAACATTTAATATAATCATGAGTCACGAACATACCATAAGTATGAGTTTTAAGAACTCGTACTTAACCTGATATTCTCTACCTATAACCTATTTATATGTTATACACATGAGAAAAGAATCACCCTCTCAATATGCATATAGCAAATAGCGTGACACAGACATTTCAATGATTATCAGTATAAGAAACTAAGTGGTTATTACACCAAGTACAATTCCCCGGCCATAACAAAGAATCATATAACTCAGCTGCTGACATGAGTCCTCAATTGAAATCCCCACCTAATCTTAATTCCCTTCTCAATACGAATTTCATTCAACTCGTATTCATAATCCTTTCCTAATTGCACTCCATTCATGTATTACACACATCAATCTCGTCAGAACTGTTCAATCATTCGCTTGGTCCTTCTCCATACTATAACCTTATTAGATCACGGGGTGATCTCATCGTATATATTACGATTCATTTCTATACTATGATAGTTTTACTTTTTGATCTTCTATCACTGCACTTTTAGTCTTTTAGACTCTATCTATTCACCACTACTGTTCAACTTTGTTATCAGAGTTAGGGAACTCCGTATCTTATACCCCACCGAGATTCGTCTTTGAATCTTACCGGCTGACTAACTCTATTTGAGTTAGTACTTATCCTAATCACTGCGGTTATTAGTCTAAGGTATTCCTACCTATGGTTCATAACCAATAACTTTGATACCAATTGTGACACTCATGGTACTTCCAACCATAACACCCCACAGTGATACCTATTAACTTAATACCGACTGGCTCGGCGTCCCCTACGGAAAGTCTGGCTTCGGTGCCTTCCTTTAAAGGGATGTCACCAGCAAAAGTCTCGGGGCTCTTCACAAATTCATACTTATAGCTTTGATACCAACTGTGAGAGCCCCAAATTCGGGTCCCAAATCACCGCGAATCTGGTACAATCATTCTATAACTATTGCGGAAGATATAAACATAAATTGTTTATACAGTAAATTGTCATGAATAAACATGTGAATGATATTCCTATTTAATATATGATTTGATTATGATATATATATGAATGAATATGCAAGTATGCTTGCATTAAGATAAATGTAAAGTCCTTTGATAGATAAAAGAAATATATGTACAAGGACTTAGAATGAATTGATCAAATATGTTAGGTTGATCCTACATAAGCAAAACAACTTTGTAAAGTCCTTAAAAAGAAATGATGTACAAGGACTATAAATATAGAAAGATCAAACTTGTTAGGTTGATCTTATGATGTAATAGATAGGCTTTTCTGATCATCGAGCACTGCACCAGAAGTCGTAGTCTGTCAGGAGAGTCAAGGTTAACTCGAGAGCTATCGAGGCAGAATAGGAGTATGCAAGATAGTAGATCTTGGAGTTCGTAGACTTCTAGGGGAAACGAAGAAGGATCGTAGTGTGTCGAGTAGAGCTTCCTCAGGATCGTAGTGTGTTGAGGAAGTCATGTTCAGAATCGTAGAGACAACTTGCCTACGAGCCAACCGGTCATCTGCCGAAGCCAAGACAGAAGCGTAGACTACACTCAGAGAGAGTCTACTGATGCCGAAGCCAAGTCAAGGATCGTAGATCACACTCTGAGTTCGTAAAGTCTATTGATTACATGCAGAGATCGGAGTCAAGCAAGATCAGATGAAGACAACAAGCACAAGGCAGAAACCGTAGAGTGTCAAGATCTGATCTCGGGATCGTAGTGTCTGCACAAGCCAAAGTTGAATCGTAGAGTGCAGAAGTATGACCTCAACATAAGTGCTCACAATGCCAAGGTTGAATTGTAGAGCATATACAGTTCTCAACAAATGAGCACTCCCAGAATATCCAAATGAACAAAGCCTCTGGTTTAAGCTGCAAGCTACATCCAAGGAAACCAGAGAGCACTCAAAGAATGGCATGCAGGCTAACAGAAGATCTAAGCACCAACCCAATCAGCATCAAGATTGAGTTGTAAGGCCATTCGTGATGAAGTCTTCCACAAGGAGATCCAAAGAAGACTTCAGAAGCTGACTAAGGAAAGTCAGCTAATGCAGTAGCTATCAACTGAACAGAAGACAACGATCTTGGAAGTAACCAAGATCGTAGTATTTGCCAAGCAAAAAATGAACTGATGGAAGGTGAACCGAAATACTGGTCAGCCTCTGAAGAGCAAGGCTAAAGTGATTAAGTGCAGGGTCAGTTTATTAATGATAAGTGAACGGAAGATCATAAGGAGAAAGCAAGTTAGCGCGCCACAAATCTGAAGTGTCTTGATATTCAGAAGGGGACCAGAGCAAGGAATTAGGCCATCAGTCCCTAAGAACAGTCGAAGCAAACAGAAGTACTTGAAGCACTGCACAATATAAGAAAGAGGTGTTCTACATTGAAGATCCAATCAACACTCTTCAAGATCATTGTGTTAACTCTACCAGTCAATGAGCAACACTCAACAAGACACTACGATCAAGTCCTTGAAGATGTGCATCAGAATCGTAGAGTCTAAATAGCTGAAGACTGAAGCATTGGCAACGGTTCAATCTGAAGGATAATATTCGGACAAGTGCTTATTGAGAGCATCGATGCAATAGGACAACCTCTAATCGAGAAATTAGGAGGAAATAAAGTCTTCGACCTGCCCAAGACATTAAAGTGATACATCCGATGTAGTAGGTAAAACAAGAGATCGCAAATACGAAAAAGTATGATATGTCACATCAAGCAGTCTACCTCAAGCAACTCGAGATCTGTGAAGAGATTTGAATAGCCTTCAATGGCTACTTTCCAACGGAAGGATTGGGAAGAAGTATAAATGAGAAAGAGATTCAAAGATCAAGGGTTGCTGGAGTTGCCGAGTTTGGAGAGAAGGTGAACTGATCTAAACCATGTGATAGTAAGTCCGAAGGCTCTCTCTATGATCCACCAAGAACACTCAGAAGTCAGACACAGAAAGAAGTAGAAGTGTGAGTTCTACTATGTAGAAGTGAGAGTTCTACTACATGAAGAGTGTTCTGAACTGCCGAGAGAAAGAAGAGCATTATGTCATCTTGATGTCCATCATGGGAAGACTCTAAGTACAATAGAGAAGAGCCTACAGTCATCTTAACAAGTCCATCATGAGAAGGCATCAAGTAGCAAGAAGGGAGATCACAAATGCCATCTTGGTGTCAAGCATGAGAAAGCTTCTAAGTACCTAATAGAAGGGCTTAAAGTCATCTTAGAAGCCAATCATGTGCAGCCATCAAGTATCAAGGAGAATGATCTTCAAGGAAGTTCATCAAGGGGTCATCCGAAGTGGTTGAGCAACTGAAGAAGCTGAGCATCATGCAACACTCAGCTGCACTTCAAGGATGATCAAGCCAAGCTGCTAAGTATAGATGATGTTCAGAGCATGAAGACATCTTAGCAGCTCAGCACCGACTCCAACAACAACAAACAAACAACTCAATGAACCAGATTCGAGGGGTCCCGTCGAAGGGTCTAAACGAAGTTCCAAGCCTCATTGGGCTTAAAGAGTTCTAGGGAACTAGAGAAGTTCCAAGGTCAGCGGCCCTGAAGGAATCTTAGTGATTGTGGTGCTTGCCCTTCCTTAGTGGAAATCTCGCTAGTTAAAAGCGGTAAGAGTGGATTAGAGCTTGAGTCTCGAACCACTTAAAACCCTTGTGTCTTTTACATTATGTCATTTACATTATGTACTATAATCTGCTATGTATGTTTTAACTGCTTATAACTAAACTTACTCTACGAACAATGTATGTATGATTATGAATATATCAATGAAGGGGGTCTTTTACTTATTCCGCTCTGCTTGAAAAGATTCTTATATTAGTCATATGTTAATTATGAACAATATAATATAAAACAGAAAAATATTTGAAATAAAAAGGATCTATTCAACCCCCCCCCCCCCCTTCTAGATCTATTGTGCCCTCTGGGAACTAACATAAACTTTACACATTTTCCCCCAAGGTCGAGTAACCTTAACTTATACACAATTCATAACTTATTTGACTTACAATAACATTAATATACAATACTGTCACAAATCTAACTGCACACGTATACTAAAGATGGAACTGTCTTTGACCTTTCCTCAGATTCGATGTATTCGTCTTTAATCGCAATGTTTATCATGATATAGCAAGGGTGAGCATAAGTTTGCCCAGCAAGTATAAGTTCATTTAAGGATATATCATGATTGAAAGAATTTGAATAATAAGCTGGTTATAATTCAACAATATAGTTGTAGCATGAACAAATTTTTGACTGAACAAGCATTTAACATGAACAAATATATCTGGACCGAATGGTAATGAAGGTGATCAGCCTTTCATACCTAATGAACACATGCCATATGCACAGGGTGCAATTTTATAATTCTTAGACATGGCAATCAGAAATGATTAACCATAAGTATAATTGAATAATATAACTCGAGGTCGAGTTAAGAAAAACTTGACTGAACCGTTGATTACCGTTATGCAATTTAATAATCTTTATCTGAAGACCTAATATTAATAATATCGATATACAAATTAGAATAATATCATCCCAGTATTTAAAATAACCTAAATACATTATCACATAACCCTATCGGTCTATACAACACATAAAACCTAACCTCAAGTCAAATTTTGACAATCTAAGTCGAGTTAGGCAAAATTCTAACATCCCGACGGTCTAGTCGGATAATCGTCGAGTTTAAGTTCAATTAAACTCTTCCTAACACTTAAAAATTATCTAAGATAATTTTAATATCAGTCAAAATAATTTTCCAAGTCTCATAATAATTTTCAAATAATTTTTATTATTTATCGTGAATTTTCAATCATTAAAAATGTATTTATACGAATTAAATACCACATAATTCCTTTATCATTAATATTTATTTAATATCAAATATTAATGAAAATCATCACATAATATTATAATATATTTATAATATATCAAAGTATTTTTAATACCTTAAAATCATATTTATATGATTTTTAAACAATTAAATTCTTTATCGATAATTGTTATTAATATTAAAATATTAATATTTTCATGACAAAATATCAAAAGTTATATTTTATAACTTAATTTTTTTATAACACTTAAATCATTTTTATATGATTTATAAATTATTAATTTAATTTTTCCTTAATTTATTTAATATATTTATTAAATAATGTAATTATCATTAATATTTATTAATTAATGAAATTCATCACAAAATATTAAAAGTCATTAAAAATAACTTAAAATATTTTCTTATACCATAATATAATTTTTCATGATTTTTCATGTATTAAAATCATTTTTAAATAATTTATTTAATATTATAATTAAATGAATTAAATACAATTTATATTCCAAAAATATTAAATATTTATGAAATATACTCAAAATAATTAAAAACTAATTTTTAGACTTTAAAATAATTTTTAGGAATTTATTTTATATTTTTAATAATTAAAAACCATTTTTATCTATTTATTTAATAAAATAATTCATTTTCCAAAATTAAGTGTCACTAAAGGGCCCTATAGCGACAGACCCGTCGCTATAGGTGTTCTTGAGTGTTCTTAAGCTGCCCAGAACGTTCATAATTAGTTAACAAGGTGACTTGTTTGACCGGTTCTAAATTCACGGTCATATGCTTTTTGGGCTAACTTTTGATTTAATTGTGTAGTACTAATGTAGTACTACATCCCTAAACAAGTTCCAAGGCCAATACACAGCAAATCAGAGAGTTCTAAGGTCCAGAATGTCTTGTCAGAGCTGTTCTTCATTTCTCAATTTTCCAGAAATGAAGAACAGGAGTTAGGCCTTACTTTGAGCCTTCGAATCTAGGCTTTCCAAGTTTGATTAATGTGATCGTAAGGTTCAATCATGTAGTACTCATGACAAGGTATAATTATCATGTAATAGAGTAGTAAAACAACATCACTAGCAGTAGAACTAGGCCGGTCAAACTACCTGTCAGGAACGTGTTCTTGAACTTTTTGGGTAACCCAGAAATGTTCATCAAGTAGTTGGTCAACCTAGGTTTGACCATCATTATTTTTTATTCTGTTAAGGATCTAGGTGATCTAAAGGCATGAGTGTGTAGTCCTTATACCTGTGTACAACATTAAAACAACAACTTGGCCAAAACATTAAACCACAAAGAAAATATCCTTGAACCATGTCCACGTTAGGTTTTCTATACCAGCCCTAGCCTGGTTCGCCTCCCACCAGAAGTTTCCCTCTCCCTTCATCATGTAGGTAGCAAAAGAAACCTTTTGCCCCTCTTCGACATTTGCAATAACAAATGCCTTCTCAATTTCTTTTACCCAAGTCTGGGCTTCTATAGGGTCTGTGGTTCCTTTGAACTCTGGCGGACCAACACTCTTAAAATCCTTAAATGTAGTAGTCCGTACTACCGCGGGATTTACAGGTATATTCGCCCCATTCCTATTAAAAACAGTCGTTAATAAATTAACAAACTCTTGCATTGGATTAACCGGTCCCCCTTCTGGTTGATTCACATTGGCTTCTTGATTTCGTTATCTTCTTCTTAGCGGCATCTTTCTGTTAAAAATAAATAACACATCATTATTACTTTCTTCTTATTAATTAGTTATTATTCATTATTAAACAATAACTTCAAACTCATTGCACAACATGTTCCATAAAAGGCTTATATTAATTTGTTTCTTTGTAGTATAATACTACATCATTCGTCATTACACAGCTTTAGTTGCTTATATTACTTTCCCGCAATTGCTTTCCCAAAATTGGGATTTACAAAAGACTACCCTTTGATATACAAAAGAGGGTTTTATGTCACTACATAGATACAACATATGTACATATCTAACTCTACTCTATCTACTAACTAGGTTACATTTGCCTTATGGCATTCTCATAGTCCGCATTGGCAAGACTGGCTATAACATATTGACTGATAGTATGTCGAGTCTGCCTTGCCTCTACCAAATACTCAGCCACTTACCATTGAAAATCCCCATGAGAACTCCTATGTATATAGGACATTCTACTAATCTTTTATTTCTTGGCCTTTAGCTCCTGTCTAAGCTCAAAGGCCTCATGTTTCAGCTCATGGACCTTGTCCTTTGCCAAAACTCTCTCATCGTACTCCTCTTCCCACATCGTCTCCATGTCTTTCTTGTTCTCCAAGATTTCATGGATCTCCTCCTTCAGCTCTCTCACTTCTTTCCCCAACTAGATATTTCTATCCAACACGGTCATGAATAACGCCGTCATTGACTCCCCCGGAGTCATCTCTTTTGTAGGTGTTACCATATTAAACGACACCACCTCCACCTCCTCCTCTAATATGCCATCAAATAAGGATACAAATCCTAAGTTCTCCGTGTCTTCTGACTCAACCACCACCACCTCTTGTAACTCAGCTACAGGGGTCGATAAGATCTCTACTTGATTCACAGACTCCTCACTAACAACATGTATATCCTTATACATTACGTTATCTTCTGACATCTACAACAAATCAAATTAGTTTGATTAGTACACATCATTAGAATAGTAAAAACACGTATCATATTTAATGCATTTTTAGGGTTAACTTCATCTTTTACTTCTTTAACTATTCCTAAGGTTATGGCTTAAGGTTCTTTTCCCCCCTTAAGTTTTATAACCTACAACTTTGATACCAACCTGTGACGCCCCCAAATCCAAGTATCTTCCAACCCGACAGATGGTGCTACACGGTGCTACAGTTCACATATACATTCAATTGAAATACCTCAAAAGAGTGAATATGTCTTCTATATATTCCAAAACAATATTTTCCTTCCCAGGTTCTTTATAACCATTACATGTGTTCTTTGTCATAATATTAAATAATTACAACATTCATACTATCCTATTACAAAGGCAACTTATTGGTATGCCTTAGCCTTCCATTTATCTTTACTAGGTCCTTCAGTCCGTTCGGTCTTAGCTGCATTCATATGGTTCAAGCAAGAGTGAGCATAACTAGCTCAGCAAGTATGATAATTTCATTTAAGCAATAGGTTTGAATCATATGAATCGTATATCTTCTATAACTGAATCAATAGTTATGAAGTACTATAGATAATTCAAAATAGCACTTCTTTTTTCTTTAAAACGTTTCACAATGAACAAGATTCGTTAAACATAAATTTTTTGGTCCAAGACCTTGAGCATTTCATTCTTTCTTTGAAAACGACAACCCGACACCAAGTTCTAAAGTCCGGCATATCTTACGAGTATGTTTAGGTGATCAGCCTATAGTACTCTATGTTATACAACACTACTTCTTTAAATGTATCTACGTTTAAGTTTTGGCAACCTCACGTGCCTATCGTTTGATGACAAAACATTTGTTAATACATACTCAGTCTTTCTTGAAATCCATACCAAAACAGTTAGGCAAAAGATAACAACATTGATAATATTTTGATAGATTACAAGGAAATCTCCAAAACACGTTAAGTCTAACCGAAGGAATTGGCTTCGACTTCATCTATACATCAATTCATGAGTAAGATGCATGAATCACAAAGCTTGTCCAGAAAGAACTTAGACAATGGTTTAGAACACTTGCCTTCAGCGTCTTCTACCGTTAATACACTTTCCTTTTGAGTCTTTAAGGATTCTACAATACATAAGTACATAACATACCACATTAGGTCATGAACAATCAAGTATGGTCACTATTTTATCTTACCCTTCTTCCCAATCTAATCATTCATTAGATTGGTTAACATTCGTTACGGTTTATCGTATTACTTTATGTTTATATTCTCGTAACTTTCGTCAACCGTTAGTTGTCATTCTTAAGGTTTTAATCATCCTTGAGGATGTTACAACACTTTTAGATTATAGAACAACATTCATCTTGTTTACTCATTATAATAACATATATTATAATTTTATTCATTATTTAATCAAATAAAAATTATTTTACATATAATCTGATTTTCTCGGTCGTTACAAAGGTCTTACATCCTTACTATTCCACCTCCTTAACCAAGCTTCCTTGAGAAGCTTGGCCACCAATGGTCGGCCATGACTCACCATGGGGGCCCACATGGGTTGCCCCATGGGTTTTACCAACCCAAAGATCCAATGGTTCGACTCACGGGTTCGGTTCTTAGTTCGGGCTTATGTTTAATTCAATTCGGGCCTAACCTTGGGCTTGAATTAAATTATCTTTGGGCCTTGATATAAATCTTCATTGGTCCTCATTCATCATTCATTTGGGCTTGCCAATTCATTAACTTGGGCTTTACAAGGTCTAAGTCCAATCTATATTGATACATTAAGACTTATTCGTATTCTTAGCATAATTCTTCTCATATAATAGTTCATATAATATTCATACCATATGTTATATTATCTTTTGTATTATACTTGTATAATACATTATATTATACTTGTATTCTTTCCTGTATAATAACTTTCTTATTATACTTAATCATTATTTGTAACGACCCCAAAATTCATACAATTTAATTCTCGACTTCGGTCGTTAACAATACATTCAACCTCTAATTTTACATCATTAAATGATAATACAACCATTGAAATTTGCGGAATAATTAAAATTTTCTATTACAAACTATTCTCGTTCCCAAAACCTTCAACCTTTACATCTAACTATTTCAGAATCATTTTAATACTACAAAAGTTTACATCGCAAAACGATATTACAATTCAACATTAATACATTATTCGGAACCTTAAACATGGTTCAAATAATAATAACACAACTAAAGTGTATAAATCTTCAGGTATCACATTTGATTCATGTCTTTCAAGTAACACATAACTTTACCTTCACTACAAAAAAATGGGCATTTAGCAACGACTTTATAAGTCGTTGCTAAAAGTATATGTTTAGCAACGAAATTTGTCCTTCGTTGCAGATTGTGTCAGACTTTCACTTTTTGCAACGAAATTCATAAGTCGTTGCAAAATTTCGTTGCTAATTCATTGACGGGAAAAAATTTCATTAGAAATTCGTTGCAAAATTTTCGACCACTTGATTTCCTGTCATCGTGGGCAACGAAAATTTTTTTGTTGCTAAAAATGGGATTTTAGCAACGATTTTTCAAGCAACAGCTTTATAAGTCGTTGCTAAAAGTGTATGTTTAGCAACGAAACTTGTCATTCGTAGCAAATTGTATTAGGCTTTCACTTTTTGCAATGAAATTCATAAGTCGTTGCAAAATTTGAAAACAAAATTCGTTAGAATTTCGTTGCAAAATTTCTAACCACTTGATTTCTCTTCATCGTGGGCAACGAAAGTTTTTTTGTTGCTATATTTCGTTGCCTAATATGGACCACATTTATTGGCAACAATTTTTATTTTCATTACATATCTTATACAACTTTTTGCAACGACTATTAAAATGTTGTCTTAAATTAAGATAATCCCAATAAGCATGTTTTTGTAAAACTATATTCGGTATTCGGAGAAATGTCAAAAAATATTCGTATTTAGTATTTAAAAATTATGTCCAAATGTGAAACATATTCGAACCTGTGACTTATCATTTGGAACTTTGGTCATTTGACCACTAGAGCAACACAAGTTATTTGTTAATATCTTGCAAGGATTAATATTTATATCAAAATATGAGATTTCCCTCATATATTCCTTTCTTCTCCTTCACTACATACCATTAATATAATCTCAAAAAGTTATATACTACAATAATAATAATAATAATAATAATAATAATAATAATAATAATAATAATAATAATAATAATAATAATAATAATAATAATAATAATAATAATAATAATAATAATAATAATAATAATAATAATAATAATAATAATAATAATAATAATAATAATAATAATAATAATAATAATAATAATAATAATAATAATAATAATAATAATAATAATAATAGTACTAATAATAATAATAATAAAAATAATAATAATAATAATAATAATAACAATAACAATAAAGTTGCACTAATGGTGTGTAAGTTTTTTTTAACTCCCATTTTCAAATTCTCCTTTTTCTTGACTTGTAATTCTTTTTATAATCAAATATTAATTTCTCTTTATATATTGAATTAGAGGGTGTTTGATAAATGACTTATAAGTTGGTTAAACTAAATTATAAGTCATTTGTTATTATTTAGTGTTTGACAATAACTTAAATTTTAACTTTTTTTACTTATAAGTCATTATTAAATTTTTTCATGCTTCATGTGCTATATTTTTTTATTACTATTACTATTATTATAATTATTATTATATTTACTATTATTATTATTACTATTATTATTAATTTTTATTTTATTATTATTACTATTATTTTATTTTATTATTATTATTAGAATAATTATTACTAATCTTATAATTATTATTTTTATTATTATAATAATTATAATTATAATTATTACTATTATTATAATTTCTATTATTATTATTATTATTATTATTATTATTGTTGTTGTTGTTGTTTGTTTATTATTATTATTATTATTATTATTATTGTTGTTGTTGTTGTTGTTGTTGTTGTTGTTGTTATTATTATTATTATTATTTTTATTATTGTTGTTACTATTATTATAATAATTATTATTGTTACTACTATTATTATTGTTATTGTTATTATTGTTGTTATTATTATTAATTAATAATAATAATAATAATAATAATAATAATAATAATAATAATAATAATAATAATTATAATAGTACTAATAATAAAAAAGTCTGGCTTGGCCCGCGGACTTTTTAAAAAATAAAATAAAATAATGCTCTCATTGAGAATTGAACTCTAAACCTCCGATTCTCTTTAAACAAATGATCAAACCAACTAAGCTATAAGGATTTTTTTATTATAAAAGTCAGATTCTTAAGACTAAAATACTAAAAATACTAATTACATATTTACATCAAATACTAAAAATACTAATTAAAAAATTACTAAAATACTAAAAAAAATCAAATTAAAAAAATACTAAAATTGAAATTATTTTGTTAATTAATCAAAAGAACAAAAATTCAAATTACATCATTAAAATACTAAAATTATAACATATTTACATCATTTAATCAAAATACTAAAATTCAAATACTAAAATACTAAAATTTTACTCAAATACTAAAATTTTACCATACAGATAACATATCAAAATACTAAAAGTGAGCCATCTGACACTAAAATACTACTAATTACATATTTACATCAAATACTAAAAATACTAATTAAAAAATACTACAAAAATCAAATTAAAAAAATACTAAAATTCAAATTATTTTGTTAATTAATCAAAACAACAAAAATTCAAATTACATCATTCAAATACTAAAATCATAACATATTTACATCATTTACATCATAACATAACATATTATCATATTTACATATTTATATCATTTACATCATAACATATTTATATCATTTAATCAAAATATTAAAATTCACCATCTCCATCGTTTATCATCATTGATCGATATAATTAATGGTCGAAATTAAAAAAATAAAAGTCTTACAAACTAATATATAAAAGACTTTTATTTTTTCAATCTCAACCATTAATTATATTGATCAATAATAGAAAATGATGGAGATGATAATGTTATAGAATAATACTCCTAACAATCGGTTTATATTGATGATTGAAACCAATATATATATATATATATATATATATATATATATATATATATATATAACTTATATTCAATAATTAATAACTCACATATATATAAATTATTTATATATATATATATATATAGGTATTAGCTTGTTATAATTTTTTTTACTTTTGCAAAATTTACTTGCGATAACATGATAAGTAAAGAAACGATGGATAATATAATTTTATTATTAAAATGTGTTTTAGTTTGAATTAATTTAGACTTTAAATTCATTATTTTTTTCATATTTTGTTTATATTTGTAATTAGAACATTCATTTTAAAATTAAAATTTAAAATTTCAAAAATGATGAAAAGTTATTTGAATTGTAATTTAAATTATTGATTATTGTATTTATTAAAAATAAATAAATTAACATTCATTAACTAACAGTATACTTTAAAACTCATTTTTTCTTATTCTATCTATAGTTATAATTAAAGTATTCATTTTAAAATTTAATATTTCAAAAATAATAAAAACTTAAATTATAATTAAAATATTAATCATTATATTTATTAAAAATAAATAAATTAACATTCATTTATTAATAAATTTTATTTTAAATTTTATTATTTTATTATTTTATAGTTACAATTACACAACTTTTATGTTTTGCTATAAACCGAAAAGATATGCAGATGTAGATCTAGATCTAGATCTTTTTCTTAATGTTTGCTAGAGAGACGTAAGAGGCGGATCGTGGATTGGAGATGGAAAATGGGATCGGAGATCTCGGACCGGTGGAGGGATGATTGGAGTGTGGAGAGAAAGGAACGGAGGTGGGAGAGGGAGGATTCGGCGCAGTGGAGGGAAGAGAGTTGGGAGAGAGGAGGTCAGTGTGGCGAAGCCGGAGGCGTGGCAGAGGAGAAGCGGGTGGAATCAAAGTTCGGGGAGAGGAATACTGAGAAAATTTGGTCGGAGGTGAATGAGTCGAGGGGTGATGAGCGAGAGGAGGAGAAGCGTAGGGATGCGGTGGCGTTGGGAGTGTGAGCTGCCGCAGCTGTTGCGGTGGTGGGGGTGTTTTTTGTCTTTGAAAGTGGGTCATTCTCTCCTTCTCCTTCAGCCTCTTCCATTATTACCCAATTAAAGGTACAAATTTCACTCCTTTTGAATTTTTCCTAAAAATTAGGTTTTTGGTAGAAATTGACTAGTTAGGATCAAGTGTACTTGTCCACTATACCTAAAGTGCTCAAATTTACCAATTTCTGCAATAACTCTTTTTGATTCCTTTGTTAGTTCTTTGCTCCTTCCTATGTATCCTCTGCCTCAGAGCCACTTGGTTTTTAGGTATTAATAGGAATATCATATAAGACATTTGAAGTATTTCAATCTTGAGATTTATTGATTCTTACTTTTCATTCGTTTTAAGAATTTAAGTAGGTGGAAATTGTGATACTTGCAAGTGGCAAGAGGAATAGATATCTTTGTATCGATTCTTATTCTCCGAGTAATTTTGAGCAGTTTTGTATATATATATATAAAAGGTTGTTCAAAGCAGTTCATTTATTAAATTTATTTGCCCATTTAACTTGTGGTTTTGATTAGCTCTTTCAAAGTAATTGATCATTTAACGACAAGTAAAGTTGGACGGAGGGTGTATATCTTCTTTTTTTTTATAAGAAATAATAATAATTACTTGCGCACACAACATCTACCAATCTATACATGGATCGGTCTCATTGCTTTCAGGTTTCCATGTCCATAAACTTTGTCCCTCTTCTTGTTCATGTCTGAATTAGCTACTTCTTTTCTAATCTGTACATTGATGGATCTCCATTGCCTTCAAGTGTTTATCTCCACTAACTTTCTCCCACTTCTAGTACATGTCTCCATGATTTACTTTCTTCTTTTTTAAAATTGAAAGAAATATTGTTAAGTTGGTGATCAATGCTAAAATTGTTTAAGGAATTGCATAACTGTTCTTGTCTGAGTTCATATGTTGTCTTATTTTTGAAATTTTGTTTGGAAACCTTAGGTCTTTTAGTATAATGGATTAGTTGCTACCAAAATTGGAATCTAACTATTTTAGTCTAATACTTTTTGTGCAACTATTTAATGTTTTCAGCGTAAACCATTTATGTGTCATTTATAGGTAAAGAGGTTGAAGCTGAGTGAGAAGGAAATGGGGAATGTAAGTAGTAAGCCCAAACTAGATATCTGCCTCACTGACTTAAAGCTTGTTCTTGGACCAGAATTGATGATAGTTTATCCTCTGATCCTCAACTTTACTGTTAGTGGCGAGCTTGAGTTAAATGGATTAGCTCATCCCAAATTGATAAAACCTAAAGGCATTCTAGCATTTGAGAATGGTGATGTGAATCTCGTTGCAACGCAGGTAACCTTTACATTCTCATGTTACTTTTGCAATTTGTGGTTTTTTCTTTCTGTTATCTCTTTCATGGGCTTGCATTAATCTTCATGAAAATAATTCTGGTAGAGAACTTTTCTAATCCAGGTGAGGCTTAAGCGTGAGCATCGTAATATAGCAAAGTTTGAACCTGATAATGGACTAAATCCAATGCTCAAATTAGCTCTAGTTGGATCAGCGTGGCAATTTAGGATTCAGAGTCATGCTAGCAAATGGCAGGACAATTTGGTTGTCACCTCAACACGTTCTGTGGAACAGGATGTCCTCTCCCCTACTGAGGTAATATTCTATGTCATTTAGGTTTGTATTATGGGTTCGTTTTTAATTTGTATGACTAGTGGCAATGGTGCGTGTCAGCTTATGCTTGGGTGTATTTGTCGTGATAGGAAAATCTGGTTTTCTATAAGGCCAGAAAATATCTGTGAGTACTGCAATTGTTAGGATTAGTTGTGGTTTTTACAGGAAATAAATGCTAACACAAATAATATATATATATATACACACACACACACACATTACATTCAATTGAATCACAAATACTGTGAGCAGATCTATCAAATAGTCAAAAAGCTTGAATTTTAATGCAAGTAGATCTTAAGAAGGAAGGAGAATAGGAGAGTGTGGAACTATATACTTCTAGGACTACAGTCTGAGTTTTACTTAATATATGGAAGAGGTTCGTACCGTGCACATTTATTTCTGCTACTATGTGCACTTCATCTAGATGTTAGAAATAATGTCCAACAGGAAAACCAAACATATGCTACTTCGTAGAGGACAAAAATACAAACTATTCAGCGAAGATGCAGTCTTTTAATGAAGTGTGTGAAGTGCCACAAGTTACTAAAGTAGCTCATACATTGTTGAGCTAGATCAACTGAAACAAGATTATGGAAGCGATGGATATGCAAACTGATTAGTATCTTGGATTTTGATAATAAAACTAGACTTTCGAAGAGAAAGTGAGAGTGATAATATCTTTAATGTTTGTGCTTGTTATTCTCACACATTAGAGATAAAAGGTGCAAATTTCATTTATAGGAAGTTAATAAGAGAAACTGAGAGTGGGATGTGATTGGAAGTTAAAAGCAGACGGTTTGTGGAGAGAAAGAACGATATAATCCTTATTTGTATGCTTGTAAAATCACATAATTAGGAGATTAACATCTCTTTCTATATCATAACTTCCCTCGGCTCATATCCAACACTATGCTGACATTTGAATGAAAAGTTTGAAGTAATCTAGAACAATACCTGCACCAAGAACACATCCATTGCAAGAACAGGACTGCTCCCAGAGGAGACCCCCTGGTAAAATGGATTGACTGATGTAGTCAGAGCCTTAGCCACCAACAACCCTACCGTGGCTTGCATGCAAAGAACATCAGCACCCATTCCCAAAAGGTTCACCACAATGCCAAATTATACATGTCAGCAGCCATTATCTCAACATTGAACATGTTTTTACCAGCTAAATTGATAGACTTGTCTATTGATTTCCATATGGCTTCACTATCATATATGATGGTTCTCTGAAAATGATGAATGGTTATCCAATATTTCTATATAACTAGCATATGCTTTGTAAATCACACTTTTTTTTATTGTTATATGTGTTTCGTAGTTTAATTTGGTGAAGTTTCACAATATATGTTTTAGAGAAGGTGAATTGAGCAAAAGAGCCACACCAGGATTTGTATATCTTTTGCCCCTAGTGAAATAGATAGTCAGTTTGTTTTCTGTCATTAGTTTATGTTTTAATTGATGATTTGGTGAAATTCAGGATGACATTGCTTTTAGGTCCACCTGGAGCTGGGAAAACAACAATTTTGCTGGCACTTGCAAGGAAGCTTGATAACAATCTAAGGGTATCGGGAAAAGTTTTGTATTGTGGCCATGAAATGAATAAATTTGTGCCTCAGAGGACGTGTGCTTATATTGGTCCGCATGATCTTCATCATGGAGAGATGACAGTAAGAGAAACTTTGAATTTCTCGGGACGATGTTTGGGAGTTGGCACGAGATATGAACTGCTTGCAGAACTCTCAAGAAGAGAGAAAGAAGCAAGCATTAAACCTGATCCTGAGATTGATGCATTCATGAAGGCCACTGCAGTAGCCGGCCAAGAAACCAGTTTGGTCACAGATTATGTTGTGAAGGTTTGTTTTCTTTTTTTTTAGAATTTACACTAGATGTTGCTACCTTTAACTATGATTTCATTATATTTAAAATATTGATGCAGATCCTTGTTTTGGATATTTGTGCGGATACCATGGATTGGTGATGACATGAGAAGGGGTATTTCTGGTGGACAAAAGAAACGTGTGACTACTGGTATGTTTTTCCGGTGCTTTGGCTAGAAATTGGAACAAATTTTATGTCTTCTTATCGACTTTGGATTGTCTAGTTGTATTGGAGCTAGTTTATGTTTTTGTCATATTTCAATGCCTCTGCTTGGTGGTGCTTGTAAGTTGAAAGAAAACCTAAGAATTGGCCCAGGTTTATTAAGTTCTGCTTCTTCATTTTATCTCCCGTTACTTAAATAAGTTGGAATATACTACAAGTTCGAGACCGTATGATATTCTTGTTCTTTTCAATTTCTTTAATCAGATGAAATAAATGTACTCAAGTATATCTTTAACAATTATAATGCACCAGTGCTAGAAATCGTCACTTGTTATGATTTGGTTAAATATTTATGCAGGAGAAATGTTGGTTGGGCCAGCAAAAGTTCTTTTAATGGATGAAATATCCACATGATTAGACAGTTACACCACATATCAGATTGTCAAGTTCCTGAGGCAAATGGTTCATATTATGGATGTTACTATGGTTGTTTCTCTTCTGCACTATCTGAGTTTTTAGTGTACATGCGTGTATCTTTTTCTACAAGTCTGACTTTGAAATTACTGTGCCCTTTGAGGAAAATGAAATGGACTGTATCGCGGAAACATCTCCAGAATTAGATTTCCATTGTTTGCACTACAATTTGAAAACGTTTAGGATTTGCCTGTGGAGCAGTTTCACTTTCTCTTTCATGATATTGACATGATCTTTCACAATATAATGGCATGAGATGCCCTTCAGTTTAGTCATTTTTCTTTAATGCTTTTTCAGTGTGCATCTGCTGCGGATTTCTTGGCTACTTTCTATTTCAGCCATATAACTGCTGGAGAATTACTCACTACACCGGCTTCTCTTAATCTTACCCGACATTTTGCAGATTGTCCTAGTATATTTCCAGAAGTAAGTTCATTTTCCTGAAAAAGCAAACTTGCCATGGTGGCTGTTGGGTGTTTTGATTTTGTTTAGTCATTAGGATGATCTTTGAACATATCATACATTAGGTTTTTGTTCTTGAAATGAGAGAAGGGTAACTGCTCTTTAGGTCCTTGTCTATTTGTTTTGTGGAGGAGAAAAAAACTGCTATTTAAGTACAACCAAGGTGCCTTTGCAGAGTAACTGATTTTTTTTAAGAAAAAAATATTTCAAAGTTTCTGATGTAGATTGGTTAGACGCAAGCGTGGATGCAAACACATTGAGCGTGTTCGATTTATTTTTCCAGTTGGAGGAAATTTGAGGTTGAGTTGGTAGAGATTTCCCAAAGAACTTATTGGTAGGATATTATTTATTTTTTCTTTTTTTGTGGTAGGATAGTTTCTGGCTTGGAAAATGTTAGTTGTACGTTGTATGCCAATGTTCATGGTTATGCATTACATGCCTACTTTCTTTAAATTGTTTATGCATTACATGCCTATCGTTATCTTCATATGTTCAATTTGTTGGTCGATAACTTGTCTTGTGCGCATTGTTGTTCTTGTACTTGTGAGAATGTTTGCTGATGGAAGAAATTATTGCAATCTGTGATGATGAACAAAGATAATGTTCAACATGATTATTTAGTATTACTTTTTTTTAATTTTGTTTTTGTAACTCTTTTCTGTATATTTGCTTTCCCTTTCTGATTTTCCTGGGTAAAGCGTGTTTGAGTTGCAGATTGTATGGTGGTGATGGTTTTGTCGCAGTGTGGGTAAGGGGAAATTGCTGTAGTGGTGGCTGTGTTTTGGTTATGCTAGTGGTTGGGTGTTGGTTCTGTTATGATGGCAGTGGTATTTATGCGACCATGTTTTGGCTTCTGAAGAGGCGATCTTAGAATGTTGGTTTGAGTTTATTAACGGACTGTAAGACTACTTAGAAAACAGCAGAAATTAAATGATTCAGCACAAACCAATCTAACAAGTGGTTTTAATTTTGATATTACAGTTATCTGTATAAATTAAAATGTGACTGCAACAAAACCACGAAGTATGGATTATTATCTAATCTTGAAGTTATCCGAAAAAGTATCCATGTCACATTTAGTTGTATTTTATTATCATACTCCAAAACATGTTTTTAAACATGTTTTATTACTGTTTTTCTTGTATGTGATTTGCAAAAGTAGAGACTGTAGTAAGATTTACTTGATCATGAATTGAATCCATGTTGATGATTTCATATGCTAATTTTCTTTTTGTCGTTTTTGGTTTTGGTTTTGGATGATGATTAATTGACCAATGGATTATATGCATAAGTAGCTACATTGGAAAATCTGAAGGGTTTAGATCTCCTTAAACAGTTCGCCATATTGTAACCACAATGTTCCTAACATAAAAGTAGGCACCCTTTCACTGTGTCTAACAACAATGCAATTTTCATTTGTTTTGGTTCTGAAGCTGTATGTACATTTAAATGCATTACCTCATCCTTCCTCTGGCACAAGTCTTAATTGGACTGTATGTTCATTCCTGTTCTCAGATATAGCACCTGATAAGGAACCACTGGGATGGAGCACAAGACTGAAGATTGATGTTGGTGCAGCTCGTGGCCTTGAGTATCTCCTCTGTAAAGCAAGTCCACCTGTTATCTATCGTGATTTGAAGTCATCCAATATACTGCTGGATAATGATTTCAATCCAAAGCTCTCGGACTTTGGACTTGCTAAACTGGGACCTGTTGGTGACAACACTCATATTTCTACACGAGTGATGGGGACTTATGGATACTGCGCCCCAGAATATGCCATGAGTGGCAAACTGACTCTAAAATCTGATATTTATAGCTTTGGTGTGGTTCTGTTGGAGCTGATTACAAAGCGCGGGGCAATTGACAACACTAAGAAGCCTAGAGAGCAGAACTTGGTTGTTTGGGTGGGTTATTCGTGATCATTATCTTACATTTTTTATTACTAGATCTTCATTTGAAAAATATTAACTACAATAATAGGGACTCCAAAAGAAATCTATTCTTGACTGTAGTGGATGATTTTATTAAGTTAATAATATTTTATTTTTTTGTATTTTTGTCATTATTTGCTATGGGACATTGAGCCAGCCAAGTACAGAAAAAGAATGTAAAATTTTGATTTGGCAACAATATAATTCGTTACCAAAGCATGGAATAATTTTTAATATAGTAACAATTTTTTATACATTTAGCAACAAATTTTCATTGCTAATGATATTAAAAATATAATATTTGGCAACGAAAAATAAACCTAATAACGGAGAGGATATTGTTGCTAATACTAAAATAAAAGACAATATTTTTTATTGTTGCAAATCATATCAACTTTTGTTGCACATATAAAAAAACGGCAACATATAATGTCGTTGCTAATCAATGATTTTCGTTGCTATTGAAAAATAACCAGCAACAAACATTTTCGTTGCTAATTCAGCATAATGTCGTTGCCAAATAATATAATCAGCAACAAAAATCGTTGCTAAAAAGTTTACATTCCGCAACGAAAGCAAGTTTGGGCAACAATTTTCATAATTTACTGCAACAAAAAATGTCGTTGCAAAATGGTGTCAATTGCAACGAAAATGCATAGTTGTTGGGGAAAAAAAAAAAAGAGTTCATTTCGTTGCCAATTACCAGGCTTTTGCAACGAAATGAGGTTTTTAGCAACGTAATTTTAATTATTCTGCAACAATACATTTTGTTGCTAAAGGATCGATGTCTCAGTACGAAAGCCAAATTTCGTTGCAAAATGTATTACTTTTGGCAACGAAAAAATACGTTCGTTCTTGCGAACAATTAGCAACTTCATTCTTGTGAACGAAAGACGCGAACGACAAAGAAAGTCGTTGCCAAAAACCTTTAGCAACGAAATTTGGCACCTTTAGCAACGAAAATCGGTTGTTGCTGAAGACCCATTTTTTTGTAGTGCTTGAATCTTGAACTTGCAAAAGTGGTTATTTGCAAGGTTGAGCTCGACGGCCCAACAAAATCTAACAGTTTTCATGCATCACATAACACATAATAACATACTCAATATATAACATGCATGTTGCAGTTCATATAACAAGTATAAAGATTCAGTTCCTTACTCAATCATCATGTTTTAATCAATCAACGTAGTCATAAATTGACTTTAACATCTCATACTTTCAACATATATATATCACATCATGCTCTTTACCATAAAGATTTAAAACAGTTAATCATCAAGTTCAAATAACAACTAGGAACTGAAAGACTTGCCTGATTCGTAGTTTATGAACTACGACTTAACTGCTTAACGCTTATCTGCACTTCGTGTATTCCTACACAGTTATATAATCATGGATTCACATCCATTAGTCATATATTTTATACATTCTTAATATAATAGTAACGTTACATTGTTTCATAACTATAGGTTTGTAAAACCTACTTTTCAATTTCTCATCATACTCTTAGAATAGCTAGGTATGTATAGGTATACCTTAACCACTCATACTTGACATTAACTGTGACAACCCGAGAATTTAGAATTTTTTTAAAATTTTAATTAATTGATTTAAGGCTCAAAATTAGAACCTAGACAGAAAATAAGTGTATGCGTTTGATATTTTTAAGAAGGAATTTTGAGGATTTCAAAATTCTGTGAAGGATTTAAGTGAATTATTCAGAATTAAGGGAATACGTGAATATGTTCTGTGTATATGTGTACCGTATGTGGTTAAGGGTCAAGGGTTGACCAGATAAACGATATCTGTAACAAACCCTAAGTATATATTAAGAACATCAACGTTCGGTTAGAAAACCCTAGCGATTAACAAGAAACCCTAAAATCGGTTCTGGAAACCCTAATTTTAGTTCTGGGAATCTGAAACCCTAATTCGGAATTTAAAACCCTAATTTGGGAACTTAACGAAGAATTATATAGCTCAAGTGTTATTAATTATAATGATAATTAGGGTAATGCTTAATTATTTAGCAAACCCTAATTTCAAATTAGAAAACCCTAATTTCTGGATTAGAAATCCTAATTTATAATTAGAAAAAACTTAATTGTTAATTAAATAATTTTAATGTTAATTAGGAAATATTAATCCTAATTTTCAAGTTATAGTAATTAGAAAACTCTAATCTAATTACAAAGTCTACTTTCTAATTTAGAAAAAATTATTTTCTATTAGAAACCCTAATTCGTGGGTAATAAACCCTAATGACCATTTTGACCCTAATTGCTTAATTAGTAATTTTAATTAGGATATATTAATCCTAATTAACAAGATTTAAGTATGATTAGTAAATTTTAATATAATTAGAAAATTCTAATTATAATTTAGAAAAATTAATTTTCTATTTTTAAAATCGAAATTCAGAAATCTTAGAAAGTAAATTGCAAGTTAAGGGTTAGACCCTAAACCCTAAATTGGTTCAAACCATAAATCCTAACCCAAACCCTAAACCCTAACTCAAACCCTAAGAGTTTGCATCAAATGACCAATCTAGAAATAAAATTAATTGCTAAATGACTATAATACCCTTATTGCATTATTGAGCCTAACTTGTCAATCTTGCCAAGATGTGAGTTGGCCACCCACTCTAACCACTCCATATGCTCTATATCAAACACATCAGCCGAATTTTTGCAAGATCATAGCAACAAGTCAACAAATAAATAGATTAAAGAGAGAGAAAATGGCACTTTAATTCTCATTTTCTCCAAACCCATTCCTCTCACTAGAAATTCGAGAGAGAGAGAGAGAGAGAGAGAGAGAGAGAGAGAGAGAGATAAGCTAAACTTTAATCATCTCTTAGCTTTCCTATAAAAGATTCAAGGGTCAGAATCCAAGATCAAAGCTCAAAGTGGTAAAAAACCCTAAATCTTAAAATTTTATGATTTGATGGTTGATGTTGTAATTGATTGTTTAAAGTTATGTTAGAAGGTGTCTATAAGTGATCCGGGTTGATAGATCAAGGATCCATAACATCAAAGTCCTCGGATCTAGCATTTTGAAAAATCTGGAAAAACTTTAAAAAATTGTCTGACATCCATATGTCAGACCTCATAGATCTCTATGTGTTAGGTGTTAGTGGTGTTTGATGTTATAGAACTGGTCTTTGTAGTAAGGGCTTTAATCTAGGACTTGCAGAAATCTCATATCATGTTTATATTGCAAGATATGATCCGTCAAAGTACGTTGACCGAGCACAAAATTTTGAATCTGGGCAACCCAGAACTTTTCTAGGTGGTCTGACAAGCTTTTTGAAGCCCCTGATCATGCTTCTGTTAAGTGTTTTAGTCATTTTGTTGGTTGAATATTGTAGTATAACATGTTATCTACACATCCAAACCATTATATCACTCAGAGCTTGCTCAGAATCAAATTTATTGGTGGTTAAACCACCGTTGACCAAATTACTCAACCCAGAAATGTTCAAGAACAGTTGTTGTGGCCTAGTTTGACCGACCTAGATCGTACTCGTTTGATGTTGTTAAGTTGATCTGGTGATTGTTTGATGTACCTTGACATGCCTACTATAGATTGGAACCTTAACATCACATGAAACATGACTAGAACATGTATAAAATTGAGCCACAAGGAGGTCACTCGAAACTGACTGGGAATCTGGGAAACCCAGAAATCCCAGCAGGCCTCTGACAACAACTTTGCAGTTTTAGATCTTGCTTGTGTGATGCATTTTAACCCTGATTATTATTGTATCGTGTAGTATTGCATCCATACTACAGGATCTGACCATTATCTAGCCCAGAAACACCTTGACCAAAGAATTATTGTTGGTCAAAGTTGCAACCTTGTTAACTGACATGAAGGCTCAAGAACACCATTAGCGACGGATTCGTCACCTAAGGCCCCTATAGCGACACTTAATTTCGGAAATTAATTATTATTTTCCAAAAATGATTATTTTAATTAAATAAATAGAAAAAAATAGATTTTAATTATTAAAAATACTAAATAAATTTTGAAAAATTATTTTAAATTCTGAAAAATAGTTTTTAATTATTTTAAGTATATTTCATAAATATTTAATATTTTTGGAATATAAATGGTATTTAATTTATTTAATTACAATACTAAATAAATTATTTAAAATGATTTTAATACATGAAAATCATGAAAAATAATATTACTAAGTAAAAAGAAAATAGTTTAAGTTATTTTAAGTGACTTTTAATATTTTGGGATGAATTTTATTAATTAATCAATATTAATGGTAATTAGTTTATTTAATAAATGTATTAAATAAATTATGGAAAAAAAGAATTAATGATTTATAAATCATATAAAATGATTTAAGTGTTATAAAAATATTTTAAGTTATAAAATATAACTTTTGATATTTTGTCATAAAAATATTAATATTTTAATATTAATAGCAATTATCGGATAATGAATTTAATCATTTAAAAATCATATAAATATGATTTTAAGGTATTAAAAATACTTTGTAATATTATAAATATATTATAATATTATGACATATATTTCATTAATATTTGATAATAAATAAAATTAATGATCATAGAATATTGTGGTATTTATATTATATAAATATGATATTAATGATGGAAAATTCATGATAAATAGTAATAATTATTTAAAAATTATTACGAGCTTAAGAAAAATATTTCGACTGTTAATAAATTATTAAAGTTAATTGTTAAGCGTTTATACAGAGTTTAATTGAACTTAGACTCAATAAAAGTCCGACTAGACCGTCGGGACGTTAGAATTTTGTTGAATTCAAGTCAAACTGAAATAGTTAGACCTGATACAGAGTCTTATGTGTGTTATAGACTGATAGGGTTATGTGCTATGTGTTTATGTTATTCTATGTGTGTGTGTGTGTGTATATATATATAATAGTATTATATTATGATGATATTATTTTAATATTGGAGATCTATATTACTAATATTAGGTCTTCGGATAAAGCGATATAAATTGTGTAGCGGTAATCAACGGTTCATGCAAGTTTGTTTTTACTTAACTCTACTAAGAGTTGTTTCATTCGGATAAGCTTATGGTTAAACATTGCTGGTTGCCATGAAATGTACTCTGTACATATTGCATGTATAAGTCAGGTATGAAATGCTGATCACCTTCATTACCAGTTGGTTCAGATATATTTGTTCATGTTCAATACTTGTTCAGTCAAAATTTTGTTCCTGCTAGCATTACAAGAAATCACACCTTTTATGACGATTTTTTTTGCCACGCACAATTTTTTGTCATAACTTGTTAATTAATAATTACGATTTTCATAATCGTCACTAAAACTTTTGCTTTTGTGACGATATTTAATTTTTTTACTATTAATCATTTATATCGTCACTAATTTACACATTTGATGACGGTTAACAAAATTTCGTCACAATTTATTTTGGAGGTAAAATTTCCTACCAAAATTTTGGAGGGAAACCTTTTAGTGACATGTTTGTAATAATTGATGACAGTATTTATTGTCACACAAAATATCTTTCGATGACAACATAATAGTTTGTCATTAATTATTTGAAAATTTTAGTGACAATGTGATTTCGTCACTAATGTTCACATTTAGTCACGCCAAATACAAATTCATCACAATTTCATTTGGTGGCAAAAAAATTCTGAAAATTTTTGGAGGGAATTTTTTTAAAGATGAAAAAAATAATAATTTATGACAATTTGTATTGTCATAAATAGCAATTTTATATGACGAGATAATAGTTCGTCACTAATTAGATGAGTAGATAAGTGACAATAATGTTTCGTCATAAGTTCTTATATTTAGTGACAAAGTACGTAATATCATCACAATTTTATTTGGAGGCAAAAATTTTTGAAGAAATTTTGGAGGCAAATTTTTTAAACAAATTCCAATTTTATATGACGAGATAATAGTTAGTCACTAATTAGATGAGTAGATAAGTGACAAAAATAGTTTGTCAACAATTCTTATATTTAGTGATAAAGTATGCAATGACATCACATTTTTATATGGAGTCAAAAAATTTCCTAAAAATATTTTAGAGGCAAATTTTTTAAATACGAAAAAAATAATAATTTTTATGACAATTGTTATTGTCACAAATTCCAATTTTATATGAGAAGATAATAGTTTGTCACTAAATGCCCAATTTTTTTAAAAATATATTTTTAAAGCCACTAAATGCCTAATTTTTAAAAAAATTATTTTTAAAGCCACTAAATACCCAAATTTCTTTTAAAAAAGACAAACATAAAAGATAATAATAAAACTTACTATTTTACTAAGGACTGTTTTATAAATATATTTAACTAAGTATTTCTATTACTAAAAGAAATTATGGATGTAGTGAAGGAAATTTTGTGAAGGAATGCATTCATTCATATTAGGAATTTTTTAGCCAAGGAATTGTAAAAGAAAAAAATATAGTGACAATATAGTTATTATCGAAAGAAACATCTTTCACAATTAAAATTTTTTTCTTTCGCAAAATTGAGGTGATAAAAGGATATTTGGCGCCAATTTATGATAAAAATTTGCGAGGAAAAAAATTATTAATGAACGAATTATTACTAACTGTATATTATTGCTCAGCTGTTTTTTGCGAAATATAAAATTGGTCATTGTTTTGTTCTAAATAAATTTTTAAAATTAATTGTGGTTAATATAAATTGTAATATAAATACATTTAATTTTTTACAGTAACACATTCATTTTTAATAATACTTTTTAAGTAACTTACAGTATCAAAGTAAATAAATTTACAATAATTTAAACTTTAAAATTTCATACATTGACCAAGAAAAAAAATGAAAATAAAAGATAAGGTTCTTCTGTGGAATAGACCACAAATGCTAAAAAATTACTCATCTATTTTAAAGAAAGTGCTAAGTTTGAGTTCATTCTTAATAAATTTATGGTATCCTACAACTCAAATTGTAATGTAATTAATTTTTTAAAATAAAATTTTATTCTTGATAATAACTTATAAATAATTTATAATATTAAATATTTTATTAATTAAATATTAAGCTAAAATAATTCAAAATTCAAAATTCAAAATTCAAAATATTGTATATTGATAATAAAAATATTATAATAATTAAGACTTTTTTGTGGAACAGATCACAAATATGTAGTTATATTTTAATTTGTTATTAACATTAATTTATAACATCTTAAAATTTAAGTTTAAATTTATTTAAGTTTTTAAAATTATAATTTTATTTACATTATTACTTTTTAAATAAGTTAAAATTAAACTTTTTTTTGGAACAGAGTCGAGTTGTGTACTTCTGGAAAAGGAGTTGTAAAACAGAGATCAGTTTACGTTTCTCTGGTACAGAGGCAAACCAAATCGTTCGGTCGATATTCCCAGTCTCACCCTCTACAGTCTGCCCTAACCCAAAGGCCAAAACCCCACATCGCGTCTCACTCTCTGCCTGCCCTAACCCAAATCTGCCTCCGGTCTATTGAATAATGGTATGTCAATTGTTTTGGTGTTTTGTTCTTCATTCCACGAACTAAGGCTATGGTTTGAATATGTTTATGGGAAATTTTAAAATAGTCATGAATTTTACTGAAATAAGAATATATGTTTCATGAATTACCGAATTGGACTAAGACGAAAACCTCAATTAAGAATATCTAATAGATTGTAATGAACTTTTTTAGTTTTCTTATATCATAATAATCATAAGTTTGTGGCGGATTGCATGTTTATAAAGTTCAATTAATGTTTATGGTTTTGAGTTTTTTGAAATGAAGTGTTTGTGTGTAATACACATGAAGTGTTTGTGTGTAATACACATGAAGTGTTTGATAAAATGTCCCACTCTGTAGTCTGAACTATGAACATAATGCATAAATTTTTATTTTTCATCACTTGGGTTGGTCTTGATGCTTGAATAACTGTTTCTTCTTTTTGTTTCCTAATTTCGTCATGTTGGAAAATATATTTGTGAATTTCCAGGAAACTAGACGTTTGAGAAGCTTGGAGCCATTGGAACTTTATCCAACCTCCTGGTATATCTCACTACAATTTTTAACTTAAAGAGCATCACAGCTACAACTTTTATCTGTGTCTTCAATGGCACCACCAACTTTGCCACCTTACTGGGGGCTTTCCTCTGCCACACTTATTTTGGTCGCTATAAGACCTTGGGATTCGCAACAATCGTCTCTTTTTTGGTACTTCCTAATTCCTTAAAGAAAAAAAATCACAAATTTTCTTATCAAGGAAATTGACACAACAGCATGCATCTAATTTTTTCTTTGTTCAAACTTTTTTTTTTGTTTGTGAAGGGGTTACTTGTAATAGACCTAACCCCAGTATTCAAGTCACTGCATCCTCCAGAGTGTGAATCAGAAGAGGATATTGTATGCACTGGACCAACATCGTGGCAAATGTTTATTCTACTATGCGGCTTCGGCCTAATGGTGATTGGAGCTAGTGGCATTCGGCCTTGTAACTTGGCGTTTGGGGCGGACCAATTCAACCCCCACACCGAATCTAGAAAATGGAGAATCAACAGTTTCTTCAATTGGTATTTCTTCACTCTGACTTTTGCACAAATGGTATCGTTGACACTCGTGGTTTATGTGCAAACAGATGTAAGTTGGTCTATAGGACTGGCAATTCCTACCATTTTCATGTTAGTATCCGATTTTCTCTACTTCCTGGGCTCCAAAATATATGTAAAAGTGAAGCCTGAGGGCAACCCTTTGACGAGTGTAGTCCAGGTGCTAGTGGTTGCAACTAAGAAGAGACGGTTAAAGCTGCTAGAATAGCCATGGCCGTCTCTCTTCAACTAGGCACCAACTAAATCCATTAATTCCAAACTCGGCTACACAGAACAATTCAGGTCACTATAAACTCCAAAACTGTATGGTTTAATCTACATTTTCCCAGAGTACTAATTTTGAACGCATGTTATCAGATTTCTGGACAACGCAGCCATTGTAATTCAAGACGGATCAGTAGCTGATCCATGGAATCTCTGCACTTTGCAGCAAGTAGAAGAAGTGAAATGCCTGTGCAGAGTAATCCCAATATGGGCACCAGCCATTGTGTACTATATTGAAATAATACAACAACAACAATATGTAGTGTTTCAAGCCCTTCAATCCAACAGACATTTTGGGGACACAAACTTCAAAATCCCTGTAGCAACTTACACAGTATTCTCTATACTCAGCCTCACTCTTTTTCTACCAATCTACGACAGAGTTTTAGTCCCACAACTCCGTCGCATCACAGGCAAAGGAGGGATCAAAATCCTACAAAGAATCGGAGTCAGGGTAGTGCTAACAATATTATCATCACTAGTGGCTGCTATAGTTGAAAATAGGAGGGGGAATCTGGCGCTTACAAAGCCAACTTTAGGATTTGAGTCGCATAGGGTCGCCATTTCATCAATGTTGGGCTTATGGTTGTTACCTCAGCTATCAATTGTTAGACTTGCCGAGGCGTGTACTTCAGTTGCCTTGGTTGAATTTTACTACAAACAGTTCCCAGAAAACATGAGAAGTATAGCAGGTTCATTCTTTTTTTGTGGAATGGCAGCGTCCAGCAATTTGAATGGCATTTTGGTGTCGATAGTTCACAGGACTACAGAAGGGGCGGCAACAGGAAATTGGTTGCCGGAAGATCTTAATAAAGGAAGATTAGATTATTTCTATTACTTGGTAACTGCCCTTGGGGTCATGAATTCAAGTTATTTTCTGGTATGTGCCAAGTGGTACAGGTACAAAGGGACTGGAGTCGTTCCCATGATTGTTTAGGCTCTACTTTTTCATTCTTTTTGTTTATGCTCTACTTTTTAATTCTTTTTGTTTATGCTCTGTTGGTTTATGCAGCTACTACTGGGATACTATTGCTGTTGGGCGTGCTGGTGCCTGGTCCTTGTTGCTACTGGACATCTCAATGCTACTGCTGCTTGATGTATACTGCTGCTGATTTGGCTGCTGTTTCTTTTGCTTTGTTGGGCTGCTGTATTTTCTTTTCCAAATCCTTTAGGTTTTGCTGCTAATAGGCTGAATTGAGGCTGGGGCTTTGCTACTGATGGTGTTGTCGTGCTGCTAAATGGCTGATATGCTGATGGGCTAATGGATGTGTTGTATGTGGCTGTGATGTGTTGGGCTAAATGTATTATATTTTCTTTATTGAAAATTGTTAATATAACAATACATTTAGAATGTCAAACAACACGAATAATATTAACTCTTTAGAATTTATATTATTGTCACTATTATATATTCATTTTGTCACAACAACTAATTTTGTCACTATTAATAATTCTTTTTGTGACGAGATGTATCGTCACCAAAGATTCAATTAGTGACAGTGAAAAATGTGTTACATAAATTAACTCTTGGGTGACAAATTATTTTGTAATATTATTTAAAATATGAAATGACAACGACATAATTATCATGTTAAATATAGTATTATGTGACGAATTGTTCTGTCGTCATTTACTTTCTTATTTTTGGTGACGATAAACACAATAATATGACAAAAGAATACTCATAAATATGACAATATTGTCGTCATTAAAATTAGATGATTTAAATAGAATAACATATTTTCGTCACTAAAACAATATCATTTAATGACGAAAAAAGATTTTTGTCATTTAATGAACTAAGTTTTGATGATGAAACATAATATATAGTGACGAAAGTTTCATTCAAATAGTGACGCTATTAGCGTCACTAAAAGTAATTAATTATAGTGACAATGGTGTAGATCGTCACTATAATTTAAAACATTTAGTGACGACATCAAATATTGTCAAATAAACCTAATACCATGCTCATACGGTGACGGTCTCTGTGACGATTAACACTCGTCACCAAATGTTTTAGTGACGAAAAATGAATTTTATGCGACAAAATTTAGCGTCATTTTTTGTGTAATTTCTTGTAGTGTAGTTCACAATTATATTGTTGAATTATAGCCAGCAAATTATTCAGACTCTTTCAATCATGATATATCGTTATATTATTGAATTTAAACTTGTTGGGCAACTTTTATGCTCACCATTGCTATATCATGATAAAACATTGCAGATTAGGACGAACGCGTCGGATACAAGGAAAGGTTAAAAATAGTTCCAGCTTTAGTTTACGTATGCGATTAGATTTGTAATAGTATTGTATGATGATAATATTATGTATTAAATAAGTTATGTATTGTGTATTAAGTTAAGGTTACTCGACCTTGGGAAAAAGTGTGTAAGTATAATGTATAAACAATTTATGTTTATATCTCCCGTAAATAGTAATAGTTGTATAGAATGATCGAACCAGATCCGCGATGATTCGGGACCTCGGATTCAGGGCCCTCACAGTTGGTATCAAAGCTGTAGGTTATGAACCTTAGGTAGGAATACCTGAGACTAATAACCGCAGTGATTAGGATAAGTACTAACTCAAATAGAGTTAGTTGGTCGGTAAGATTCAAAGACGAATCTAGGCGAGTTATAAGATACAGAGTTCCCTAACTCTGATAATAAAGTTGAACAGTAGTGAAGAATAGATAGAGTCTAAAAGACTAAAAGTACAGTGATAAGAGATCGTAAAACAAAACGATCATAGTATAAAAATGAATCGTAATATATACGATGAGATCAACCCATGATCTGATAAGGTTATAGTATGAAATAAGAATCAATTTGATGATTGGAAAGTTTACAGCAATATTGCTGTGTGAATTGGTAAAGATTCAGGAAAGGATTAATTATGAATACGAGTTGAATGAAATTCGTATTGAGAATGAAGTTAGTGTTAGGTGGGGATTCAATTGAGGACTCGTGTCGGCAGCTGAGTTGTATGATTCCTTGTGTGGGCGGGGAATTGTACTTGGTGTAAAAACTACTTAGTTTTGGCAATGATAATCATTAATGTTGTGTCGCGCTATTTGATATGTGCATGTTAAGAGGGTGATTCCTTTCTCATGTGTATACCAGATAGATAAGTCAAAGGTATAGAATATATAGGATTAAGTACGAGTTCTTAAGTTTGACGAACTGGGTAGAACTTAGTGTGAATGCAGTATTGAGGATAATATGAACAGATAGATTGTTAAGCAAATGATTAATAGTGAAGACATAAGTTTTCCAAAACTCCTAGCTATGCTAGACTTCGGAATTTTGACATCAAGCTAAATACGCACTACGTGCTTTTAATAAATATGTAGACTCATAATCATTTTTGAAACAGTTTAAAGTATAGTCTATGCTACTTATTTCAGCTAGACGCAAATGATTTGAAATATCAAAATATCTTTTATTTATCACTCATGTACCATGTAACCTGGTGCAGAGATGATAAAAGTTGATAGAGTTGTAAATACAGGAATACTTAATGTGAATTTGATCTAAAATCGTTGTTCTACTATTGTATGATGTGTTATGACAAAGTCATACAATGATGACATCCTCAAACGGACTGTTAATACAGTACGACATCATGACGTCATTCTCAAAAATATTTTCAATAAAATTTAATTTGTCAACGGGGTTTGGCTACATCTAAATAATTTGATTGAATTGAATTATTGATATGAGTTTACGCTATTCGATTCAGCTAGACTAATATTTATAAAACTCTAAGTGTTCATTGAAAGAAATTTCCCGAACCAAATTGTTTTGGTGCGGAATCTAATAAGACCGGGGTAGAATTTTGTGCCTATGGCAGTGAAGAGAAACAGATAAAATCAGTACTTGGCCAGTACAGAACATATCGGGCTAATCACCCTTTGTGTCTGTATGTTATGACGGTTTGCGGATAAATTTCCATAAAACCTTTGCGAAAATAACAGACGAATAGTCTATATGACTCCTCAGCAAAATTTGAAAATTTTTACTCTTGTGAGTGGTGTATTGGGTAGCATGTGATGATGTGTATGTATGGTGCATGGTGAATGGTGTAAGGTGTAAGGTAAATTTCGGGGACGAAATTTTTAGAAGAAGGGGTGAATGTGACAACCCAAGAATTTAGAAAAATTTTAAAATTTTAATTAATTGATTTAAGGTTCAAAATTAGAACCTAGACAGAAAATAAGTGTATGCGTTTGATATTTTTAGAAAGGAATTTTGAGGATTTCAAAATTCTGTGAAGGATTTAAGTGAATTATTCAGGATTAAGGGAATACGTGAATATGTTCTGTGTATATATGTGTACAGTATGTGGTTAAGGGTCAATGGTTGACCAGATAAACGATATCTGTAACAAACCCTAAGTATATATTAAGAACGTCAACGTTCGGTTAGAAAACCGTAGCGATTAACAAGAAACCCTAAAACCGGTTCTGAAAACCCTAATTTTAGTTTCGGGAATCCAAAACCCTAATTCGGAATTCAAAACCCTAATCTGGGAACTTAACGAAGAATTATATTACTTAACTGTTATTAATTATAATGTTAATTAGGGTAACGCTTAATTATTCAGCAAACCCTAATTTAAAATTAGAAAACCCTAATTTCTGGATTAGAAACCCTAATTTATAATTAGGAAAAACTTAATTGTTAATTAAATAATTTTAATGTTAATTAGGAAACATTAATCCTAATTTGAAAGTTATAGTAATTAGAAAACCCTAATCTAATTACAAAATCTACTTTCTAATTTAGAAATTATTATTTTATATTAGAAACCCTAATTCGTGGGTTATAAACCCTAATGACCATTTTGACCCTAATTGCTTAATTAGTAATTTTAATTAGGATATATTAATCCCAATTAACAAGATTTAAGTTATGATTAGTAAATTTTAATATAATTAGAAAATTCTAATTATAATTTAGAAAAATTAATTTTCTAATTTTAAAACCGAAATTCGGAAATCTTAGAAAGTAAATTGCAAGTTAAGGGTTAGACCCTAAATCCTAAACCCTAACCCAAACCCTAAACCCTAACCCAAACCCTAAATTCTAAGAGTTTGCATCAAATGACCAATCTAGAAATAAAATTAATTGCTAAATAACTATAATACCCTTATTGCATTATTGAGCCTAGCTTGTCAATCTTGCCAAGATGTGAGTTGGCCACCCACTCTAACCACTCCATATGCTCTATATCAAACACATCAGCTGAATTTTTTCAAGATCATAGCAACAAGTCAACAAATAAATAGATTAAAGAGAGAGAAAATGGCACTTTAATTCTCATTTTCTCCAAACCCATTCTCTCACTAGAAATTCGAGATTTAGAAAGAGAGAGAGAGAGAGAGAGAGAGAGAGAGAGAGAAGTTAATCTTTAATCATCTCTTAGCTTTCCTATAACAAATTTAAGGGTCAGAATCCAAGATCAAAGCTCAAAGTGGTAAAAAACCCTAAATCTTAAAATTTTATGATTTGATGGTTGATGTTGTAATTGATTGTTTAAAGTTGTGTTAGAAGGTGTCTATAAGTGATCTGTGTTGATAGATCAAGGATCCATAACATCAAAGTCCTCGGATCTAGCATTTTGAAAAATCTGGAAAAACTTTAAAAAGTTGTCTGACATCCATATGTCAGACCTCATAGATCTCTATGTGTTAGGTGTTAGGTGTTAGTGGTGTTTGATGTTATAGAACTGGTCTTTGTAGTAAGGGCTTTAATCAGGGACTTGCAGAAATCTCATATCATGTTTATATTGCAAGATATGATCCGTCAAAGTACGTTGACCGAGCATAAAATTTTGAATCTGGGTAACCCAGAACTTTTCTAGGTGGTTTGACAAGCTTTTTGAAGCTCCTGATCTTGCTTCTGTTAAGTGTTTTAGTCATTTTGTTGGTTGAATATTGTAGTCTGACATGTTATCTACACATCCAAACCATTATATCACTCAGAGCTTGCTCAGGATCAAATTTATTGGTGGTCAACCCACCGTTGACCAAACTGCTCAACCTAGAAATGTTCAAGAACAGTTGTTGTGGCCTTGTTTGACCGACCTAGATCGTACTCGTTTGATGTTGTTAAGTTGATCTGGTGATTGTTTGTTGTACCTTGACATACCTACTATAGATTGGAACCTTAACATCACATAAAATATGATTAGAACATGTATAAAATTGAGCCACAAGGAGGTCACTCGAAACTGACTGGGAATCTTGGAAACCCAGAAATTCCAGCAGGCCTCTGACAACAACTTTGCAGTTTTAGATCTTGCTTGTGTGATGCATTTTAGCCCTGATTATTATTGTACCGTGTAGTATGGCATCCATACTACAGGATCTCGACCATTATCTAGCCCGAAACACCTCGACGAAGAATTATTGTTGGTCAAAGTAAAGAACTTGTTAAGCGACATGAAGGCTCAAGAACACCATTAGCGACGGATTCGTCACCTAAGGCCCCTATAGCGACACTTAATTTCGGAAATTAATTATTATTTTTCGAAAATGATTATTTTAATTAAATAAATTGGAAAAAGATTTTAATTATTAAAAATACTAAATAAATTCGAAAAATAGTTTTAATTATTTTAAGTATATTTCATAAATATTTAATATTTTTGGAATATAATGATATTTAATTTATTTAATTACAATATTAAATAAATTATTTGAAAATGATTTTAATACATGAAAAATAATATTATGGTAAAAGAAAATATTTTAAGTTATTTTAAGTGACTTTTAATAATTTGGGATGAATTTGATTAATTAATCAATATTAATGGTAATTAGTTTATTTAATAAATATATTAAATAAATTATGGAAAAATAGAATTAATGATTTATAAATATTATAAAAATGATTTAAGTGTTATAAAATATTTTAAGTTATAAAATATAACTTTTGATATTTTGTCATGAAAATATTAATAGCAATTATCGATAATGAATTTAAGTGTTTAAAAATCATATAAATATGATTTCAAGGTATTAAAATACTTTGTAATATTATAAATATATTATAATATTATGACATATATTTCATTAATATTTGATAATAAATAAATATTAATGATCATAGAATATTGTGGTATTTATATTATATAAATACGATATTAATGATGGAAAATTCATGATAAATAGTAATAATTATTTAAAAATTATTACGAGCTTAAGAAAAATATTTTGACTGTTAATAAATTATTTAAGTTAATTGTTAAGCGTTTATACAGAGTTTAATTGAACTTAGACTCGATAAAAGTCCGACTAGACCGTCGGGACGTTAGAATTTTGTTGAATTCAAGTCAGACTGAAATAGTTAGACCTGATACAGAGTCTTATGTGTGTTATAGACTGATAGGGTTATGTGCTATGTGTTTAGGTTATTCTATGTGTGTGTGTGTATATATATATAATAATGTTATATTATGATGATATTATTCTAATATTGGAGATCTATATTACTAATATTAGGTCTTCAGATAAAGCGATATAAATTATGTAAGCAGTAATCAAATGATTCGAGCAAGTTTGTTTTACTTAACTCTACTAAGAGTTGTTTCATTCGGATAAGCTTATGGTTAATCATTGCTGGTTTCCATGAATTGTACTATGTACATATTGCATGTATAAGTCAGGTATGAAAGGCTGATCACCTTCATTACCAGTTGGTTCAGATATATTTGTTCATGTTCAATACTTGTTCAGTCAAAATTTAGTTCCTGCTAGTTCACAATTATATTGTTGAATTATAGCCAGCTATTATTCAGACTCTTTCAATCATGATATATCGTTATATTATTGAATTTAAACTTGTTGGGCAACTTTTATGCTCACCCTTGCTATATCATGATAAAACATTGCAGATTAGGATGAACGCGTCGGATACAAGGAAAGGTTAAAGATAGTTCCAGCTTTAGTTTACATATGCAATTAGATTTGTAATAGTAATGTATGATGATAATACTATGTATTAAATAAGTTATGTATTGTGTATTTAGTTAAGGTTACTCGACCTTGGGAAAAAGTGTATAAGTATAATGTATAAAATATTTATGTTTATATCTTCCGCAAATAGTAATAGTTGTATAGAATGATCGAACGGATCCGCGGTGATTCGCGACCTCGGATTCGGGGCCCTCACATCAACATTCATATATATCATTAACACACTTGACTCGCTATGTGTTCGACACATATTTAAAGTTCATAGATACGCGATCTACATCATTCTTACATTTTATAAACTTTAATAAAATTTAACAACTCTTTATTTTATATAACCATTACATGATCTCATGCTTAAACATCATTTATGTCAAGTATTATAGCTTTAGACATTCATTACACATATACTTTAAGGTTCAGATCAAAGTTAAAATAATCAGGCATCATCGCTTCGTAGGCATGTATTATTGCTAGAATTAGGCACAGGATGGGCATGACTATCAAATCCCTCGCCGGACCAAAGTTAAGTATTTTCTGGTTTCATCTTGGTTCTTAGCATGCATAACTGTTAACACATATCTTACCCACATGTTATGAGGTCTTAGCCCAAGTTTGGTGCCTCTTGTATTTACCTTAAGTTGTTTTACACTTTATAACTTTATTGCCATTTATTTCACGGCTAAGTAAGTTCATACAACAAGGGCCTAACTATACGACCACCAACGAGGTTAAATAACTTTCAATATACATGCTTGCATGTAATCATATGACTAACATGGTTTTGACTTGAAATCTTACTTTAAGACATATATAGTTCATAGTATGTCTATCTAGTAGTGTGCGCGTACCCATCATGCCTAGAGACATAAATGTCCTATCATGTTTGCACATATAGGCCATGTTTATAGACCCAAAAGTTACTATTATGTCATCCTACAACACAATGCTCATGAATAATGTTTTCAAAACGTTTAAGTTTCTTTTCAAAACACATACTAAGTCATGCTAATGCTTTCAATTATGAGCAAGAAAATCTTATATGTCATGCATAATATCATACATTTTCATGTTACATCACTTAGAATAACATATTCCATCATTGGGAGCACTATACTTGCGTATGTGCTCGCTCGACGCCCTTCGATCGCCTCCGAATACGTAACAGTCACAACGATGACTATTTTGACCCTTCCTAAAGACCTCGAATTGAAAAACATAAAGAAGAAAAGTTATAGGTCTATTTGTCCTCGTTCCGGATCATCTTGAATCACCTCAATCGAAGTTCGTATGAAAACGTTATGCTTAATTTACTACAAGCAGGTCGAGCGGTCCACCAATTCTTCGATGCCGTGGCAATTTGCTTAATTGGCCTCGAGGCGGTGGCAGCTGCATACAGGAGGCATTACATCACATCAGGCTCTATTCTTCGCTATTTTGCAGACCCCTACCCCTTCCGATTTTTCATAACATGAGTTATACTCATCCAAATTAGCTCATTTTCGATTCTATGAGTTTGTAACTCACAAAACTACAACATACCAAATACCCAACAATTAACATAAACATTAACTAACCCAAATATGAATTTACAACTCATGTTCATATTAATTGTTCATGTTTTGACAATTTAGCGAATTCGATCGCCATGACTTCGTTTCTTAATCAATTGACATGATTCAAACTACGCCGCTTTCGTTTCTTAGCATACTAACATAATCCAACATCAATTTACAAATTATCACACATATTAAACATGAAATTTTGTACTTTCTAAAGCCATTTTTAATACATAAACACTGTTATCCCAATTTCTTCCTATAATCCCAATTTCACGTGTTTGATACTCAAACAATCACTCATATGTGATGATTAACAGATTATACACCCCATAGGCAAGTATTTATATAAATTCCACATAATTATCAATAGAAATTTCAAAGTTAGAAGTTAAGATTAGAGTAGATTATACCTTGAATCTTTGTTTGTTGGGAAGAGGATTGTTTTCCCTTGATATTCCAACTCCCTAGCAAAATCTACAGAGAATTTCTCTCTTCCTACCAAGCTCTCTCTATACTCTATTCTTCACTGATATCTAACCTTAGGAAAAGAAATAATATACGTAGAAATAAACTGATATGACTTTTACGTATGCGTCAGTTACAATAAGCCAAAGGCCACAAGGCCTTGTTTGGCTACACACAATTCCCCTCATTCCAATTTATTTTGATAAGATTATATTATATAGTTTTTTATTTGTCACACCTGTAACCATTTTACATAACTTACAATAATAATTATAATTTTTATTATAATTCTTCTAATGATTAATAAATAATCATATATCTAATTTAATTAATAAATTAGATTTAAACAACGCTTTATTTAATTTACTTATTTTATTTAATATTAAACAACTCATTTAATTTAATTTATTCATTAAATTAAATCTTTCAAATAAAAATTACGATTATTCAATTTTATTACTAAATTAATGCACCACAATTCATTAATTATTTATTTCTCTCATAAATAAATTATTTAAAATATTTATTTAATTCAATAAATATTTAAAATTAATTACCAAATTCATTTAATTTCTTCAACAGTTAACTTAACTATTGAACCTCACTTTCCCAATATATGAATATATATATTTCTCTTTACACCAGATCACATATTTAAAAATATATAGCATGTATATATACATACTCAAACTCAAAACATCTCATAATAAGAATTTTAATTATTACATTCCTATTTTAATAACTTATAAAAATTTGGGTAGTCACATCATTCCCTCCTTATAAGGATTCCGTCCTCGGAATCACTGAAACCCTACCTTACTCAGGTTTTCATCAAATCTCTTCGTTGAATAACTTCAACATATTACCTTAATATAGATTTTATATTTCCTACTCCCACCATTCTTGATAATAAATTCTTGTAAGTTTTATTTCATAACTTTTACTTGAACTCAATTATATTTTGAGTATTATATATTCTTTAACCCATTCATTTCCTTTTTTAAGGATCGTTATCATATACTCAACTCATAAACACTCGGGATATTACATTCACCCCTTCCTCTACGAATTTCGTCCTCAAAATTTTATTTATTAATCTTTATTCATTCAATCTATTAAAATAGATTTTATGTTAATACTTTATTCATTCATTGGGTTCTATAACCACTTCTTTCCACAAAGATCTTTCTACAATTTTTTTTAAAACTTTTATATTAAAAGTTTTATATTATTCTTTGATAACTCATCTCCTTCTCATTTCAAAATTTCTTTTCTCACTTATTCAATATATTCATCATTCAGTGTTGCATTATACGACTTACTTCTTTCTAAGGATTATCATCCTTATCACATTCGCCTTTTAGAATAGCAAGAATCTTCCCTAATTGCTCAATAATTGGGAAGCAGTATGAATAACTCAGGAATTTAAAAGATTCCAAATCATGCTGAGGGGTCATAAGACCTTGAACTACGTCCACGGTTATAAGTACTCTTTCAACTTAAACCTTAACAATTATTAGACTATAGGGACTCCCGTACTTAGGGTGTTAAGCCCTTCGTACGATGTATTGTGCACAAACATTTAAACGATATGCGTATGTCCATAGTTATAAGTAATCTTTCAACTTAAACTTTAACAATCATAAGACTATAGGGACTCCTCGTACTTAGGAGGATCAGCCCTTCGTACAATGTATTATGCACAAACATCTAAACGCCTTCGCGTAATCCCCTATAAAAGGGTTGTTCATCTCAGCTTTTCAACATCTGAATCTGCACCAAAACAATTTGGTTTGGCATAACTTTTCAAGAAACGCTTGAATTTCATGAACATCTTTCAATATTCGTCTCGTTGAATCAAATAACATAGACTTCTACAATAATTCAGACATCAATCAAAATATACATATACATATATATATATATATATATACTCATATCTTAAAGAAATCTCAAAAATCTTTTTATGACGTCATGATACCGCACTGTATTTACAGCCCGTTTGAGGATTCCGTCATTTTGTGACTTTGTCATACTACATAATACCATAGTGGGCTAACGATCCTTAGATCACATCCAACACTAAGTAATTATGCATTGATAACTCCATCGTTTTTATCATCTTTGCACCAGGTTACATGATGCATTAATAATATAAAATACATTTTGATATTTTTAAATCATTTTCGTCTAGCCGAAATAATTAGCATAAACTATTCTTTAAACAGTTCAAAAATCTTTGAAAATCAGTTTTTAGTGATATCATATCTCAATAGGTAATGATGTGTCAGTGTCCCGAAGTCCACACATTCACATTTGTCACCATGCGTTGAGAATAAAAAAAATCATTTTTAAAAGGCACATAATGCGAATTTAGCTGGATGTCAAAAATTTTGAAGTCTAGCATAGCTAGAAGATTTGGAATACATGTGCTTCCACCATCAACTCCACTTTCTATAATGATCCATTGCTTAATAAGTCTATCTATTCCAATCATCCTCAATACTTCATTCACACTTAATTATACCCTAGTTCATCAAACTTACCGCACATTGGAAGTTCAGGAACTTGCCACAATAATATGAGTTTAAGAACTTATCTAGTCGGAATTATTAAGGCGTCCATTCATTTGAGGGTTCAAAACATACCATATTATTATGAGTCACGAACTTACCATATGCATTAGTTTTAAGAACCGCACCTAATCCTAATAATATCTGACTAATCTTAATAGTTTCTAACTATCAAATATACACATAAGAAAAGAATCACCTTTTCACCACATATACATTGATAGCGTGACACCGACATTCCAATGATTATCAATGTGATAAACCAAGTGCAAGCACAAAATCTCTGCCCATACAAAGGTTTGTACAACTTAGTCACCATATGAGTCCTCAATTGAAATCCCACCTAACATTACCTTACTCTTAACTTATTCTTAACTTTCCCTTAACTTGCTCAATACGAATTCCTCGTATCACATTATCTATAACTCCTCGTGAGTTTAGCTTGTACTATATCATAGTACATTACCTTCATAGCATCAAGCTATAATTATTCAAACATTACAAATCATCTCTCTTTTATAGCTTGAACTGATCACGTTGTGATCTTATTTTATAATTATCTCCTTTAAAAAGAATTTCTTAACTCGTGATCGTTTTGTTTTACGATCGTCTTTCTTTCCTTTTTCATCATACGTATCCATTTTCTGTACTTGGTACACATCTAGTCTCTAACAGTTTCAATATGGTACGCTGAGTGGTTTCCCACAAACAACCAACAAACTAGGTTCCGAGTCGTAGTTCGTATATACCTCCGCTCTATGAAGGAATCGTTTAGCCCAGATATCATACATCAATTACTAAAGAATACAATTGTACCCCACTTAAATATAACTTTTGATTCTTAACTTCTTTATCATCTTCTCCTTTATTCTCTAAGGTTATAGCCTAGGGTACTCTTACCTAAGGTTTATAACCTACAGCTTTGATACCAACTGTAACGACCCCAAAATTCATACAATTTAATTCTCAACTTCGGTCGTTAACAATACATTCAACCTCTAATTTTACATCATTAAATGATAATACAACCATTGAAATTTGCGGAATAATTAAAATTTTCTATTACAAACTATTCTCGTTCCCAAAACCTTCAACCTTTACATCTAACTATTTCAGAATCATTTTAATACTACAAAAGTTTACACATCGCAAAACGATATTACAATTCAACATTAATACATTATTCGGAACCTTAAACATGGTTCAAATAATAATAACACAACCAAAGTGTATAAATCTTCAGGTATCACATTTGATTCATATCTTTTAAGTAACACATAACTTTACCTTGAATCTTGAACTTGCAAAAGTGGTTATTTGCAAGGTTGAGCTCGACGACCTAGCAAAATCTAACAGTTTTCATGCATCACATAGCACATAATAACATACTCAATATATAACATACATGCTGTAGTTCATATAACAAGTATAAAGATTGAGTTCCTTACTCAATCAGCATGTTTTAATCAATCAACGTAGTCATAAATTGACTTTAACATCTCATACTTTCAACATATATATATATATCACATCATGCTCTTTATCATAAAGATTTAAAACAGTTAATCATCAAGTTCACATAACAACTAGGAACTGAAAGACTTGCCTGATTCGTAGTTTATGAACTACGACTTAATTGCTTAACGCTTATCTGCACTTCGTGTATTCCTACACAGTTATATAATCATGGATTCACATCCATTAGCCATATATTTCATACATTCTTAATATAATAGTAACGCTACATTGTTTCATAACTTGGTTTGTAAAACCTACCTTTCAATTTCTCATCATACTCTTAGAATAGCTAGGTATATATAGGTATACCTTAACCACTCATACTTGACATCAAAATTCATATATATCATTCACACACTTGACTCACTATGTGTTCGACAGATATTTAAAGTTCATAGATACGCGATCTACATCGTTCTTACATTTTACAAACTTTAATAAAATTTAACAACTCTGTGTTTTATATAACCATTACATGATCTCATGCTTAAACATCATCTATGTCAAGTATTATAGCTTTAGACATTCATTACACATATGCTTTAAGGTTTAGATCAAAGTTAAAATAATCAGTCATCACTGCCTTGTGGCGCATCTATGCTAGAATTAAGCCTGGGATGGGTGCAGCTACGCCATCCCCTGGCCAGACCAAAGTTGAGTATTTTCTGGTTTCATCTTGGTTCTTAGCATGCATAACTGTTAACACATATCTTACCCACGTGTTATGAGGTCTTAGCCCAAGTTTGGTGACTCTTGTATTTACCTTCAGTTATTTTACACTTTATAACTTTATTGCCATTTGTTTCACGGCTAAGTAAGTTCATACAACAAGGTCCTAACTATACGACCACCAACGAGGTTAAACAACTTTCAATATACATGCTTACATGTAATCATATGACTAGCATGGTTTATGACTTGAAATCTTACTTTAAGACATGTATAGTTCATAGTATGTCTATCTAGTAGTGTGCACGTACCCATCATGCCTAGAGACATAAAAGTCCTATCATGTTTGCACATATAGGCCATGTTTAAAGACCCAAAAGTTAATATTATGTCATCCTACAAGTTCAGAAGTTTAGACAACACAATGCTCATGAATATGGTTTTCAAAACGTTTAAGTTTCTTTTCAAAACACATACTAAGTCATGCTAATGATTTCTATTATGAGCAAGGAAATCTTATATGTCATGTATAATATCATTCATTTTCATGTTACATCACTCAGAATAACATATTCCATCACCGGGAGCACTATACTTGCGTATGTGCTCCCTCGACATCCTCCGATCGCCTCTGAATACGTAACAGTCACAAAGAAGACTATTTTGACCCTTCCTAAAGACTTCAAATAGAAACCCTTAAAGAACAAAAGTTGTAGGTCTATTCATCCTCGTTTCGGATCATCTTGAATCACCTCAATCGAAGTTCTTATGAAAATGTTATGCTTAATTTACTACTGAGCAGTCGAAGTAGTCCACGATTCATCGATACCGGTCTTGTTGCCCCCCAATTGGCCTTTGGGGGGCAGCAGTATGAGACCTCGGGAGGCAATCTGACCCCTCGTGCTCTATTCTTCGGATTTTTTGCAGACCCTACCCTTCCGATTTTCATAACATGAGTTATACTCATCCAAATTAGCTCATTTTCGATTCTATGAGTTTGTAACTCATAAAACTACAACATACCAAATACCCAACAATTAACATAAACATTAACTAACCCAAATATGAATTTATAACTCATGTTCATATTAATTGTTCATGTTTTGACAATTTAGCGAATTCGATCGCCACGACTTCGTTTCTTAATCAATTGACATGATTCAAACTACACCGCTTTTGTTTCTTAACATACTAACATAATCCAACATCAATTTACAGATTATCACACATATTAAACATGAAATTTTGTACTTTCTAAAGCCATTTTTCATACATAAACAATGTTATCCCAATTTCTTCCTACAATCCCAATTTCACGTGTTTGATACTCAAACAATCACTCATATGTGATGATTAACAGATTAAAAACCTTATAGACAAGTATTTGTATAAATCCCACATAATTATCAATAGAAATTTCAAAGATAGAAGTGAAGATTAGAGTAGATTATACCTTGAATCTTTGTTTGTTGGGAAAAGGATTGTTTTCCCTTGATATTCTAACTCCCTAGCAAAATCTACAGAGAATTTCTCTCTTCCTACCAAGCTCTCTCTATACTCTATTCTTCACTGATATCTAACCTTAGGGAAAGAAATAATATACGTAGAAATAAACTGATATGGCTTTTACGTCTGCGTCAGTTACAATAAGCCAAAGGCCACAAGGCCTTGTTTGGCTACACACAATTCCCCTCATTCCAATTTATTTTGATAAGATTATATTGTATAGTTTTTTATTTGTCACACCTGTAACCATTTTACATAACTTACAATAATAATTATAATTTTTATTATAATTCTTCTGATGATTAATAAATAATCATATATATAATTTAATTAATAAATTAGATTTAAACAACGCTTTATTTAATTTACTTATTTTATTTAATATTAAACAACTCATTTAATTTAATTTATTCATTAAATTAAATCTTTCAAATAAAAATTACCATTATTCAATTTCATTACTAAATTAATGCACTACAATTCATTAATTATTTATTTTTCTCAATAAATAAATTATTTAAAATATTTATTTAATTCAATAAATATTTAAAATTAATTACCAAATTCATTTAATTTTTTCAATAGTTAACTTAACTATTGAACCTCACTTTCCCAATATATGAATATATATTTCTCTTCACACCAGATCACATATTTAAAAATATATAGCATGTATATATACATACTCAAACTCAAAACATCTCATAATAAGAATTTTAATTATTAAATTCCTATTTTAATAACTTATAAAAATTCGGGTTGTCACATTATTTATTCAAATTTTTACTTCACCTAACATTCTCAAATTGAGTGCGCAGACGAAAAACTATGTTTTCTGCAACTAAATTATTAGTGGATAATCCATCTTTCCTCAAAATTATATCATTACGTATTTATCAGAAATTCAAAAATAATTCCCGAGCAGAAATGGACGAATAGTATTTTTGTATGACCCCAACTTTTATGAATAAAGAATTAATTTTCTCTAAATGTTATTTTGATTAATAAGGTGTTGATTTGATATAATGTTATAGTTGTGGGTAGTATTTACAAATTTTGCAAAGTAAGCAAGTTGTCATAAAATATTTGTTTGGTCGGGGAATATTTGTAAGACGACACAATCATTGGTGGACCCCGTTACGGAATTACTGTCGTATTAGAAAATGATAGAAATAACTTTTTATAAAAATAACGGCAAAGGTTTTACCGTTAACTGTTAAAATACTCGGTGATAAAAGTATAATAATACGCGTGGTTGCATTGTAGTACACGGTATTGTACAATACCTTTGATTATTGATGCTTACGTGAGAAGTCACTCAATTTTATTCAATTATTGCAACAGTAATTGCTACATAGTATCTCACATTATTGATTCAATTATGGTCACAATATCATCTGCACAATATTTTATAATATTAAATCAATAATTAAGATGATAAAGTTATTTATATTAGTATTTACATTATTGACAATGTCTAGAAAGTTATGTCGATGAAAGGAGTTTGGTCACCTAATTGTGCTCCAATAAGGAGAAGTTCTTTTGGGAAAGCCCCCTCTTTCCTGGGAATGATCTGGTTGTTAATATTGTGAGTTATAATATTAATGATGAAAAAATGTTATTAAAAATATATTTTGTGAAGCCAAGTGAATTGAGATAAATAGAGGGGATTTTTATGATGTATTTGTTATAAATTTGGCTTATTATATGGACCCCCACTTACCCATTTTTTTAAATCGTCGGGAGAAAGTTATCTCAATTTTGTTATATATATATATATATATCAAAGTTCACTTGGGGAACATAGTTCATGGGGAGTATTATTATATATATATATATTATATAAGTTTTGTTTTTATGTAAAATAGAATATATTATATTTTATTGTTTGCATGGTACTGCATAGTGTTTGCATAGTACTGCATAGTGCAACATAGTGCTGCATAGTAAAAAAAAATAAAATTAGCCGATCGAAATGTCGCCCATGATTTGGGTTACTGTGTAGTCCATGATTATTTTCTAAATAGTATCCTGCCATTCTCCTATAAATAGGATGCTCAGTTTAGAAAAGAAAATCACACCAGAATCAGAGAATTCTTCTTCTATATTATCGAGCGTATTTCTTTTGAGTTTAAGGAAGTTTTGAGTGTAGAAAATAGTGCAAGTTTTCTTCAAGAATATCTCCGCTATACCAGTTAGAATTACTCTTCTTTTGAATTAAGGGGTATTATTTATGTCATATTCGCTTACTATATTATTTTTCGTATTCGTAATGAATTATATTTTTGTTCAATATTCGTAAGGAATATTATCTCCGTTCAATATTCGTAAGGAATATTATTTTCGTTCAACAGTCGTAAAGGATATTATTTTTGTTCAATATTCGTAAGAAATAATATTTTCTTCCATACTCTGTAGTATGTAAGTAATATTATTTCGTTTCAGATTTTGAATTCTACACTCATTTTGTTAAGTATTGCTTCTACACTCCTTAAAATTAGTAGAATATCCTTGAACTTTGCGATTCATCTAGTATCGTATCACAAGGATATTTTTCTGAATATTCTTGTGAAATTTTAATCTTTTCATGCTGGGGTACTATTCACGAAATACTATTCACCGAGGTACTATTCACCAGGGACAAAAATTGATTCTTTTCCATCCAAATTATTTTTGATACGTGAATATTATTCTTAAATTTTACTCCACAAGCAGTTATCATGTTAACAACTTGGACATTTTTTTAAACTCTGGATAAATTAAAAATCTTTAATATCCATCATTGATTTCGTTTGATTGATGCTTATATCATTGTCATCATCTTCATGCTTATAGTGTGATAAAAGTCATCTTTGGCCCGTAGTGCATAGATGGACATTGGTATGATTATGACCAGGAGTTATGTATCAGTATAATCATGACCTATAATGTTACAAATGATGTGGTAAAAGTCCTTATTGGGCCGTAGTGCATTGATGGACAGTTGTTGGTATGATCATGACCTGGGTTTTCTTCGGCCAAGGGTGCAAAGATGAATTGTTGTTTGGCATGATCATGACCACTGGTGATACTAACTAATATCATTGGCCCGTAGTGCATGGATAATTTTTGGATGTGATAATAATGAATATCCTTGGCACGTAGTGCATGGATAATTCATGGATGTAATACTAACGAATATCCTTGGCCTGTAGTGCTTGGATAATTCGGTGATGTGGATTATTTATTGAAATGTGTTACAGAGATAAAATATTGATGATGAACTTTAAAATCAGAGAAGATAATAGACATCATGTTCTATTTGACTCTTCTAATGGATTGCTGGTTATGCTGCAGTTAAATTTGTTGTCTATTGTATTCTATCAGTTTTACACTGTTGAAGGCTAAGGATAGTTTATTCTGCATTATCTTCGTAATAATATTTTTTATTGGGCTAGTTGAGCTCACCCTTTGCTTTCATTGTTCTCTTCAAGAAATGAGAATATAGTTGGGACTAGTCGGGGAATGGAGTGATGGTCCAAGCTTGTGGCTATAGTAGTCCTCACTATTCTATGAAATAGTGTGATAATAATTGTAATGAGGACTCCATTTGAGTTTGGATATTGTCTACGAGACAATATTCGTGTTAAAACTCTCAGCTTATGTTTTATCGTATTTGACACGATAATTGTATAATTAGGTTTGTATTTGAATTATGTACCATATATTTGGCGACTCAGAATGTGTTGTGTATACCTATTTTGGGGGCATCACAGTTGGTATCAAAGCTTAGGGATATGATCCCTGACTGAGATTTGAGGCTAGAACTAGGAGGGGAGAGACGGATAAATCCTTCGCTAGTATGATCTACTTAAGTTTATTTGTTATTTAGTTGGTCGGTCAAAATATTGGGATAATATGTGGCATGTCAATTAATCCTTGTTTCGTGGTAGTGTTTAAAAATGACATCTGAAAATGTTGAGATAAGCAATGGAGCACATGAGACCGTTGAGTCATCAATTATCAATAACCAGGATAATATGCATCAGGAAGACAATAATCCTCATGTAAACAACAACACCAACCAAATGATGAACGACAGGGTGTTTAGAAGCTTTCTGCAATTCATGCAACATCAGGCAAGAGAGACTCCTGTTCAAAATGAAGGTGGAAACACTAGCAACTTACTGATGGTCACTGCTAAGCAATTCAAGGAGTTGGGACCACCAGAGTTTTTGGGAAAGCCAAAACCACTTAAGGCAGAGACGTGGATTAAGAAGATCACCAATATATTTGATGTCTTGGGATGCTTTGAGAAGTAAAAGGTTTCCTTTGCCATCTCCATGTTGCGAGGAGAGGCAGATTATTGGTGGGAATCTGTAAAACGTACTCAACCTGCCGCACTAAAGATGTCTTGGGAGAAGTTCCAAGAATTTTTCAACAACAAGTACTTTCCTGAAAGTATTCGTCACATGAAGGAGGTGGAATTCATCAAGCTGGAATAAAACAATATGATAGTATCGCAGTGTAAGGATAAGTTTGCAGAGTTATCCCGATTTGCATCCCATTTGGTAGATAATAAGGAGCGTATGGCGTGAATGTTTCTAAGAGGTTTGAAACCCGAAATACTTTAATACCTCATTCCTCACAAACTTTGCTTGTATTCAAATGTTATGAATAGGGCTCAGTTATTAGAGCGCGATAATGAGTCATCCCAACCAAAAGATAGCAACCGGCAAAATGATAATACCAGTGGTAGCAGTCATCGAAGTGGTGACAACAAATATGGAGAAAATCAACATGCCAGAAATGGTAACCACTTCGATTGTAATCATGGCTAAGATAATAGAAGTGAAAATTTCAAGAAGAAAAGGTTCAATAATGATGGAAAGACAGCAGCACCAGCACTCGTTGTTAAGGAAGGAAAATGACCCCTTGTCGTATGCTACAAATGCGAAGGGGAGGGACACATCAGTTCAAACTGTATGTAGCCACCCAAAGCGTGTTTCAATTGCGGGAGAGAAGGTCACCTAACTCAATTTTGTCGTGTAGTGATGTCAAGTTCAGCTGGGATGGTGACGCCAAAGGTTGTCCCAGACAAGTCAAAGTCGGTAGTTTAAGGGATAGTGTTTTTCGTGATAAGGTGTGACGCCCCCAAATTTAGGTTCTTGAAACACGAATTCAGTGCTTCACGATAACATTTCTTTGAGCAGAATAATAATAATAATGTCATAAATATCAAACTTAATTTACATATCAGAGTTGTCTAAATCCCAGGTACGCGACCTTTAAAACATTTCATTACATGATAGATAATAAATATCATCATCTTATTTAAGTCTAGCTATTACATAAGATAACACAAACTTATTCTGCTAACTTTTCTTTACCTTTTTTCTTGTCTGAACCTTCAGGTCGATCATACTTAGCTGAAAATATTTAAATTAAGCAAGAATTAGCATTTGAGTGCCCAACAAGTAATATCAAATCATAAACATTAGCTGAAAGGGTTAAATGTTTTTTTTGAACTACACTTCTATAACGAAGCAATAGTTGTGAAGTAAACTGAAGCAACACTAAATAACATAACTATTCTATTTCAAATTTTGAAACTACGTACTGACTATAATTGGTGAGCAGTACTATGAACTTTGTTTTCAATTTTCGATAGGGTTTAATAGAACTTCATCTGCAAACCGTCATAACTTACAGGCACCGGGGGTGATCAGCCCATTATGCCCTATATTTATCAATACTACATACCATAACGATATTCTCGTTCATCATATCCACCTTAGGCGCACAAAAGTTTTCCCATGTTCAGGATGTTCATACTTAGTCGGGAATCCAAACCAACAATTCGGTTGGATATCAATAAGGTTCTATCATATTGAAAGATATTTTTAAATCTGTGTCTAGCCGAGACAAATATCTTAGACGACTTTTAATTAAGATATACATATTGGAAATCAATAAGTATGTATCAACATGTTCAATAATTATCCAAGTGAGTACACTTATATAACCAATCTTAGGAATTTACGAACAAAATAGATATATCAAAATCTAATAGTAATATTGTACTGATAAACAATGTACGAATAAAGTTCGAGAACTTGCATGAATACGAATATCTGAGTACATAATCAATAACAATAGAGTTAATAATCTGACACAATGATAATATAATTCATAAACTTTCTTACTCATGTCCATTGCATAAAGTAAATACAAAGTTAGAATACTTGCACAATGTAAAGTAGGGTTCGGATACTTGCCTGGTTTGCTGCTTACACAACTTTGTTCTATCTTTAATTCAACGACCTATCATTTATAAGATTGTTCTATTGATTAGAATAACATATCATAACATATAGTACTGTTATTTGCAGTCAACACATAACCTAATCACATTGTCACATAGTTATATCAGTCATTGGATAATAAACAAACATTTATATAGTCAAACTATATAGTTTCGGATTAATTTCGGTAACATTTCGGATTACCGACGGCTTTATCGGGTAATTATCGAGTTTAAAACTCAATCATGTAGTTCAATATTATCCTGGATATTTTAAATACCAGTCATATTAATTTTAAATTACTTATAATAATTTTTAAATAATTATTATAATTTATCTTGATTTTTCAAACTCTAAAATCATTATTAACTGATTTAAATATTAGATAATTCCATTATCATTAATATTTAAATAATATTAAAATATTAATGCAACCATTGCCAAAATATCAAAGTTATTTATAATAACTCAAAATATTTTTAAAGTATTAATATTACCCTTAAATGATTTTTAAAACATTTAAAATCATTTTTAAACAAATACCATTAATATTAAAATATTAAGGTATTATTCACTAAAATATAAAAAGTCATTTATAATAACTTAAAATATTTTTAAACCATATATATCCTTTTTAAATGATTTTAATTCAATAAAATCATTTTTAATCTATTTATTTAATATAATTATTAAATAAATCTAATATCATGAATATTAAATAATTAATGAAATTTACTTTAAAATATTTAAAGTTACATTTATAACTTAAAATATTATTAAATACCTTATTATTATTTAAAATGATTTTTAATATAATAAAATCATTTTTAGTTAATTTATTTAATGCATTTATTAAATAAATTAAATATTAATAATATTCAAATAATTACTAATATTTATGGAAAATATGCCAAATTATTAAAATTAATTTTTATGACTTAAAATAATTTATAAAACTGATTTTATAATTTTCAGAAATTGTTTTCTATTTTTAAATGATTTTTCCGAAATTCAAAAAATAAAAATAATAGAAACCGTCGTTATAGGCTATAACGACACTTTCTGTCGCTGTTGGTGTTCTTGAGCTCAAGAACACTGACAGCCGGCTTTGCAAGGGTCTTACTTTGACCGTTCATAATTTTTAATTCATTGTGTTTCTGGGCTTGTTTAAACATTGATCGTGCAGTAGGTATGTAACACTACCATTATCAATCATAATCTAGGTCATAACACATCATATCATGAAGATCTGGGCCTTCAATGTTGCTGTCAGAACGCTTCTGGGTTTTCTGGGTAACCCAGAAACCCAGGCAGTTCGAGTGCCTACTTTCTAGCTCGATTTAATCTAGGTTCTTGTCATCCATTGGTCAATCTAATGGTTCACAAAAGTAGTGCACATGTCAAGGAACAACAACATACCATGATATCAGTCCAACTATAACAGAATCACAAGTTATGACTCGGTCAAACCCTGTTAGAGGGCTTATTATAAGGATTTATGGAATTTCCAGAAAACAAAATTATGACCGGATGGCCTAATTTGACCATCCACTAACTCAATCTTGTTGATTGTTTAAGAGATCTAAGGACATGGATCTAGAGTCCATACAACACACTACAATCTGGTCACAACAACATCAACAAACAACATCAAACCTGACAGATCAAAGCGATTGAAAACGTTGTCAGACTCGGATAATGAGTTTCTGGGTTACCCTGAAACTTCTTGGTCATGCTTGGTCAACGAGGTTTGACCCTTAATAACTTACAATCTGGTCATGAAATAGCTATGATTGCACTTCCAGATCACATACCTCATATCAAACTACAAATCTAAAGCTTAAAACAACACAAATCACAAACAGAGAAAGATCTATGAGGTCTGACATTCATTGTCACACAACTTTTTCCAGATTTTTGAAATCTTTAAATTCGAGCATATAAATGTTATGGATCCACTATTTAGCAACCCAGATAACGGATTCACGCCTTATATAACATATTTAAACATTCATACACCAAATCCAACATAGCATACAAGATTAAAATTTTGGTTTAGGGTTATACCTTTCTATGAACCAATTCTTGATTCTGGCTTTCTGATTTTATATAAGTGATAGTGGGGCTTGTTTTTTGACTGGTCGAACACTAAAATTCGAAGGTTTGGAGTTGAGAGAGTTTTGTTTGAGTGTTGGTGTATAAATGAGCTAATTAATGAACTTCTCTCTCTTTGATCTTATATAATACATAGATGCAATGCATTTGGATGGTGAAAGTGGCTGATTTGTATGGTTTATAGGCACATGGCTAGCTAGAGTTGGTCACCAACTAAAGTTATGGCAACCTATACAAGTTATCTCTTAAATAATGCAAGAAGGGAAATTATGTCATTTGGTTTTTACTTTTACTGGCAAAGTTGGCAATTTATTCTAACCCTTAGAGTTTAACCCTAAGGTTCCATAAGTCCAATTTCTAGGATTTTGTAATTAGGGATAAAATGGGAATCTTAGTTTCTAAAAATGTGAATTAGGGTTCCCTAATTAAATTAGGTTTCCTAATCACCTAGGATTTGTAAATTAGACTTTATAATATAGTAATTACCATTAACCTTGCTAAATTAATAATTAGGGTTTATAACTTAGCAATTAGGCTTCTAATTTAGTAATTAGGGTTTCTAAATATTAATTAGGGTTTCTAAGTTGTAAAGACGGTCAACCGCCACAAAGTAAACTCCAGGCGGGACTAAATATAAATATATATATATATATATATATATATATTAAAGCAGTAAACGCTGTAGATGTAAAATCCAGGCTCATCGAACAGAGTTCGACACATAGTTCATATATACGAAAGCAAATAAATGCTCCAGACCGAAGTCTAGACTCAATCGAGGCATAACTCGATAATGTTAGTCCATATATATATATATATATATACATATACAAACTGAAATGAAACCACAGACCGAAGTTCGGGAAAATACACACAAAATGACTCTCAACGTGAATAATAGTGTGTGCAAAGATGAAGAGAAAGGCTTTAAAGTGTGTGAGAAGGTTTATAGTGGGCTGCCAAAGAAGACTTCTATATCTTTAAAGGGATGAACACTCGGCTCCCGCCGGTACAAAATAAAAGCTATATGTGAGCTCACAAGTGTTTAAAATTAGAATGCACTCAATATAGTGTGAGTACAGAGCAAATTGGACAGGGCTTCCTCTCCTTTTTCTCTTACAAAATGGCCACCCCAAGTCCTCTATTTATAGAGGGGGGGAGTCGCATGTGTACCTGCGGCTAGGCCGCAGATGTACCTGTAATGTCCGCTCGAACTTTCAGAATTACAATCTGGGCATCTGACTGAGGTATGTAAGACCTATTTCGGACCGCCGTTGTCGAGAGTTACGCAATAACTTGCGATTAGAGGTTGTACGAAGTCAGGAAGACGGGATCATGCCCTCCGGTCTTCAAGCTTCAAATTCTATCCGTTGTCCTCGGTAATTGTCACTCGGGAGTGGACCTCCTTGGTTCTTGTGGGACATTGCTGTGTAGAAATGTATGTATGAAATGTTGAGACGGTACGATGTGTGTCAAGGTGGCAAGATGATGAATTTGCCCCTCACCGGGGTTATTGCCATTTTGGGTTGATAAAACAGACGTTGCTCAGGGTTATCTCTGAGATTGGATTGCTGCAAGTATTGAAGGTCCTCAGTGTCATCTCTGAGGTGCGCCTGTCTTCCCGGTGTTATCTCAAGGTCTTGTATTGAGTGCCTCGGTGTGAGTGTCGAGGTTGAAGCTAATTGCATGCATTTGAAACAAGCATTTCCGGGGTTATCTCTGAAACTACACTCCTTGGGGTTATCTCCAAGGTTGGTACTTTCTACTCCCAGTGTTGGGACTGAGACTGAATATTCTGGGGTTATCTCTGAGAGGAATCGGCCTTCTCCGGTGGAATTTTCGGTATTGGAACTGCACGCCTCGGGGTTATCTCCGAGGTTGGAACTGATACTCACGGTGTGTGTTCCGGGGTTGAGGCTGGACTTTCGGTAGTATCCGGACTAGATGTAAGTTGTCTTCCAGGGTTATCTCTGAAAAACGAATCTGCCATCCTGCAATGTTAGTGACAGGTGTGCAGAAAATTTTGAGTGTCTACAGATGCCCCTCTTTATCATATTCATGCAAGGCAATACATAGATAGGATAAAGAATCCTAGACACTTGAAATGCGACAAGATAAACATGATGCAAAATGCAGCAACATGATGCAAATGTATGATGCATGTGTGTTGGGTTGTTGTCCAACATGTTGGGGATGATTGCCGGCTCCCTGTTGATTTTACCGGGGATTGGCAACGATGACCAGATCGGATGTGTGATCCAAATCTTTTAGGATGATGACGTTGGGGTTATCACCAAAGTCCTTAATCCTTGATACATACTTGATTCCGAAGATGGGCCTCTCGTGTACAAGAGATCTGTAGGGATAACGCTCTGTCTGTTTGAGGATGTGTATAACATATTCCATCATCGATCCTCCTCGTTGATGCTGATCTTCCCTGGTTTGTATCACCAGGACATATCAATGTTTTGTTGGATTTACTGCCAACAGTATGTGTTGTAATTGGTGGTGTGACATGGATTTCAAGATTGACGAAGTACTATATGTACGTATTGACAATGGTTGGTCAATTATGGTGTATAATGTCAAAACCCTAATATTAATTCGTTAAACTCTAACTTGAAACTTAAACCGGAGTTTGCGATTGGTAAGAAATTGTGGTACGTGATTAATGACAATTATTATATTATGCTAATTTGGCAAACCCTAATTATTGACTAGAAACCCTAATTATAAATTAGAAACCCTAATTTCTAATTTAAAACCCTAATTTTCTTAAGTGGAAACCCTAAATATTATTTTAGTAAATTATAATTTTAATTTGGAAACCCTAATTCATAATTTGGGGAACCTTAATAATATCAAGAAACCCTAAATATTTAAAACCCTAATTTTCTATTAAAAACCATAATTTTAATTAGTAAGTTCTAATTAAAATTTTATTAAATTTTAATCTTAATTTTTCAAACCCTAGAAATTATTTGGGAAACCTTAAGGTTTAAAATCTATTGATTAAACCCTAGATTCAAGTACAATGGAAGAGAATACCCTTAAAATGTTTTGTTAGTTTACTAAAATAACATTTTTTTGGATTTATTTTAATACGTTACTTGCAAATCTTGCCATATCTTGTCAAGTCACCACTCTAGATTATAGCACATGCTCTAAATCTCATCCAAGCTTATCCTCTTTGACACCTTGCAAGTTAGATTCAATGCATCTAAGTTATATAAATAGGTTAAGAGAGAGAAAAGTGCACATTTTTGCTCATTCATACACTTGTACTCATCCAAGACCCTCTCTCTCTAAAACCACGAAATATAGTAGTGGACCAGTCCCCAAATCAAGCCCCACGACTTCCATTAACAAATCAGAGGCTTAGATTCAAGAGTTTGTGCATAGAAGGTATAAACCCTAATCGAAATTCTGATCTTGATTGCTATGATAAAAGTTGTGTTTAAGTGTTAAAATGTGTTGTATGCAGGGTATATTGATGATCTGGGTTGATAGATGTTGGATCCATAACATCTATAGGCTCGGATTTGTCATTTTTCAAAATCTGGAAAAAAAATTGGAATTTGTTTATGACAACCTAATGTTAGGTCATGTAGATCTCTGGCTGTTAATGATTTTTGTGTTTTTAATGTTTGAACATGTAGTGTGCTATGAGGTCTGTGATCTAGAACTTGTAGCAAGACCAGATCATGCTTAGAATGTCAAATAATCATGGTCAAACACCGTTGACCGAGCTTGACCAAAGAGTTTCTGGGTAACCCAGAAACTCAAAATTAGTGTCTAACAAGCTTTTGTCAAGCCATGATCTGCCAGTTGTTTATTGTTTTGATTCTGTTCTTCCAACCATGTTGTAGTGTGTTAGTTTAACTATAGAATAATGCTATTATAACATCTAAACATCAAACAGGATTATTACAGTGGCCGGTCAAACCAGGCAGGAGGATCACAACATACGCTTTCTGGGTAACCCAGAAAGCTTATGAGTGTGGGTTCTGACATAGTTTGACCGGATCGTATCTGCTTGCAGTAATGTTGTTATATGTCGTTTAAGTGATGGATCTTTTCCTTGTCATGCTGGCTACACACTGCACCCACTATATCACACAAATGTTTCAAGAACAACAAGTTGTAGAAGCCTAAAAATGGACAGTCGAACTACTCTTCATTTCTGGGTAACCCAGAAATGAAGAACTCTGACAGTCCCTTTGAAGGCTTAGATCTCCTTAGTGTGATGATGTTTGGCCGTGTTTATTGTTGGATCATGTAGTCTTGCATTAGTACTACAATCTACAACCATTAGCTTGCCCAGAATTAGCATAGATTAAAAATTAATGTTGGTCAAACATGTTGCCTCGATAACTGCTTATGAATGTTCTTGAGCCTCAAGAACACCTAAGGCGACAGATTATGTCGCTAAAGGCTATAGCGACAGTTTTATTTAATTTAATTAATTAATTTTCTAAAAATCATTTCAAAATAGAAATTAATTATTAAAAATTCCAAAAATAGTCTTAAAAATTATTTTAAGTTATAAAAATTAACTTTTAATAATTTGACATATTTTTCATAGATATTAATATTTAATTGGATATTATTGATATTTTATTTATTTAATAAATACATTAAATAAATTAATTCAAAATGATTTTATTATATTAAATATCATTTTAAATGATAAAAGGTATTTAATAATATTTTAAGTTATAAAATTTAACCTTTAATATTTTGAGACAAATTTCATTAATTATTTAATATTTATAATATTTGATTTATTTAATAATTATATTAAATAAATTAATTAAAAATGATTTTAATATTATAAAATCATTTTAAATGAAAATAAATAGTTTAAAAATATTTTAAGTTATAAAATATAACTTTTAATATTTAAAGGTAAATTTTATTAATAAATTAATATTAAATGATATTAGAGTTATTTAATAATAATATTAAATAAATAGTTTAAAAATGATTTTATTAATTTAAAAATCATTTAAAAGGATATAAATGGTTTAAAATTATTTTTAAGTTATACTAAATGACTTTTAATATTTTGGTAAATGTTGCCTCTTTTTTACGACTAACAAAAGAGCTCTAACTCATGCAAGCATACATGTGTCAACAAGTAATATAGAGTAAGTGAAGTATCGATCCCTTAGAGAAAGTTGTTTAACTTAAACTACTATTCATTAATTAAATCACTATATTTATATGCTCACACTACAGATTAAACTTGGTTAATTCTTGAATCGCAAATAACAACTACAATAGTATAAACGATATAATAAATGATATTGGAACGAATGGGATTCTAACTTCATTTATTGCTTCATTCAATCGCCACTATCATGCCTGATTTGTTCACATATTATAGGAAAGTAGCCAAGAGCACTTAAAGAGTATTAGCCATTTTTCAATGCACTAAGACCTACTTACACAGCATCCACAGATGATAGACTCTATGCAAACATCAATATAACCAACATCACTATATGTCTATTTGAAATTGCAACTATATTGATTTTAAGTTCAAGCTCTTATCTTAACTTATACGGTGAAACAGTATATGTCTATCCAGTTCACTTAAATACAAAAGCCATATAACATGACCCTATATATACGTATACTATCATGATTACAGTCCATATTTGCATGTTCATTGTCAATTCCATACAAATACTGAAATGAATGGTGATCAAGCATTCATGTATGTAAAACAATCATGACAGACATCCCATATAATATGCAAAACAACCCAGCATTTAAGCACGCAATCAAACTACATAATAAAATCCGTTAGAATCCTATAATGGAGTTTAGTTCATGACTGAACCAAAAGCCATTATGGGATCAAAGTTAAACATGATCAATAAACAACAATTGGAAGACGAAAGATGAAACTATCAAACCCAATTATTGAATACACATCAATATTCAATCCTCATAAGATTCCAGCAAAAACTAACGTTAATAATCCGCTCTCGTAGAAAAATCCCAAGAAGGAGTAGAAAAATAGAGTTGTAGCCTCCTTCTCCCTAGGAATCCTCTCTAGAGAGTAAAAACTCTAATTACGATGTAAAGTTACGTGAAAAACTAATAAAATGTCGAATGATACCCTTGACACCAGTCAGGAATCGTTTTTAAATCAATTACAACCTTTAAAATTCGAAAATAAAATAACACATCAGCAACATCAGACATCGCGCGTGGCCGCGCGCTCTTCCAGCATAATAGTCTCGTCGCCGCGAGACTTGTAGTAGGTTCATATGTTCGACTGCTCTCGCGCGCGGGCGCGCGCTCCATTGGCTTGTCTATCTCGCGGCCGCGAGACTTGCAATAGCAACCACAATCAGGCTGGGTGATCGCGGCAAGGCGTCTGCCTTCTTCACGTCTATTTTGCGGCGTGTGGGTAGCGGCTTGAACTCGCAGTCCCGGTTTCTATTTCCCTCATCTGCCGCTTCTGTTATGCTCTATTTTCTTGCACCAATGCACCTTCATGCCATTCATATCCCATCCTTTTACCTCGTTTCAAGCATCCATTTGCCTTATGCTCCAAATCACCACCAAAACAGGCCGATTCCTGCACTTATTTACCAAAAGGAGTTTTAAGAACATGCAATGCAATTTAACATGAAATGCAGCTAAACTAGACTAAAATGTACTTGAGATAGGCATAGTTTGCATGAATTGGTACTCCATAAGTAGGTAAAAATTCTACTTATCAAATACCCCCAAACTTGAACCATTGCTTGCCCTCAAGCAATGCATACTAATGAATAATGAAAGATGCAACTACATTACTATGCACTTAATTCTCACACTGTCCCAACCATTATAGGCATTCAGTCAAATTTACCTCAGCAAAGTTTTTCTAGATTTGAGAATACAAATTCAAACCAAACTGCAAGCATAATGTCATATACGCAAATAATTCACCAATGCTATACAGATGTTGTGTGTGTGTGTGTTGTGTTCGCCCAATACTTGATTTAGGTGTAGAATGATCATGCTATCTTGCTCAAACCAGAAAAATTATAGCATAAATAAAGACTTATGTTTATATATGCGACATGAACTAGTCCAACATCTTAAAATAAACTAAGGTTCAACAATGAGTTTATATGCTTTATTCTACACACGAGGGCAAATTTTGCTCTTTCTCGCGGTGTTTATTACTATTTTTCATTTCTTTTCTTTTTCTACATGACTGTGCAATGTCTTACTCCCTTAGGCACACTGCTACCCCTTAGCGAAGCTTCAACCAACGACTCCTGCATCATGAAAGACCTTTAGGGCGCTAGGTGTAGAGACAATCCCCCAAGCATGCATTACTCACTCAAGTAGCTGTGGGCCCAAATAAGACTAGCCATGCTATTTCTACTTTTCTTATTCTTATTTTTTTTTACATACAGATACCCATGTTTTCCCAGAGTTTAAAACTCGATGTTTTATACAGTCTCACAGCCACTTTTCACATATTTCTCTTTTTAACACCACATTTTTCCGTCGAACAAAAGACACGTGATTCTTATACCTACAAGTGCTTGTGAACCCATTTGTGCAAACCGAAAGCATGAATACAACATTATGAATTTTGTTGTATAAAACGCTATAACTCAGCTCAAGTTATCCAAAATATTCAGAATTCATTTAAAAACTTCACTTTCATCATTGGCTAGACAAACAAAACTTTTTTCTAAACGACAAGGACTGTGAGGTAAGCGACATGCAACATAAAAGCAACATGCAACATAAAATTAAACTAATCATGCAACTATATGAGTTATGTAAAACTAATCATGCAAAACTAATAATAATAAAAAAAACTAACTACTACCTAATACCCCCAAACTTAAAATATTCAATGTCCCAATTGAATGAAGGTAAAAGGTATGAAAACTCCCCTAATTATCGGTGGTGCCACCCTCCTCGGGTGGTGAGTCCGGTGGTGGATATGGTGTTGCTGTTCCAATCTGAGGCCATTCTTGTGTTGTTCCTTGTTGCGTAAATGCTTCGGCTAGGGCCCTTGTGAGTCCAGTCGCAAATGTGCCCAAATTTTCATACACGACATCGACCTTACGCTCCAACCTTCGGAGCTGTCGATCGCCATAGGTGGCACGCGTCGTCCGTTTACGAGGGTTGTTGTTGGGCTGGAGGACTTGGATGAATGATGAATCCTAGTCCTCGTGGATGCGGTACACCACTTGTCCATTCCTTGAAATTCACAATAGTAGCATGATTGATTACATGGTGTGAGTACTGTAGCGGCTCATTATGCCATTGGATTCCTTGTTGAGTACAGAGCATGGCTATCACTGACGCATGTGGAATTGTCCCATTTTGATTTGCACGCATATAATTCATCATGTTTCTGTGGATTAACAGGCCGATGTCGATATACTTCCCTTTTATGATTCCCCAGAAAATAATCGCCCGCTCGGTAGGGATGGCATTATAATGAGCTGATGGAATGAGCTTGGCACAAATAAACAAGTTCTAGGCCTGGGCATACCGATTCAATGCGGACGACGGGAACGATTTTGGTTCTGTTGTTCCCGTTTTATACTTCCATTTGGTGCCCGGTATACACAAATCAGTAAGCACAACTGTGAGATCCGTCTCCAAGTACTCGCCTTCTAACCAATTGTCATCTTTAGAGGTGCACCATATATGTTGAATACTTCTCTGATCGCGGAAGGGCGATAATTCACCTGTTCTGCCCGGACAATAGTAATGCTTCTTGTTAGCAACTCCGTGGCATTAGCATAAAATTCTCGAACGATCCCCACCGGAATGGGCATAGGAGATGCCGTTAAACCAACCCAATCTCGTTCGCGTATCATCTGCCACAGTTGGCCATCTTGTTTTTTACGGTTGAATCCTGATTTCCTTCACAAGTGATTTGGCCATACTCCGATAATAATCTTGTTGTGCTTCCAAACTGATAAATCTGCTCTCGTCCAAGACCTCCTCTTCCTGGTGATCGGAAGAAAATTCGGATGAAGAGGAGAGTGAGATTGCACGTGCTCGTTTTGGACCCATGTGGGGCTAATAAAGACAATGGGAAGAACTTGTTGATGAATGCTCCTCAGATCTAGGGTTGCACACCCCACAAAGAACCCTACTTATGCCAGGAACGTGATGGTTGGGTATGAATTGGGAGAAAAGCTACGTAGCTATCTGAATATTGGAAATATAATAAGGTTGGTCTTTTATAGAGGAAGATAAACCCAACTCAGAATGCAACTCGGATTTGTGACTTAAAAATAATTCCACGTCTGCGATACCTCGCGGCCGCGCGACTTGACTATAGAAATCATGCGCGGGCGCCCGAGTGGCTAGTTTGGTATGCTCTATGTTTCACGCGGGCGCGCGTTCGTGGGCTTTATGCATCGCGCGGCCGCGAGATCCTATGTATTGCAGTGCTGAATTCAATTTGAAGGTGCATCCAGAGATAATTATGTACTATCCATTGTACCTGTAATTCATCATAAGCGGCATCAGAATAGATTTTTATCACACACCTCATTTTATGTAATCCGGATACACGCTCCCCTATATTGTCAGTAATATGTAAATGTGTTAAATTAAGAAGTAATGAATCAATGAAATAAAAAAAATGAAAGATAAGTTTTAGATAAGAGAAATAATGGGTTGCCTCCCATCCAGCGCTAAGTTATAGTCAATTAACTTTACTGTCTCTGAAGCTCATGTTGACGAAAGAATTGAGGCGAGTTTCTGTCTATCTACCTCACCACCATAGTAATGTTTTAAACGCTGACCATTCACCTTAAAAGGCTTATCGGGCGACGTATCGAATATTTCGATTGCACCATGCGAAAAAATAGTTTTCACTGTGAATGGTCCTGACCATCTCGATTTCAGCTTTCCAGGAAAAAGTTTAAGTCGGGAGTTGTACAGCAAAACCCTTTGTCCGGGTTCAAATGCTCGCTCAATGATTTTTTGATCATGCCATTTTTTCACTTTCTCTTTATACAGTTTCGAATTCTCGTATGCCTGTAGTCTGAATTCATCCAACTCATTGAGTTGGTAAAGATGTTTCTCCCCGACAGCTGTTAAATCAAAATTTAGCTTTTGAATGGCCCAATATGCTTTATACTCTAGCTCCATGGGAAGGTGACAAGCTTTTCCATATACGAGGTGAAAAGGTGACATTCCCAATGGTGTTTTGTACGCTATCCTATAAGCCCATACTGCATCATCTAGCTTCAACGACCAGTCTTTCCGTGTGGGATTTATAACTCTTTCCAGAATTCTCTTGACCTCTCGATTTGACACTTCTTTTTGGCCATTCGTTTGTGGGTGGTATACTGTAGCGATGCGGTGCTTCACCCCATATTTAGACAACAAAGTCAGAATCGCCTATTGTAAAAGTGATCGCCTTCACATCGATGATAGCCCTTGGAGTCCCAAACCTCGTGAAGATATTTTTGTGTAAAAATCTGAGGACAACCTTTGCATCATTTGTCGGAAGAGCTGCCACTTCTACCCATTTTGAGACATAATCAACAAAGAAGCGTAATGTAGAGATTTTCGCAAGAGGACACGAACGGTCCCATAAAATCAATCCCCATACATCAAAAAAAATTTTGACTTCTAAGATTGTATTTAATTGCATTTCATTCCTTTTAGAAATGTTCCCCATTCGCTGACATTTATCACATTGCTGGACAAAATTGTATGCATCCTTAAAAATTGTCTACCAAGAGAATCTCGCTTGTAGTATTATTATTCACGCCGTTCTTTCACCTCCACAGTGACCGCCATACACAGTAGAGTGACAATCCTGCATAATCCTCTTGGTCTTGCTATGTGGAACACACCTGCGTATAACTTGATCAGAACATTGTTTGAACAAATAAGGCTCATCCCATATGTACCATTTGACATCGTGTAGAAATTTCTTCTTCTGATAGCCCACCACATCGGAAAGTAGCAATTTACTTACCAAATAGTTCGCATAATCTGCAAACCATGGCACTTCCCCTTTCACCACAAACAACTGTTCATCTGGAAAAGATTCATTAATTAACATCTTATCATTTGTTTCCCTTTCCGGATTCTCAAGTCGCGATAAGTGGTCCGCCACTTGATTTTCAGTGCCCTTCCTGTCCTTGGTTTCCAATTCAAATTCCTGTAGTAGTAAAATCCATCTAATCAATCGAGGCTTTGCATCCTTTTTCGCCACTAAATGCTGAATAGCAGCGTGATCCGTATACACTATCACCTTTGTGCCGATCAAATAAGCTCGAAATTTATCAAAGGCGTACACTACTGCAAGTAATTCTTTCTTCGTGGTGGTATAGTTCAACTGTGCATCCGTAAGGGTCTTACTGGCATAATAAATGACATGGAACATCTTTTCTTTCCTTTTGTCCCAAAGCAGCCCTCTACAACAGTAATCATCGGCATCACACATCACCAAATGGCAATTCCCAACTGAGCAAGTAATAATTGGTGTTGATGTCAATTTTCCTTTTAGATGCTCGAATGCCGACACGCAAGCATTATCGAAGATAAACGGCGCATCCTTCTCCAATAAACCGCATAATGGCTAGTTATCTTGGAGAAATCTTTTATAAATCTGCAGAGAAACCCGCATGGCCCGTAAAGCTACTTAACACCTTTTATCGACGGGTGGTGGCGTTTTCTATAGTTTCCAACTTTGCCCCTATCTACCTCGAGCCCCTTCTTCGATACTTTTGTCCAAGTATGATTCCTTCTTGTACCATAAAATGGCATTTCTCCCAGTTTAGTACCAGATTTGTTTCAACACATCGCTTCAACACCATCACCAAATTTTCGAGACAAAGGTCAAACGAGTCTCCGAAAACTGAGAAGTCATCCATAAATACTTCCACATTCTGCTCTACCATATCCAAAAATATAGCCATCATGCATCTCTAAAAAGTGGCTGGAGCGTTGCACAACCCAAACGACATCCTTCTGAAGGCAAATGTGCCATATGGACATGTGAAAGTTGTCTTCTCTTGGTCTTCTGGAGCTATCATTATTTGATTGTAGCCCGAGTATCCGTCCAATAGACAATAGTATTCATGACCTGCTAATCTGTCCAGCATCTGATCAATGAATGGTAGTGGAAAATGATCTTTCCTTGTAGCTTTATTAAGCTTGCGGTAGTCCATGCAAACTCTCCACCCTGTCACTGTTCGTGTTGGAATCAACTCGTTGTTCTCATTAGTCACTAATGTCATGCCACCTTTTTTCGGTATACACTGCACTGGGCTCACCCATGAGCTGTCTGAGATAGGATAGATTATTCCTGTATCCAACCATTTTAGTACCTCTTTCTTAACCACTTCTTTCATTATCGAATTAAGTCTCCTTTGCTGCTAAACCGATGGTTTACTTTCGTCTTCCATCAGGATTTTGTGCATACAAAATGAAGGGCTGATCCCTTTGATATCTCGCTATGGTCCATCCAATCGCTGATTTGAACTCTCGGAGCACTCGTAGCAGTTTTTCTTCCTGAAAAGATGTTAATGCAGAAGAAATAATCACAGGTAGCTTAGAATCTGTATTTAAAAATGCGTACCTAAGATGCTCTGGAAGTGGTTTCAATTCAAGTTTTGGAGGTGTCTCCAGAGATGGTTTTAATTTTACGGTGGTTTCTCCTGCTTTTGTTAATGGTTTAATAGGTATCCTGAATTTTTTGACTTATGGAGTGGTATCCAGATACTGTACAAGTTCATCCAGTTCCTCGTCCTGCACATCTACCTTTTCAGCAATTACACTACTCAAAGGTTTAGCAACTACCCGCCTTTGTACTTCATCATTTATAACTTGTTCCACCAACTCAACCAAGAAACATTCCTCTTCATCTGCTGGAAACTTCATAGCTTTGAAAACATTAAAGGTGATTTCTTGATCATGAACACGCATAGTGAGTTCCCTTCTCGCACATCTATCGTAGTTTTTCCGTGGCTAAGAATGGTCTTCCTAATATGATTGGTATATTTTGTCCTCTTCAGTAATCTAGAATGATGAAGTCGGTGGGAAAATAAACTTGTCCACCTTAACCAACACATCTTCAACAAGTCCCCGTGGATATGTGATGGATCTGTCCGCTAATTGCAATGCAATGTTTGTGGGTTTTGGATCCGGTAATCCCAACTGATTAAACATTGCCAAGGGCATCAAATTTATGCTTGCCCCAAGATCACATAAACACTTCATCAAGTTCAACTTTCCTATGGTACATGGAATTGTGAAACCGCCTGGATCTTTCAAACTTTGGAGGTAATTTCATCAAGCACCATCGCATCGCATTCCTCCGTCAAGGCTATTGTCTCAAAATCATCTAATCTCCTCTTCCTCGACAAGATACCCTTCATAAACTCATGTAGCTGGGCATTTGTTCCAATGCCTCGGCTGAAGGGTATGTTGATCTGCGCACTTTTTGAACACCTCCAAGAATTTCTTTGAACTGTTTATCTTTCTTTTCTTCATTAATCTCTGGATACGGAACCCGAATGTGCATTGGTGGTACCTGGATTCTTAATCGCCTCCTCCGAGCCTCGCTTTGTCTTTTCTTCCCCGCCGATCCTCGATTTCTCCAACTTTTCCCGCTCATTATCTCGTTCTTCGCCTCGCGGCCGCACAAGGCTCTCCTCAAGACACTCTCATGCGCGCGTGATTTATAAAGAGTCGATGTGTCTTTCCTGATCTCAATGTAATCGATTGACATTGTTCCTTTCCTTCTCTTCTTGGATTCATCTCTGTGTTACTTGGCAATGACCCCTGGGGCCTGTTAGTAAGCATGTTTGCCATCTGCCCCATTTGAGTTTCTAGGTTCTTTATAGCCACTGCTTGGCTCTTGATCATAACTTCTGTGTTTGCCATGTATTTCATCATCATCTCCTCCACTTCTGATTTCTTTTCTTGCTGAGGTGCAGCTGGAGTGTGATTCTGCTGTTGTTGTTGAGAAAATCCTGGCGGAAAGGGTGGTCTAGGATTAAATTGCATACTACATGTGTGGCTCGAAATTGATTGTTTGGTTGAAACTGAGCTTGTTGATTCCCTTGATTATTCGACCAACTAAAATTTGGATGATTTCTGTTGTTGGGGTGGTATGTGTTCTGAAATTGGCCTTGATCTTTTCTGTAGTTGCTCACATACTGCATTGATTCTGAGCTGATAGCACATTTGTCCGTCGAGTGTGACCCCGCATAAATCTCACATATGTAGGCAACCGTCTTTACCTTTCCTTCAGCCAAAGTATCTATCTTCTTTGCCATAGCTGCCATCTGTGCTGATAGCTGAGTAATGGCATCAACTTCCAACACACCCGCAACTTTGGTTTGTGGCATTCGGGATGTAGGATTCTAAAAATCATTTGATGCCATTGTCTCGATAAGATCATAGGCTTCCTCATAGTTCTTTGCCCATAATGCACCTCCTGCAGCTGCATCTACAATCGGTCTCGACTGCCATCCCAATCCATTATAGAACGTGTTAATTACCATCCAATATGGCATACCATGATGTGGGCACTTTCTCAGCATTTCTTTGTATCTCTCCCATGCTTCATGTAACGACTCGCCCTGTTGTTGCTCAAATTGAGAGATAGCTGTCCTCATCTTTGCAGTCTTAGCCATTGGGAAGAATTTAGCTAAGAATTTCTGTGCTAAATCCTCCCACGTAGTTATAGATCCTGCTGGCAAAGAATGAAGCCAACTTTTTGCTTTAACCCTCAATGAAAATGGGAACAACCTTAGTCGAATAGCATCCTCCGTCACACCGTTGTATCTGAATATATCACAAATTTCAATGAAACTCAATAGATGTTCATTCGGATCATCCGTAGCAGCACCCCCAAACTGAACTGTGTTATGCACCATTTGAATAGTGCCAGTCTTGATCTCGAAAGTATTGGCTGCTATCGCTGGTCTGACTATGCTAGACTGTAGTCCGTTGATATTGGGCATGGAATACTCTTTCAGAGCCCGATGCTCCTCTCTTTGATCTTCTCCTTGTGCCTCTACCGCCATGTTAGTCGTCGTGTTTTCCAATCGTTCTTGTAATTTTTCACGTGACACCCGCTTTCCAACCTCTCCCGCTTATATTATCCTGAACAGGTATTAACTCGGGGTTGGTTGACCGTGTGCGCATAAAAATTTATCCAAATTCTTGAAAACAAAAACAAAAACTGAAATGAGATAAGACTAGAATTGTCTAAGTCATACAATATAGCTTAAAACTAATGATAATAATACTAAATTAAACGCCTTTCCCCGGCAACGGCGCCAAAAACTTGTTGCCTCTTTTTTACGACTAACAAAAGAGCTCTAACTCATGCAAGCATACATGTGTAAACAAGTAATACAGAGCAAGTAAAGTATCGATCCCACAGAGAAAGTTGTTTAACTTAAACTACTATTCATTAATTAAATCACTATATTTATATGCTCACACTAAAGATTAAACTTGGTTGATTCTTGAATCGCAAATAACAACTACAATAATATAAACGATATAATAAATGATATTGGAACGAATGGGATTCTAACTTCATTTACTATTTCATTCAATCGCCACTATCATGCCTGATTTGTTCACATATTATAGGAAAGTAGCCAAGAGCACTAAAAGAGTATTAGCCATTTTTCAATGCACTAAGACCTACTTACACAACATCCACAGATGATAGACTCTATGCAATCATCAATATAAACAACATCACCATCTGTCTATGTGAAATTGCAACTATATTGATTTTAAGTTCAAGCTCTTATCTTAACTTATACGGTGACAAAATATATGTCTATCTGGTTCACGAAATACAAAAGCCATATAACACAGCCCTATATATGTATACTATCATGATTACAGTCAATATTTGCATGTTCATTGTCAATTCCATACAAATACTAAAACGAATGGTGATCAAGCATTCATGTATGTAAAACAATCATGACAGACATCCCATATAATATGCAAAACAACCCAACATTTAAGCATGCAATCAAACTACATAATAAAATCCGTTAAAATCCCATAATGGAGTTTAGTTCATGACTGAACCAAAAGCCATTATGGGATCAAAGTTAAACATGATCAATAAGCAACAATTGAAAGATGAAAGATGAAACTATCAAACCCAATTGCTGAATACACATCAATATTCAATCCTCATAAGATTCCAGCAAAAACTAACGTTAATAATCCGCTCTCGTAGAGAAATCCAAAGAAGGAGTAGAAAAATAGAGTTGTAGCCTCCTTCTCCGTAGGAATCCTCTTTAGAGAGTAAAAACCCTACTTACGATGTAAAGTTACGTGAAAAACTAAATGATACCCCTGACACCAGTCAGAAATGGTTTTTAAATCAATTACAACCTTTAAAATTCGAAAATAAAATAACACATCAGCAACATCAGACATCGCGCGCGGCCGCGCGCTCTTCCAGCATAATAGTCTCGCGGCCGCGAGACTTGCAGTAGGTTCATATGTTCGGCTGCTCTCGCGCGCGGGCGCGCGCTCCATAGGCTTGTCTGTCTCGCGGCCGCGAGACTTGCAGTAGCATCCAAGATCTGGCTGGGTGATCGCGCGGGCGCGCGTCTTCAAGTCTATTTTGCCGCGCGGCTTGAACTCTGCAGGTCCTGGTTTCTATTTTCCTACTGCTGCTGCTTGCTTTCGTTATGCTCTATTTCCTTGCACCAATGCACCTTCATGCCATTCATATCCCATCCTTTTACCTCGTTTCAAGCATCTATTTGCATTTGCTCCAAATGCTCCAAATCTGCACTTATTCACCAAAATGCGATGCAATTTAACATGAAATCATCTAAACTAGATTATTCACCAAAGGAGTTTTAATATTTAAATATTAATAGTGATTATTTAAATATGATTTTAATTATTTTAAAAATCATTTAAGGGTAATATTAATACTTTAAAAATATTTTAAGTTATAATTAATGACTTTTAATATTTTGATAAATAATACATTAATAATTAAATATTAATGGTAATTATTTAAAATGATTTTAATAGTTTTGATAAGTGTTTGTTTGTGAACCAATGACTGCTAAACATATGTGATAATGTGATTATGTTTTGTGCTGACTGCAAATACCAGTACTATGTGTTATAGTATGTTATTCTAATCGAACAAATGATCTTATTAATGATAGGTCTGAGTATAAAAGATAAAACTAAGTTAAGTTATTATAAGCAGCAGCTCAGGCAAGTATCTTAACTTTGCATTTCCTTTATGCAATGAACATGAGTAAGAAAGTTTCAAAATTAGACTATTATTGTGCTAGATTATTAACTCTATTATTATCGATTATGTATCCAATCTTTTGTATTCATACAAGTTTTTAAATTATCCGATCATTGTTTATCAATCGATACTATCTTATTATACAATCCGGATATTTATTACATTTGTTAATTTCTAAATATGGTTATACAAGTGTCCTCACTTGGATAATCATTGTATTTAATCACATGTTGATACATACTTATTGATTTCTAGTGTGTATACGTTGACTTAAAAGTCGTCTAAGCTATTTGATTCAGCTAGACACAAACTTAAAAATATTGTTGAACAAGATATAACTTTATTTTTATCCAATCAAATTATTTTGGTTCGGATTCCCGACTAAGTATGAACATCTCGTACATGGGAAAACTTTTGTGCGCCAAAGGCAGATAAGATGAACGATAATCTCGTTCTTGCATGTAGTATTGATTAATACAGGGCATAACGAGCTTATCACCCCCCGGGCCTGTAAGTTATGACGGTTTGCAGATGAAGTTTTACTTAACCTTATCGGAAATTAAAAACAATGTTCATAGTTTGTCTACTGATCTCCAGTTATAGTCAGTACGTAGTTTCAAAATTTTGATATAGAATTGATATGTTGTTATTATTGGTTCAGCTTACTTCATAACAGTTGATTCGTTGTAGAAGTGTCATTCAAAGAAAACATTTAATCCTTTCAGCTAATATCTATTGTTGATATTACTTGCTGGGCACCCAAATGTTCATTCTTGCTTAATTTAAATATTTTCAGCTAAGTGTGATCAACCAGAAAGCTCGGCCAGGAACAAAGGAAAAGGAAAGGTTGCAGAATAAGTTTTATGCTATCTTATGTAATAATTAGACTTTATTAAGATGATGATACTTATTAATTATCATATAATGAATGTTTAAAGGTCACGTACCTGGGGATTCAGACTCTGATATATAAATTAAGTTTGATATCTATATTATTGTTATTATTATTAGTATTATTACGCTCATAGAAATGGTATCGTGAAGCACCGAGTTCGGGTTTCAAGTACCTGAATTTAGGAGCGTCACACCAACGATGATGAGCCAATGTTATTTATGCCTCAAATTCCTTCTCCACCAAAGTTCAAGGACCCGGTTAGATTTGCAAAACCTTGTCCAATTGGTAGTCATGTAGTCGGCAAAGCTCCTGGTGATGTAAGAGCGAGTACAACTTCGAAGTCATGGTGTAAAGAGTGGGATGAGAAAGATGAAGAACCAGTTGTGTTGGAAAAGCCTCAATGCCAGAATCTATACGCAGACACAATGGAGAAAACACCTAGATGTTGGACGTTCTTAAATGTGATCTTATCTAAACCAAGCATGTTATGTGACTTTAATATAATGGCTATCGCTCTGGGGAACTTGTCCAAAGTTGCATTTTTTCCGATGGATGGAGGGTTCCTCAACTATCGAAGAGGAATTGGATAACGTTGACCAGACAAAGTCAGGCTGACATACTGTAATTCAAGCGCTAACTAGGAGGCAACCCTGAAATTTTTATATTTATATGTTTTACTAGTTTATTTAGCAGATATGAATTAATTTGCTTATTAAGTTCTCTTATAAATCCAAAGTGATATTCTAATCCATGTTGTCTCTCTTCATTGCAGGTATTGGTGGCTCAATACATAAGCAAAAGATTATGGAAAGGGAAGCCACCAACCTGAGCCCATGCCACAATATCCTCCTTTAGATCCCGATGCGGAGAAATTTTCAGTCTTTGTTCCAGATCAACCACCACCGCAAGCTTAACAAATCAGGGAAGTCCTTAACTCTTCAATTCTTTTTATTTAAACAATGAGGACATTGTTCACTTTGAGTTTGGGAACGGAAGTTGAGGACATTGTTCACTTGAGGACATTGTTCACTTTTTATCCCCGGCAACGACGCTAAAAACTTGTTAGGTAAAATCTAATTACTCACAACACGCAAGTATACGTGGTCAACAAGTAATAAAGTGAAAGTAGAGCATCGTTCCCACGAGGAATTGTTAATACAAATTACTAAATACCAACTCTTAACCAAACTAATTTTATTTAAACAATCAATTTAATGTTATAAAGTAAATTATTTAACTAAACTAATTCTAATTACCACTAATTAAAAATCAGATTATGGAGATTTAAGATCACAACTTCACTTATTGCTTCATTTAAATTAATACACTTCTTATGAATTAAGTTCGATATTCTAAATTGTTAATCAAGAACACATAAGAAAATATGACCATCTCTCAATGCATCATACTCAAATCAACTTAAATCCACAGATGATAGAATTAAGAAGAACACCCTAATTAACTAATTCACTATATCTCTATGTGAATTACAATTAAAGAGGATTTTAAGCACAAGTTCTCTAGCAGATTACATGCAATGTATAGGTATATCTCTATCCTATACATAAATTATGAATTCCAACACCATGTAAAAAACACAATCACATGCTATTATGATTAGATCTAAATCTATAATCCATCTCTCGAGTTCATATAGATTATCACAGTATTTTTTAGCTAGGTAATTAAGCAATTCATCATAAATCATAATAGACAATCCAAGAATAATCACAATAATTGATAGAGAAGCATACTAAAATAAACTGTGCAATAAGTTCCATTGTAATCTTAAACAAAAGATTTAGTGCATGATTAATAAATTAAAACCAAGAATCCACAATTGAATAAACATTAAAAGACAAAAATAAAAGAAGAGAAAAAGATAGAATCTGTTGTCTGTTGATTTTCTGCTCTATCCTTGCTCCTAATTTGAATCTTCAATGGTCTCCAAGATGCTTCAATCTCCAAATCTCATAAAAACTAGGGTTTGGTCCTAATCTAATCTAATGGAATCCTCTTTCTCCATAAACCTAGTGATTCTCCTCCTTTTATATGCCTCTTCATATGTCATTTAATCCTCCTAGAAGTGTCATTGATCAATCAGCTCGAACCAATCCTTCTTGAACTCAAATTCTAAAAAACTCCTTTTTTTTCTCGACACCCCCGCCCCGGCAGGGTTTTTTACTAACTAGGCCCTCCCTGGTGGGGGGGGGGGGGGGTTCTATTTTTGCCTCAGTACCCCTGCCCCGGCGGGGGTTTTGTGTGTATAATGTCCGTCCTGGCGGGGGTCCTATTTTGGAAATTTTCTGATCTGACGACCTTTGGGAAAATGGTCATAACTTCTTCGTCTGAACTCCGATTTTGATGATTAAAGATGTTCTGGAAAGAGGAGACGTAGATCTACAACTTTTATTCTATGAGTGTTTCGAAATAAGAGCTGGAGAAATGCTGAAATTGGCTCTAAAGTGGCTGTTATGTAAATAACAAGCTGAAAATGCGAATCTAGCAACCCTAAACGTCGATCCAAGTAACTTTTGTCCCAATTCCTACAAAACAACATTAAACATGCATGAATAGACACAAACCCTTAAAAACTTCCAAAAGATTAAGGTCAAATGCACTCAATTAATGGGTATAAAACCGACTCATCAAATACCCCCAAACTTAAACATTTTCTTGTCCTCAAGCAAAAACACAAAAGAACTAAAAATAAATAACCTAACTCAACTACATGAATGCATATGCATGATCTACTTCCTAATATACCTACGAACCCAGTAATTAATCAGTACGATATATAACAACAGGCCTCAAAGATACCAATGATACTCAAACAATATATTCAATTAAGCCAAAGTCCATAACTCTAACCAGTTAGTCAATCCAAACCTGTCATCACCCATGTTGTGCGTGTGTGCTTGTTAACCATTCTAACTTACCACAGTTCAAGAAAATCACATAACAAACTTCTTAGAAGGAAAATTTTAATTCCAATTCAATTACTTTTGTGAACATGACATCTCTGGTTAAAACTAAGAAATTACCAAGTCTAAGGGTAAATACAGGATTTATTTCAACTTTTATTCAATCACGAGGGCATTTTTGCTCTTTCTCGTGTTTTATTCATTTTTTCCCATGGTTGTGCAAAGTCTTATTCCCTTAGGCTTTTCAATGCTACCTTAACGAGCTTTCAACCAACGACTCCCAAGCCATTAAGACCTTAGGGCGCTAGATGTAAAGACAATCCCATCGGGCTTACTTACTCAAGTAATAAAGGCCACAAAACTAGACAAGCATGCCACAGTGTTTATTCATTTTTTTCTAGATTTTCTATAATTTATTTATTTTTTTCATTATTTTTCTCCTTTTTTTTCTTTTTTAATATATATACCCCATAGATTCCCCCAAACTCAAGCTTTTACTTAATTCTAACCTTTACTGCCAGTTCACTAACTTCCATAAATTTTAACCAAGATTTTCCCCCAGAAACAAAATTATGAAACCCTTGAACCAAGTGGATTAAAACATTTAAACTTTAAGTGCTAACCGGTTACTTAAGTTTCAGACAGGCTCAGATTATCATCATGATTAAAATTAGAACTCATCATCAATAATTAACACTGTTCAAGTTAACAAACAAAACCAATCTTATCATTGGTCAAGATAAATTCAAACCAATCCATTACCTAGATTCATGCAAACATTCTATATGCAAACACTCAATACAAAAGAAAAAATATATATTTTTTATTTGAAACATGCCTATAATATGCAAAAATAAACATACTAACCAATGCAATGTATGTGAACTAAACAATTATGTAATACAATATGATCAACCCCCAAACTCAAAGTGAACAATGTCCTCCTTGTTTAAATAAAAAGAATTGAAGAGTTAAGGACTTCCCTGATTTGTTAAGATTGTGGTGGTGGTGGTTGTGGAACAAAGACTGAAAAATTCTCCACATCGGGATCTAAAGGAGGATACTATGGCATGGGCTTAGGTTGGTGGCTTCCCTTTCCATAATCTTTTGCTTATTTATTGAGCCACCAATACCTACAATGAAGATAGACAACATGGATTAGAATAGCACTTTGGATTTATAAGAGAACTTAATAAGCAAATTAATTCCTATCTACTAAATAAACTAGTAAAGCATATAAATATAAAAATTTATGGGTTGCCTGCCAGTTAGTGCTTGGATTACAGTCTGTCAGCTTAACTTTGTCTGGTCAGCGTTATCCAATTCCTCTTCAATTGTTGAGGAACCCTCCATCCATCGAAAATAATGTAACTTTGGACAAGTTCCCCAGAGTGATAACCATTGCATTAAAGTCACCTAGCATGTTTTGTTTAGATAAGATCACATTTAAGAACGTCCAACATCTAGGTGTTTTCTCCATTGTGTCTGCGAATAGATTCTGGCATTGAGGCTTTTCTAACATAACTGGTTCTTCATCTTTCTCATCCCACTCTACACACCATGGCTTCAAAGTTGTACTCGTTCTTATGTCACCAAGAGCTTTGCCGACTACATGACTACAAATCGGACAAGGTTTTGCAAATCTAACCGGATCCTTAAACTTTGGTGGAGAAGGCATTTGAGGCATAAATAATATCGGCTCATCATCGTTGGTACCCACAGTTAGTTCTTCGCCGACCTTGTTTCATTATCCCCATTTGTCTCCTTTTTTTCAACATCTTGTGGCTCATCCAGTTGTAGATTTTGTTCGGGCACTTCGTCAATCTCGAAATCCATGTCATAACACCAATTATATTGAGGACTATTGTTCAAGGCTTTGAACATTTGATCTATCGTATTCTAAAGATTCTGAATTGACCGCTCTTGATTAATCCTCCTCTCCTCATTTGATGCTACGAACTTGGAAAACAATTCCACCACCCTTGAATTATTTGTCTCAATTTTAGAATTCATGTATTGAGGACCATAGGTTGAAGTGGTGATGAGTTGTTCCACCTGGTGCTAAAAATTGTGGCTCGATATTCTTTGACTCATCATCCTCTCTCTTAGTTTACTATGAGTTTCAACATGAATTCCTCCAAATTTGATTTTTCTTCTTGCAATGGAAGTTGACATGAGAATTCTAAAGTGTATATGACGCCCCCAATCCAGGTCTCTTCCAACCCGACATATGATGCTACACGGTGATACAGTTCACACAAACATTTAATTGAAATGCCTCAAAAGAACGATTATGTCTTATATATATTCCAAAACAATACTACCATTCCCCAAGTTCTTTATAACCGTTACATTTGTTCTTGTCATAATATCAAATATTATCATTACAAACCTATACTATTATATAGGTAATCTACAAGTTCGCATTAGCCTTTCCTTTATCCTTGCTGAATCCTTCGGTCCGTTCGGTCTAAGCTGCATTCATATGGTTCAAGAAAGAGTGAGCTTAACAAGCTCAACAAGTACAACAATTTCCTTTAAAAAGCATGCTTGAAACATAGGAATCGTATATCTTCAATAACTGGATAATAGTTACAAAGTACTACCAATAATTCAAAATAGCATTTCTTTTCCTTCAAAATGTTTTACAATGACAATATTAAGTAAAACATCAATTTCTATCCAAGACCATGAGCGTTTTCACAATTTCTTTGAAAAGGACAACCTGGCACGAAGTCCATAAGTCCGGCATAGCTTACGAGCACTTCTAGGTGATCAGTCTATAGTACTCTATGTTGATCAACGCTACATCCATTAAACGTGTGTACGTTTAAGTTGTGGCAACCTCACGTGCCCATCAAATACTCGATGAAAATACATTTGTTTATTCATATTCAGGCTTACCTTGAATCTGTACCAAACAATTGGCGTAGGATAGCGTTATCAATTCTATATGGAAAACTTGTAAAGAAATCAATCAACTCTTTCGAAAACCATTCATGCATCTCATAACTTGAATCATTTGAAATCCTGGCTAACACGAAGGTTAGACAAGTTTTTAGAAAAACTTGCCTTCAGCGTCTGCTACAATAAAGTTATGTTTCCTTTGAGCCTTTACAGTCTCTGCAACACATAATCACATAACATACAACATTAGGTCATGAATGAACATACATGGTTCCTAAAGAATCTTACCCTTCTTCTCAATCTAATCATATATTAGATTTGTTATTTATTGGTTCCGGCTTTTCGTCGTTCTTTTGCATCGTTCTTACCAACTTATTTCCTTTCTATAACTTAATTGAAATTATTTCATTAATACAACTCGGTTCGAGTTAAACATCATTCCTCACGGCTTATTAATGTTCTTAAGTTATTATTCGAAACTCGATTGTCATAGGTTAAGTACGTTTATTGCATACCATTCATGTTCTTATTCGACTTATATTCAACCTTTAGTGTATTACTTAAGGTTAACAATTATCTAAAACATTATCGATCAATCGTGTGAATTAAATAAAACTTCGTTACTTAAGATTTGTCCAAACATCACATCACCTATTTCTACTTTTCGAGTCGCCAAATACATGGTGTAATACAAATACAATCTTAAATATACAATATAAGTCGTGAGTTTTAATACAAATATTGTTTATCTAGACAATATACAAACTCAAATTCAATATTATTACATTTATTTTCCCACTATTTCACCGAATAGTGAGGACTACTAATGCAAACATCTAGACCATCACTGCTCCCCGACTAGTCCCAGCCACGCTCTCATTTCCTCAAGAGAACAAATGAAAAAAAAAGGTGAGCTCAACTAGCCCAAGAAGAAATATTATGACTAAGATAATGCGTAATAAATTATCATTAGCCTTCAACAAAGATAACAACCGATAGAATATAATAGACAACAAGTTTTAGATCAAAACTGCAATGAATAAACAATCCATTAGAAGAGTCAAGTAAAATATAAAATCTACTATCTTCTATGATTTAAAAAGTTTATCATCAATTTTATCACGAGACTCAAATTTTAATAAATAATCCACATCATTAACTCATCCCCGCACTACATGTGCCAAGGATATTTTTTTTAGATCACCACCATTAATTATCCATGCACTACGGCCAAAGATAATCGTGTTTTCATCAACTATCCCCGATCATGCCATAAAACAATTCATCTTTGCACCCTTGGTCAAGAGAATCCATAGCCATAATCATACCAAAACTCGCCCATCAATGCACTACGGGCCAACGAGGACTTTTACCACATCATTTGTAACATTACGGCCATGATTACAACCGAATAATCCTCGGTCATAATCATACCAAGTCCATCTATGCACTATGTGCCATATATGACTTTCAACAAAATATAAACATGAGGATGATGACAATGATATAAGAATTCAATAAAACAAGTTCAAGAATTAATTTGTCCAGAACCAATAACGCCCAAATTGTCAACATGATATTTCTTTGTGGAGTAAAATTCAAGAATGCTCGTAAGAATATTTCCATGAAAGATACTCGGATGAAGCGCAAATATCAAGGATATTCCACTAATTTCATGGATTATAGAAGTCAAAACTTTAACCAACCGAGTATAATAAAGAATGGAATAACAAAAGAAATCACCATGCACGCGATAGATCACGCACAAAGTTATTCCAATGTAACCAGTCAGTGAAAAAACGCAATGTGATATTCCAATGTAATAATAAAGATTTTAAATCAGTCCCGCAAACGCGTGATATGTAATAATGATATGATATTCCAATAATAATAAAAGATTTTAGAAATCAGTCCCCCACGTAAAACGCATGCATGTGATATTCTAATGTAATAATAAAAAACGGAACTGTGTCCCAAGAGAACGCAGTCCCACGAGAACGCATGCATGTGATATTCCAATGTAATAATAAATAATAAAAAAGAAGGTCCCACAAACGCATGCATGATATGATATTCCAATGTAATAATAAAGAATGAAATAATAGAAGAATTTCACCAAGTATGTGGTATCTTGATAGAAAAGTTATTCCAACATAATAACAAAGAATGGAATAACAGAAGTTTTCTTCATGAAGACAAAAGAACGAAATAATATCCCTTTCGAATACAATAAATAATATTCCCTACCTTAAAAGAAACGGGATATAGAAGTGGTGAAGTAGTAGAATACTTTTCTTCTTTCTCTCTATAATTTCTCTCTATAATAATTACTCTATAGCTTTAGTGAATTGGTGAGAAATGAAGGAAGAATGAGTTTCTATTTATAGGAAAATATAGTTTCGATAATTGCACATTTGGGGCTCAAAATATTACAAGATAATACCTTCCTCTTTTCTTCACTTTTAATTTAGTCCCGCAAGTATTATCAAACTTGCACCAACTCCCCTAATAGTAAATAATGTGAATCAATAGTAAATCATGTGACTCAATAGTTCTAATCATGTGATAAAAATAATTACAAAGATATAGTACCTCCATCTATACCTCCATTTTTAACTTAGTCATGCAAGTATTATCAATCTTGCACCACCACCCCTAATAGTATAAGAATGTGAATCAATGAAGAATAAGAACTCGTGAATAATAACTCGTGAATAGTAACTCGTGAATAGTGAACTCGTGAATAGTACTCGTGAATAGTACACACCTAAAAGTGCTTCAATACCCGAAAGTGAACAATATAACCTCCGCACATCAATTATCATCGAAATAAATGTCAATTTCCACTAACACTAATAATCCCAATACAATGGAACAATCAATTTCATCTTTAATCAACACAACTTATTCATCATTAATATTATAACTCACAATATTTAACAACCGTGTCGCTCCTGTGAAAGAGGGGCTTTCCGATAAGGATTTCTCCTTATCGGGCGCCGCAATTAGGTGACCAAACCTCTCCTCGATGTAACTTCTAGACATTGTCAATATTGCAAATAATAATATGAATAACTTTGTCGTCTCAATTATTGATTTAATAATATAACATATTATGCAGATGATATCGTGACAATAATTGAATCAATAATACGAGATATGATGCAAAGAATTATCAGAAAGCAATAATCGAGTATAACCGAGTGACTTCTCACGTAAGCATCAATAATCAATACCGTGTGCTACTATGCAAACCGCGCCAGACATCGCATTTTTTACTACCGAAAGTAGTTCAAAAGCTTTTTTTAACGAATACTTTCACCGTTATTTTTATAAAAAGATAATTCTATCATTTTCTAACTACGACAATACTTCCTTTGTGGGGTCCACCAATGATTGTGCCGTCGTACGAATATTCCCCGATAAAAAGAATATTCCCCGACCAATCGAATATTTTATAACAACTTGCATACTTTGAAAAATTTATAAATACTACCCACAACTATAACATTATATCAAATCCACACCATAATATTCAAAAAAAATATTTCGAGAAATTTAAATCTTTATTCATAAAACTGGGGTTTCACAATCTCCCCTCCTTATGAAATTTCGCCCTCAAAATTTACGTACGCACTTGATATGCCAAAGAGGTGAGGATACCTCGACTTCATTTCGATTCTAACTCTCGAGGTATAACCTTTGAGTGTTGAATACGATCCTTCTTATCCAAGATTTTAACACGATCTCCTCATAACGTTAAATCTTCCGCTATATCGCCTAGTTCTAATTTAATAATATGGTTCAGTCGTCCACATATTTACGTAACATCGACACGTGAAAAACGTTATGAACACGCCGACATACTACTAAGCAGAAACGAGTCTATAGGCCACGCTCCTACTCGATCGAGGATTTCAAATGGGCCAATTAAATCGAGGGTTGAGATTTCTCTCTTCATCGATTCTTGCTTCTAGAATAACGCCTCTTGAACCTTCTTCATTCATCGCTCCCGTGTGTGTAGCTTGAGCGGATTTAACTTTATCGATTAAAGTCAATTCTAATCAGATATTCGTTATCTTCACGTGGGTTCCTAGAGTCTTTAACTCTATCTTCATCATTTGTAAGTCGCATATTAAATGGGTCTTTGTGTTAACAACATCGCACTTGTAAACGATACGATCTTCTACTCAACGCGCTACCTACCACGCTCGCTTCCCACGATGGTATTGAATGGTACGATCGTAATCTTCAACAAATTTCGAGCCAACGCTTTGGCGCATGTTACGTTCATTTTAGTTGAAGAAATATTTGAGGGTTTTAGAAATGGGTTTTGTATCGGGGTCAATACAAAATTTGATTTCACGCCTAGGGTAGGCTAAGAAGTCTTCAAGAATACGTAAGGAAATTTATTAACAATAGAAATATCATTCAAAATCGTGACTCTCATCCAAGACTTGGGTAACACGTCACATTGATACCTATCATCTTGCCATCGTCATTCACAAGCCGCGCGCCATGTAAAGTCGGCTTTGCAGCATTCCACACAAGGAAGTCAACAACGAAAGGACCGGGGCTCTTTACTTATGGCTTGATATGACAAATGATCGACTTTTTAGTGGTTTGGTTGCTTGAATTCAGATAACAAAGTTGGTTAGAATATGAAAGCAACAACCTTACTTAAAAAAGCTTGATAAGTAGCTAACCAATCGATTCCTAAAATCACATCCAAGGCAAGTATTTTCAAAGAGATATGATCGATGTGTAACGTGAAAGTGTCGATTTGAATTAAACAAGATTTATAAATAGTGGAGGTAATGAAGGTTTCTCCCAACCGAAGTTTAAACAGATATATCAAAGTCTAACTTCTCCTGAGTTAGCTTCAAACATCGAGCACAACTAGGTGAAATAAAAGAGTGAGTAGAACCCAGATTCAACACTCAGATAGACTTCGCAAGAGTTTATGACTAACATACCCGTGATAATTTTATTCGTGTGTCCTCGTCACAAAAAAAATGCTCTCTCTAAAACTACCGCTTTCGCTTGTCTCTGGGACATCCTTTGGCATCACTATCCCAAATTGAAATCGATTTCACCATACGACAAAATCGAGCTAGGTGACCTTCTCTTCCGCAATTAAAACACGCTTTGATTGTCTGCACGATAGATTTTGACGGATGTGTCCTCCCGTCAAGATTTGAAACATACGATCGGTGTTCGTTCTTCTTCCTTTGAAACGGTGTCGGTGCCGACGCCTTCACGCCATTGTTGAACCCTTCTTCTTGAAATGTCCATTCTTATTGTTTTGGCCATGATTACCATTTAAATGGTTACCATTCATGGCATGATAATTTCCCCACGATGGTTATCATTGTTCGATGGTCGTTGCCACCGCAGACGATTACTATCATGTTGTTGGTCGTTGCCTTTTGGTCAGGCCGACTCATTATCGCATTCCAATAATCGAGCCCTATTCACAACATCTGAATATAAACAAAGTTTGTGAGAAATGAGGTATCGACGTATATTGGGTTTCAAACCTCTTAAAAACATTCGCCATTCGCTCCTCATTATCGACCAAATGGGATGCAAACCGAGACAACTCGGCAAACTTAGCTCTCGCATCGCGACACTGGCCATATTGTTTTGCTCCAACTTGATGAACTCCACCTCCTTCATGTGATTAATACTTTGGGAAAGTACTTGTCGTTGAACAACTCTTGAACTTCCCCAAGACATCTTGAAAAGGCCGGCCTGGGTGCATTTTATGATTCCCACCAAGAATCGCCTCTTTTCACGCAACATAAAGGTGGCAAAGGAACCTTTTGCTCCTCCGAGCATCCCAAGACATCAAATATCTTGGTGATCCGCTTAACCATGTCTCCGCCTTTAAGTGGTTCTCGCTTTCCAAAAAACTCCAAAGTGGTCCCAGCTCCTCGAATCGCTTAATGGTGACCAACCGTGGGTTGCCATTGTTTCCTCCCGCATTATGAACAGAGAGTCTCTCTCGTCCGGTGTTGCATGAATTCTAAAAAGCTCCTAAACGCATCATCGCTCATCATTTGGTCGTGTTGTTGTTATTTACAGGAGGATTATCGCCATCCCGCTTGCACATTGTCCGATTATCGATCCGTGGAGACTCAACGGTCTCTCGTGCTCCATTGCTATTCTCAACATTCTCTGATGTCATTTTCAAACACCGCCACAAAACAAGGGTTAATTAAATATATCACATATTATCCCTATACTCCGAATCGACCAATTAAATATCAAATAAACTTAGTAGGTCATACTAGCTAAGGAATTCCCCGCCTCTCCCTCCTAGTTCTTATCTCACATCTTAGCCAGGATCATATCCCTAAGCTTTGATACCAACCGTGACGCCCAAAAAAACAGAATACATCACCTATTCGAAGTCGCCAAATACATGGTACATGTAATACAAATACAATCTTAAATATACAAAACATAAGTCGTGAGTTTTAATACAAATATTGTCATCTAGACAATATACAAACTCAAATTCAATATTATTACATTTATTTTCCCACTATTTCATTGAATAGTGAGGACTACTAATGCAAACATCTAGACCATCACTCTGCCTCCCGACTAGTCCCAAACTACATTCTCATTTCCTCAAGAGAACAATGAAAGAAAGGGTGAGCTCAAACTAGCCCAAGAAGAAATATTATGACTAAGATAATGCGTAATAAATTATCATTAGCCTTCAACAAAGATAACAACCGATAGAATATAATAGACAACAAGTTTTAGATCAAAAATCGCAATGAATAAACAATCCATTTAAGAGTCAAGTAAAATATAAAATCTACTATCTTCTATGATTTAAAAAGTTTATCATCAATTTTATCGCCGAGACTCATTTTAATAAATAATCCACATCATTAACTCATCCCCGCACTATGTGCCAAGGATATTTTTTAAGATCACGACCATTAATTATCCATGCACTACGCCAAAGATAATCGTGTTTTCATCAACTATTCCGATCATGCCATAAAACAATTCATTTGCACACCTTGGGTCAAGAGAATCCATAGCCATAATCATACCAAAACTCGCCCATCAATGCACTACGGGCCAATGAGGACTTTTACCACATCATTTGTAACATTACGGCCATGATTATAATCAATAATCCCGGTCATAATCATACCAAGTCCATCTATGCACTATGTGCCACATATGACTTTCAACAAAATATAAACATGAGGATGATGACAATGATATAAGAATTCAATAAAACAAGTTCAAGAATTAATTTGTCCAGAACCAATAACGCCCAAATTGTCAACATGATATTTCTTTCAGGAGTAAAATTCAAGAATGCTCGTAAGAATATTTCCATGAAAAGATATTGGATGAAGCGCAAATATCAAGGATATTCCACTAATTTCATGGATTATAGAAGTCAAAACTTTAACCAACCGAGTATAATAAAGAATGGAATAACAAAAGAAATCACCATGCATGCGATAGATCAGATGCATAAAAGTTATTCCAATGTAATAATAAATAATGAATCAGTGTCCCGCCAAAAACGCATGCATATGTGATATTCCAATGTAATAATAAATAAAGAAATAAATCATGTCCCAAGAAACGCATATGTGATATTCCAATGTAATAATAAAGATGGAAACAGTGTCCGCCAGAGAACGCAAAAACATGATATTCCAAATGTAATAATAAAGACGGAACCAGTCCCCAGAGAAACGCATGTATATGTGATATTCCAATGTAATAATAAATAATGGAATAATGTAAGAAGTCACCAAGTAGAAATGCATGACACATGTGATATTCCAATGTAATAATAAGGAATGAAATAATAGAAGAATTTCACCAAGTATGCGGTAGTTTAGACAGATAAAAGTTATTCCAACATAATAACAAAGAATGGAATAACAGAAGTTCTCTTCATGAAGATGAAAGAAAGAAATAATACCCCTTTCGAATACAACAAATAATATTCCCTACCTTAGAAGAAACTGGATATAGAAGTGGTGAAGTAGCATAATACTTTTTTTTTCTTTTCTCTATAATTTCTCTCTATAATAATTGCTCTATAGCTTTAGTGAATTGGTGAGAAATGAAGGAAGAATGAGCTTCTATTTATAGGAAAATATAGTTTCGATAATCGCACGTTTTGGGGCTCAAAATATTACAAGATAATACCTTCCTCTTTTCTTCACTTTTAATTTAGTCCCGCAAGTATTATCAAACTTGCACCAACTCCCCTAATAGTAAATAATGTGAATCAATAGTAAATCATGTGACTCAATAGTTCTAATCATGTGATAAAAAACAATTACAAGATATAGTACCTCCATCTATACCTCCATTTTTAACTTAGTCATGCAAGTATTATCAATCTTGCACCACCACCCCTAATAGTATAAGAATGTGAATCAATAGTACCCCGTGAATAGTAACTCGTGAATAGTAACTCGTGAATAGTAACTCATGAATAGTAACTCGTGAATAGTACTCCAACACTAAAAAGTTCTCCAATACCCGAAAGTGAACAATATAACCTCCAGACATCAATTATCATCGAAATAAATGTCAATTTCCACTAACACTAATAATCCCAATACAATGGAACAATCAATTTCATCTTTAATCAACACAACTTATTCATCATTAATATTATAACTCACAATATTTAACAACCGTGTCGCTCCTGTGAAAGAGGGGCTTTCCGATAAGGATTTCTCTTATCGCCGCAATTAGGTGACCAAACCTCTCCTCGATGTAACTTCTAGACATATGTCAATATTGCAAATAATAATATGAATAACTTTGTCATCTCAATTATTGATTTAATAATATAATATATTATGCAGATGATATTGTGACAATAATTGAATCAATAATATGAGAGATATGATGCAAAGAATTATCAGAGTAATAATTGAGTATAACCGAGTGACTTCTCACGTAAGCATCAATAATCAATACCGTGTGCTACTACGCAACTAACGCCAGACATCGCATTTTTTACTACCGAGTAGTTCAACAGCTTTTTAATTCAGTAACACTTCCTACCGTTATTTTTATAAAAAGATAATTTCGCTCATTTTCTAACTACGACAATACTTCCGCTGGGGTCCACCAATGATTGTGCCGTCGCATTTAATATTCCCCACAAAAAAGATATTCCCCACCAATCTAATATTTTATAACAACTTGCATACTTTTCATTAAAATTTATAAATACTACCCACAACTATAACATTATATCAAACCACACCATAATATTCAAAAAATATTTCTTTTGAAAATCTAAAATTTAAATCTTTATTCATAAAACTGGGTTTCATAATGAAACGTATTCATTATATATGATATACTATCATTCATACATACTCGTATAATACTTTGTATCATACTCGTATACTCTATCTCGCACAATACCTACGTATCATACAATCATTGCCCTAACTTCTTAACGTTTGATTTTCCTAACATTCTTAAATTAAGTCCACAGTCGAAATATTACGTTTTCCATAACTGAAATATTATTGGATATTCCATCTCACCTTAATATTATATCATTACGTATTTCTCAGAAGTTCAAAAATAATTCCCGAGCAGAAATACGTGAATAGTGTTTTTCGGAAAATTTATCGGAAAGTTTTTATTTTCGTCTTGGAAATTCAACCAATTTAATTCTATCACGTAGCCAAAATACTACGACGTTCCGATATGTTTAGGTCATAGAACGACCTCCAATTAGCTTGCTCCCATAAATAATCAATTAAATTTATTTAATCCACATAATAAAATAAAATTTTAATTCTCCTAAAAATCCAATTTTTTGGGCGTTACAGTGTATGTTGGATTTGGAGCAGAGTATTGGTCTTGATAGTTATAGCTCCATGGTGCATCTGGGTGATACCCCCAAACTTGATGATAACTGGGATAAGAATAGTTGTTGAGGTAATCACTCCCATATTCTACTGATCCAAATATGACGATGCATTGATGACTCGGATGATTGCCAGCACAATAATTACAATCTACTGCGATCTTTCGAATATGTTGGGCTGCAATAACATCCAACCTCTTCGAAAGTGTTTCAATTTGTACTGACAATGCAAAAAATACATTGAGTCCATCGATTCTCGTGTCCCTTGGTGGAGTCATATTCGTATATGGCCATTGATAATTGCATCCTTCCATGGTACCTGGAAAGAAAGAAAAATAGGAAGAGAATTAAATAAAAAGAAAAAAAATATTTAAATTAAGACTAATTTGATTGAAGCTAATATTGGCAAAAAAATATATTAAACTAATTCCCCGGCAACTGCGCCAAAAACTTGTTGGGTAAAATCTAATTACGCAGAACACGCAAGTATACGTGGTCAACAAGTAATAAAGTGAAAGTAGAGTATCGTTCCCACGAGGAATTATTAATACAAATTACCAAATACTAACTCTTAACCAAAATAATTTTATTTAAACAATCAATTTAATGTTATAAAGTAAATTGTTTAACTAAACTAATTCTAATTACCACTAATTAAAAATTAGATTATGGAGATTTAATATCACAACTTCACTTATTGCTTCATTTAAATTAATACACTTCTTATGAATTAAGCTCACTATTCTAAATTGTTAATCAAGAACACATAAGTAAATATGACCATCTCTCAATGCATCATACTCAAATCAACTTAAATCCACAGATGATAGACTTAAGAAGAACACCTTAATTAACTAATTCACTATATCTCTATGTGAATTACAATTAAGCAGAATTTTAAGCACAAGTTCTCTAGTAGATTACATGCGATGTATATGTATATCTCTATCTTATACATAAATTATGGATTCCAACACCATGCAGAAAATACAATCACATGCTATTATGATCAGATCTAAATCTATAATCCATCTCTCGAGTTTAAATCTATATTATCACAGTAATTATTAGCCAGGCAATTAAGAAATTCATCACAAATCATAATAGACAATCCAAGAATAATCACAATAATTGATAGAGAAGCTGTAATGACCGAGAAATTTGGATCTTATTGTAAAATGATTTTATTAAATTAAATAATAAAATTTTATTCTATATGATATCAAGATGGTTGTCATTATATAACCTATTGATGTTAGAATGTCGTAGTATTTGAACTACGTAAGGAATTAAAGTGTTTGAATTTCCAAGACGAAAATAAAAGTTTTTCGAGAAATTTTTTGAAAAACACTATTCATCGGTATTTGCTTGGGATTTATTTTTGAATTTCCGAGAAATACGTAATGTAGAATGACAAGGTAAGATGGATTATGTAATAAAAATCTAGTTATGGAAAATGTAATATTTCACTTGCGAACTTAATTTATAAACATTAAGAAGGGCAAAGTAGTAACGAGTAAGTAATAATTGTACGATACTTAGGTATTGTGCAAAGTAATGAAAACGAGTATAATACGAAGTATTATACGAGTTTGTATGAAGGATGAAATATCGTATATAAATTCTATATGAATTAGAATACGAAAATGATACATAAACAATATGTATAGGTATTAAGTAATGTTAATGGACTTGGAAGATTGGTTAACAATTGGTACAAGCCCAAGTGAATAAAGTGTTAAGGCCCAATTATAAATTAATAAACCAACTAGTGTGTGTTAATGCAAAGCCCAAGGATTTATTTAATCCAAGCCCAAGCTAGAATCCATGAGTTGTAATGACCTATGGGGCAAACCATATTAATATGGTTAGTATGGTGACCAAGTTAATGTAATGATCAAGTATTAGAAATAATGACCAAGACTTATGAGTAGTGGTCAAGCAAAGGATAGGTTTTGGTGCCTTGCAAGTAATGAATAGTAAGGAGGTGCATAAGGAGGTGGGATTGTGTTAATGTCCAAATTACCCTAACTTTGGAAAATCTATATATAGAAAAGGCTTACAAGCCATTTGTTAGTTGTTCAAATAATCCAAACATCTCAAATGTTAGAGAGAATAAGCTACTTTACAAAGACTTCAAAGAATAAGACTTCTTCTCCATTATTTTCTATCTCTACCATGATAGGTTGATAAGAAAAGTATGGATTAAGGAACATGGATGTTAAGAAGTAAGAAGAATGAGTAATCAATGAACTTAAACCACATAAGTTGGCAATAAGTCATTTGAACTTATAAAAGTTATAAACTTATTATAAGTTAACCTTGAATGTTAGTATGAAAATTATGAACTTGTAATGAGTTTATTAAGAGAAGTGATGAGGATGTAAAAGAACTTGTATGATCATATGTATCATGTATACCTAAGTCAAGTTATATGTTAAGAACATATAAGGAATGATGATTAAGAAACCTTAATTGTCATAAGTCATGAACAATAAAATCTTAAGTAGTTTATAATTTGACAAGTTATAAGCTCATGAAGAAATAAGTCTAAAAGCCAACAATGAATATAAGTTGTTGTAATAAGTAGGTTGAGATGATCACATGATGAATGGAATTCATTTGTAATGTTGAATACATCATAAGAATGAAGATTTGCCGGAAATTGCACGATTGGACGATAATCGTCGAATTCGTAAAATTCTCAAAATAGAAGTCAAATTTTGTGTTTGAACTTAGAACCAATGTTTTCCGATGGAGACAAGTCATATTTGGCATTTAAGAGTTTTGGACTCGAAAATGACCGGATTAAACTTAGAACTAAGAACGAAAGCAACGTTGAGCGTTAACGCGTTTATCGTTTTCGTTAAAAATGAACCAATAGGTAAATTTTTAACAAACGAAGTCAAATAGATAAAAGTCTTACATAAATGCATAGATTACATAATTTGTGAACCGTAGGCTTTTGAACGAGCCAATTCGGACTTATAACGAAGAAGTTATGCGTTCGGGAAGTTCACAAAAATTCAAGGACTGAATTTTTTCGGTGCATGAGTCAGCGCCATGGCGCCAACCCTAGGCCAATTGGTCACACCATGATAGCATAAAGTAATTGTTCGAGCACACTGAGAGAGCACGCCGCATCGCGAGATGTAAGTATAATGCCGGCGTCGCAGTGCCAGCCTCAGAACAAGAATTGTAATGAATGTTTTTAATTACAAAGAAAAGAAAGTTAACTGATTTAAAAGTAAACACAACCTAAGGAATGTAATGTAACATTGTCTAAACTTTGTTAAACCTTAAGGATGTTGTATAAAGGTTAAGATAACCTAGTCGAATATAAATGCAAAGATAATGATAAACCGGAACAGATAGTAACTGAATCTAATACACAATTAGATTGAGATGAAGGGTAAGATATAGTCATATACATACTTGATTATATGTGACCTAATATAAGGTATTATGTTATCATGTATTATAGAGACTTAAAAGACTTGAACATAAAGTTAATATACCGTAGCAGACGCTAAAGGCAAGTATTCTAACTCTTGTATCAGTTCAATCTGAAAAAGTTTTTGAAGTTCATGTATTCTTTCGCATGAATTGAGGTATGTTGAAGTTAAAGCCAATTCCTTTGGCTAGACTTGATATATTGCGTGGATATTGATAATCTATTCATCTATTATCAAATGTTGTTATCTTTTGTCAACTACTAGATATGGTTTTCAAAAGAAGACTGAAATGTTAAACAAATGTTTTGTCGGTAAAACGACATGCACGTGAGGTTGCCAAATGATTAAACGTGCATACGTTTAATGGATGTAGTGTTGATCAACATAGAGTACAATAGGCTGATCACCTAGAAGTGCTCGTAAGTAATATCGGGCTTACGAACTTAGTTCCGGGTTGTCCTTTTTCCAATAAAGAATGAATACTCGAGGTCCTTGACCAGAGTGAATGTTTTACTAAATATTGTTATTATTGTAAAACATTTTGAAAGAAAGATGAAGTGCTATTTTGTACTATCAATAATACTTCATAACTATTATTCAGTTATTGAAGATATACGATTCGTATGTGTCAAGCATGGTGTTATTGAATTGTTATACTTGTTGAGCTAGTTATGCTCACTCTTGCTTTAACCATATGAATGCAGCTAAGACTGAACGTCCCGAAGGATCGAAAAAGGATAAAGGAAAAGCTAAGGTAGATTGTTAAGCTGTCTTGTAATAGTATAGGTCTATTGTTGTAATGTAATTGATATTATGACAAAGAACCTTTGTAATGGGTATAGAACCTGGGAAATGTAAATATTACTTTAAATATATAGAAGTTATGTTCGTTCTTTGAGACTTTTCAATTAAATGAATGTATGAATGTTTATACAGAGATATAGCACCATCCGCATCGGGTTGGAAGAAGATACCGGATTTGGGGCGCCTTCTGTAGCATACTAAAATAAACTATGCAATAAGTTCCATTGTAATCTTAAACAAAAGATTTAGTTCATGATTAATGAATTAAAACCAAGAATCCATAATTGAATAAACATTAAAAGACAAAAATAAATAAAGACAAAAAGATAGAATTTGTTGTCTGTAGATTTTATGCTCTATCCTTACTCCTACTTTGAATCTTCAATGGTCTCCAAGATGCTTCAATCTCCAAATCTCATAAAAACTAGGGTTTTGGTCATAATCTACTCTAATCTAATCTAATTGAATCCTCTCTCTCCCTAATCCTGGTGATTCTCCTCCTTTTATATGCCTCTTCATATCTCTTTTAATCCTCCTAGAAGTGTCCTTGATCAATTAGCTCGAACCAATCCTTTTTGAACTCAAATTCTAAAAAACTCCTTTTCTTCCCGACACCCCTGCCCCGACGGGGTTTTTTTTTTACTAACTAGGCCCGCCCCGGCGGGGGGTGTTTCTGTTTTTGCCTCAGTACCTGTAACGATCGAGAAATTTGTAATTTATTTTAAATATTTATTGAGTTAAATAAATATTTTAAATAATTTATTTATTGAGGAAAATAAATAATTGATGAATTATGGTGAATTATTTTAATAACTAAATTGATTAATGTTGATAAATTGAATAATGATAATTTTATCTGAAGAATTTAATTTAAAGGAAATAAATAAATTAAATAAGGTGTTGTGTATAATTTATTAATTAAATTAGAGATATAATTATTTATTAATTATAAGGTATAATGATAATAAGATTTTTATTATGATTATTATAAGTTATTTAAATTAATTGAGCTATAGTCATTTAATTAACTAAGGTTGTGACATGAAACTATATAATATAAGATTATTTAAATAATTTAGTTTGGGAAATAGGTGCTTAGCCAAACAAGGCCTTTGGCTTTTTCCCAACTGACGTCTTTTTATTTTTTTAACTGACGTACGTGGGATTGTGGCTAGCTTATATTTTCCTACGCGTCTTGTTTTTTCCTAAGGCTAGACAATATAGAAAATATAGAGAAGGTTTGAGAGAAAAGAGAGAAAAACACTGAGTTCTTGGTGATTGACAAGAGGAAGAAGGGGAATTGCTAAACCTAGTCACCATCCTTTGGTAGCACACAATCAAAGTGAAGGTATAATTTACTTAAATTCTAATTTTCAGTCTTGTAATTTTCTTTTGTCTGAAGTTGGTTTTGTGGAATTTTTGTACAAGATGTTATTGATTATATATGTATACTCTTGATAAATTGGTTAGTTATCATCTATGATTGTATATCAGTTATTAAATTCGTGTAACTTGGGTGTAGGAAGAAAAAGGAAAAAAAATCACAGTGTTTATATAATATGGTTTGGAAAGTACAAATTTTCATGATCAATACTTGTTATAATCTGTAATTTGTTGGTGGATTATATTAGTATGTTAGGAAACGAAGATAGCGTAATTTGAACGAAGTAATTTGGTGAAAAATTGAGATGTCAGTGATAATTTTTGTGAAGAAGTTCAAAAATGGAATTTTAGTATGAAAATATAAATTTTGAGAAATTAAAATAGTTAGAAGTGTTGTTAAATTGTGCTAAGTGGTTGAATATGTTAGCAATCATGTTTATGATAGTTATATATTTATTTTACGTGTTAATTTCACTGTTTGGTGGGTCAAATTAGTGTTAGTTGGGCTAAAAATAGCTACTGTTCATGCCGAGTTTGCGCCTGCTTACATGCACCAGTCTTGCTACTGGTGCCAAGGCAAAAACTACTAAATAGGCTTGCTGCTCCCAAGCCAGCAATGCTGCCAGTGCCTTGCCCGTACTCTGAGGCGGCGGTCGATGCTTAATCAGCAGTCATGTGTAAGGGACTTAGGTTGATCAAACATGCATGTTAATGATGTTAAGACATAATATAAGCTAAAATAACATATTGTTATGTGTGGTAATGCGAAGTGTGAAGATTTTTAAATAATTGTTTATTAAGTTATAAAATGAAACCAAATGTGATGTTTTCCAAAGTTAGAGGTGAATGATTAAGTTATGTTGGATCGTAATGAGATTTCAGATTCGTTAAGTATGTTAACCTACATGGTTAGGTGCTAGGTTAGGGTTATGACCTAAATGATGGTTTAAATCCTAAAGGCTAAATGTTTATACAACTAATGGTTGTTGCGATTTCAATGATACATGTAGGGTAATTGGAGATTATTTTACACTTGTGTAGCTTACAGACAAGGCAAGTTTCTAAACCTTATCTTTTACATTGAGCAAGTTTCTAAACCTTATCTTTTACATTGAGCAAGCTTTCTAACTTCATTCCTTTGTTTATGAATGAAAGTTTGTTATCCTAAACTTTCATTGAGCAAGACTATTGAATCGATTCTTATGTATGATTGAATAAGCTCATGTAACCTAATTCGTTACATCGAATGAGTTTCACATTCTCATTTCTTGTTTTTATTATTCAAAACATATATTGTCCTAACACATTGATTCAAAGGAGATTGTTTTCATTCTTTGAATATAATACTTTGCATGTATATCATGTTTATTCAGTTATATATTGTTGATATCCGATCTTTCACTTTGATAGCCTTGTTCATTTATACATTCTTGTATTAAACCTTTATTGATGGAAATTGAATAAGTGTTCTAAAATTCTAGAAACACTGATAAGCTAGTTCCAAACTAAACTTTTTTTAGTGCGGAAATTCTAAATTCAAATTGAGACGAACAACCCTAACATAGGGGATTTTGTATGTGTAACGTTTAGATGTTTGTGCACAATATATGATACAAAGGGCTGATCCCCCTAAGTACGTTAAGAAGAGTCTGTATAGTTTAATTAACTGTTAAGGTTGGGGTAGTAATACCTAATCACCGTGGACATAGTTCGTGGTCATAAGACCCTCAGATATTAATGTTCGAAATTGTTTCTGTTTCTATTCATAGAACAAGTTCATTATTGTACAGCATTCGTTGTTCATTCTCATATGGTTATTATTACTATTCTTTATGTCAGTGAGCAATTGTTTGCTCACTCTTGCAATTAACATTGCAGCTAAAGTCGAAAGAGGTGATGAGCCATCTACTAGCAAGGGAAAGGGAAAGATGTCCAAGTGTTGAAGAATTATTTAAAGTTTACTTAAATGCATGATGTTATAATATAAGACTTGTTTTATTTTATAATGTATTCTGTAAACTGATGTAATAATTTAAGGTTAGATTACCTGGGATTGTTTATGAGATGATGTAACCCTTTAATGGGAAAGATTATTGTTTAAGTTATTTAATGTTTTATCCTTTATCATGGGTAGTTAGATGTAATTATTTTGATAGTGAGCACAAAATTCGGTGGAAATGAAGTATCCAGATTTGGGGGTGTCACAAGTTGGTATCAAAGCCTTAGGTTATGAACCTTAGGTGGGGAAAACCTTAGTTAGTAGCCTTTAAGGAAACAGAAAACATAGAGGTGTTTAACTCTTATCGGGTTTTAAGGAATGTATTAAGGCATCCATTGAAACTAAACAATAAAAGACATTATGTGCTATGTGTTAATAACTTATGTGCTCGCGAGTATCGATAATGTTAAGTAAAACTTAAAATATTTTGTTGACAGGATGTCTAACGAAGGAGGGTCCAGTCCAGCTAGGGAGGTGATACCTCAGTTACCTAGAGATGATGAACCCCGAGATATTCACGTAGTGCAGGAACAGTTGATCTAGGAGGATGAGCCTGTGACCGATCCCGAGGAGTATAGTCCTGAGGAGATAGATGAGGATGATGAGGAAGAGGATCATGTGGAGTTTCCACCAAACTCCGTATCAGCTGAGATGTATGATGCTTTGTATGACCATAACATAGAGTTACGGGATAATGTGGAGGAACTGAAGAAGATGGTTGATATGCATCACGTTGCATTGGAACAGAAGGATGTAGAGATTCAGGAACTTGACTCAAAACTTGGAAACACATAATGGGATTTAGTTTATACCAAGGGTCAGCATGAAGACCTGTTGGCAGTGAACGAGAAGATGAAGACTGACATAAAGAAGTTGAAAGATGACTTCAAAGAGGAATAAGCTAAGCGTACAAGAGTAGAGGACGCTTGGATGAAAGTGACTCAACGTGCTGACCGTGTTGAGGCTAAAGTCCAAGTGAAGAAGGCCAAAATAAATGAAATGGAACATGCCTTTAATTCTGCAATTGATAGGGCCCATGATAGAGTCTTTTATTACCCGCCTCAATTTGAGGACTCGTCGTGGTTCATGATGGATCGTAGGATGGCATATCGCATCATGGAGGAGGAGCGCAGAGAAGCCTCTCGACATCTTAATATTCATAGATAGAAAATAAGAGTGAGGATAATATGTGGTTATTATGTGAATAAATAAAGTTTTAAATCCCTTATTTTGAGATGAATAAAGGGTTAGTATGGGTATGTAATCCTGAAACTGGTTTAGTTCAGGAAAGTGGATGATTATAGAAGATATTCTATCTTTTATATATTTTAAAGCATTATGAATGAATAATATATCAAAGTTTATTTGAAATGTTATGTGTTATAGCTTTAATCTTAGAATGTTTAAGTTAAACTTCAAATTACTCAAGAAGTTGAGTGAGGAACTAATAAGCGTATATTCTAATAGAAAATGCCTCCTAGAAGAAGACAACCACGTCAACAACCACCTCCTGAGGGGTCTACTAACAATAACGATGAGGCCAACGCTAATCCGGTTCAACAGTTGGTAGCTCTATTGACGGGAGCACTTACGAATCAACCGCAAGCTCAAGTTACGACTTTCAAGGAATTCAAAGCGGTTGGACAGCCAGAGTTTCAAGGGTCTATGAATCCAGTGGAAGCCCAAACCTGGATCATGGAAATGGAGAAGGTGTTTGATGTTGCTAGAGTTAACGAAGATCAAAAGACTGCATTCGCGACGTTCATGCTGAAGTCCTAAGCTAGCTACTGGTGGCAAGAAAATAAGGTTCGTGGGGGACAAGGAGTGATAATGTGGGATAAATTTAAGGAAATGTTTTTCGAAATGTACTTTCAAGCGAGTTCTCAGAATTAGTTGGAGGTGCAATTTTTGGAGTTGAAGCAAGGAACCATGACGGTGCCAGAATATGCTGCGAAGTTTAACGAGTTGGCAAGGTTTGCCACTTATCAAGTCAATACGGATGAGCGTAAGGCGAGAAGGTTCGAACAAGGATTGAAACCCTGGTCAGATAGCAAGGTTTCAATGTTCGATTAAATACATTTATAACAGTCTTTGGAATAGGCAATTATCGCGGAAGGTGGAAGCGATGCCTTGACCAAGTATAATCAAGAACAGAAGAAGAGGAAGAATGATAACGAGAATAAGGCTGGTGGGAGTAATATTGGAAGTAACAATCAGAAGAGGAAATGGACCGAGAATTCGACTACGGGAGGACAGCAGGGAAGTCAGCAGAAGAAAAAGTTTGAAGCCTGTGCTACTTGTGGAAAGAACCATATTGGGGTGTGTTTGAAGGGAAAGCGGTTGCGTTTCAACTGTGGACAGGAGGGACACATTGCACTGAACTGTTTTAGCCCAAAGAAAGGAGCATGTTTTACCTGCGATTTGAAGGATCACATGGCTTGTGATTGTCCTAAAAAGCTAGCGGGGAGTGCAAGTGGAGGAAAGGGAAACAACAACGGTGGTGGTGCATTGACTATCACTGGACCAGCACAGTCAAGCCGACCTACTGCGAGAACTTTCAATATGACCGTGTAGGATGCTATTCAGTCTAAGGATGTGGTGTCAGGTATCATTCCGATTAATGGTATTAATGCTTATAAACTGTTTGATTCGGGTGCTACTTGCTCATTTATATCCGATGAATTTGCTAAAAACATAGATTTGCCTCAGGAAGAATTGGATCATCCTTTGAGCATAGAGATTGCAAATATGGAAGTGATTCCTGTTAGGTTCATATATAAGAATTGTAGAGTGGTTATAAAGGATCAAGAGATGAGGGTAGACTTGATACCAATTAGACTGGGTGAGTTTGATGTTATCCTGGGAATGGATTTGTTATTCAATCACGGAGCAGTAATTGATTGCCAAAGAAAGTGTGTTAACCTTATGACTTCATCAAAGGTTGTGTTCTATGGCAACAAATCACCTTGACAAGCAAGTTGTCTGACGGTGATGCAAGCCAAGAAGTTGTTAAGACAAGGATGTGTAGGATACTTAGCCTACATAGTTGATACACAGAAGAAAATTGCAAAGTTAGAAGAGATACCGATCATAAGAGATTTTGCAGACGTATTTCCAGACGATTTGTCGGGTCTTTCGCCAGATCGACAAATCGAATTCATGATTGATTTAGTACCAGGAACGGGTCTGATATCTAAGGCACCATACAGAATGGCCCCGGTAGAGGTGAAGGAGTTGATGGTGCAATTGCAAGAATTGCTCGACAAGAAGTATATCTAGCCGAGCGTATCGCCACGGGGAGCGCCAGTGTTATTTGTTAAGAAGAAGAATGGATCGATGCAGCTCTGCATTGATTACAAAGAATTGAATAAGGTCACGATTAAAAATAAGTATCCGTTACCAAGAATCGACGACCTATTTGATCAACTGAAGGGTGCGAGGTATTTTTTAAAGATAGACTTGAGGAGTGGTTATCATCAGCTGAAGGTGAGACCAGAAGATGTACCCAAGATGGCATTCAGAACTCGGTATGGTTATTACGAGTTTTTGGTTATGTCATTTAGTTTAACTAATGCACCTGCAACGTTCATGGATTTGATGAACAGGGTGTTTAAACCATTCTTAGATAAATTTGTGGTGGTGTTTATTGATGATATCTTGGTGTATTCTAAGACCAAGGAAGAACATGTGGAACACTTAAGAGTGACGTTGGAGACATTGAGGAAAGAGAAGTTGTACGCAAAATTTTCAAAATGTGAGTTTTGGTTGGAACGTGTACATTTTCTCGGGCATGTTATTGATAAAGACAAAATTTCGGTAGATCCATCAAAAGTTGAAGCTGTAGTAAACTAGGATCAGTCGAAAACACTGTCAGAGATAAGGAGTTTCTTAGGGTTGGCAGGTTACTATAGGCGTTTTATTCAAGATTTTTCCAAAATCGCGACCAGATTGATTTAATTTAACACGGAAGGCGGTTAAGTTTGTTTGGACGGAGAAGTGTGAGGAAAGTTTTCACGAATTGAAGAAGAGGTTAAGTACAACACCTGTGTTGTCATTGCCTGATGATATAGGAAATTTTGTGGTGTATAGTGACACATCACATAAAGGACTAGGTTGTGTGCTTATGCAGAACGGCAGAGTTATTGTGTATGCATCACGTTAATTAAAAGATTATGAAAAAGGGTATCCGACTCATGACTTAGAGTTGGTTGCGGTGGTGTTTGCCCTGAAGATTTGGAGACATTATCTTTATGGAGAGAGGTGTGAGATATATACTGATCATAAAAGTCTGAAGTATATCTTTACACAAAAAGATTTGGATATGAGGCAAAGAAGATGGTTAGAGCTGATCAAAGACTATGACTGCGAGATTTTCTATCATCCCAGAAAAACGAATGTTGTTGCTGATGCTTTAAGCAGGAAGGGACGAGAGAAGTTAATGATGTTGACAGCTTAGGAGAAGTTAGTGTCGGAAATGGCTAAGATGGAATTGGAAATTAAATATCCGACAAAATCCGACGAGAAGTTATTCCAGATAGGAAATGATTCAACATTGGTAGATAAAGTGAAGAATGTATAACTTCTGAATGAAGAATGCGAAAAGATAAAACAAAAAGTATTTGAAGGGGGGGAAAGAAAATTCAAAATCGATTCGAAAGGGTTACTTCGATTCAAAGGGAGAATTTGGGTTCCGCCAGTACCGGAAGTTAAAGAAGAAGTTCTGAGTGAAGCTCACAACTCAAGATATTCGATTCACCTTGGAAGTACAAAAAATGTACAAGGATCTTAGACATCATTTTTGGTGGCCGAATATGAAGAAGGATGTGGCTGAGTGTGTGGCGAAATGCTTAACGTGTCAGAAAGTTAAAGCCGAACACCAAAGGCCAAGGGTTATTGCAACCGTTAGAGATACCAGAATGGAAATGGGAGCATATCACAATGGATTTTGTGGTAGGTCTTCCAACAACTCAGCAAGGCTATGACGCCGTTTGGGTGATTATTGATCGACTGACGAAGTCGGCACGCTTCTTTCCAATCAAGATTAGATTTAACCTGGATCGGTTAGCAAAACTATACGTGAAGGAAATTATTTCACGACACGGTGTACCTGTGTCCATTGTATCAGACAGAGATCCACGTTTCACATCAAATTTCTGGAAGCAATTACAAGAATGTTTGGGAACACAACTAAGAATGAGCACAGCGTACCATCCTCAAACATACATACAGAGTGAGAGAACCATCCAGACACTAGAGGATATGATCAGAGCATGTATTATGGATTTCAAAGGAAATTGGGACGATCATTTACCGTTGGTAGAATTTTCCTATAATAATAGTTATCACGCGAGTATTGGCATGCCGCCCTATGAAGCGTTATACGATAGGAAATGCAGAACTCTGTTATGCTGGGATGAGGTAGGTGAACGTCAACTATTGGGTCCAGAGTTAGTATAACAAACCGTTGAGATCATCAAGGTGATTCGAGCAAGATTGATAGCTGCACAAGATAGACAGAAGAAATATGTCGATCAACACAAACAAAAGCAGAAATTCGATGTTGGTAGTTATGTATTCTTGAAAGTATCTCTCTGGAAGGGGAAAATTTGATTTGGAAAGAAAGGGAAATTAAGCCCTAGGTTTATAGGTCCTTTTAAAGTGCTTCGACGTGTGGGTGAAGTGGCATACGAGGTAGCCTTACCTCCAGAATTGGTGCATATCCATAATATTTTCTATGTCTCGGTGTTGAGACCATATAAGCCTGACTATAAACATGTTATAGAATATGAGCCCTTACAGTTTGAGAAAGACTTAACATATGAAGAAGTCCCTGTTCAAATTGTTGACAGAAAAGAGCAAGTACTGAGGAATAAGGTGATACCTCCTGTTAAGGTAATCTGGAGAAACCACAATGCTGAGGAAGCTACGTGGGAACTTGAAGATGTTATGATGAGAAATTATCCTCAGTTGTTTGCTTGATTTTGTATAGCGATTCTGGGGACAGAATCTTGTTAAGGAGGGAAGAATGTAACAAATAAATTTTTCGAGTTGTGATTCTGGGGACAGAATCCTTTTAAGGAGGGAAGGATGTAATGATCGAGAAATTTGTAATTTAAATTAAATATTTATTGAGTTAAATAAATATTTTAAATAATTTATTTATTGAAGAAAGTAAATAATTGATGAATTATGGTGAATTAATTTAATAACTAAATTGATTAATGTTGATAAATTGAATAATGATAATTTTATCTGGAGAATTTAATTTAGAGGAAATAAATAAATTAAATAAGGTGATGTGTCTAATTTATTAATTAAATTAGAGATATAATTATTTATTAATTATAAGGTATAATGATAAAAAGATTTTTATTACGATTATTATAAGTTATTTAAATTAATTGAGCTAAAGTCATTTAATTAACTGTCATTTAATTAACTAAGGGTGTGACATGAAACAATATAATATAAGATTATTTAAATAATTTAGTTTGGGAAATAGGTGCTTAGCCAAACAAGGCCTTGTGGCCTTTGGCTTTTTCCCAACTGACGTCTTTTTATTTTTTTAATTGACGTACGTGGGATTGTGGCTAGCTTATATTTTCCTACGCGTCTTATTTTTCTCTAAGGCTAGACAATATAGAAAATATATAGAAGGTTTGAGAGAGAAGAGAGAAAAATATTGAGTTCTTGGTGATTGGAAAGAGGAAGAAGGGGAATTGCTAAACCTAGGTCACCATCCTTTGGTAGCATACAATCAAAGTGAAGGTATTATTTACTTTAATTCTAATTTTTAGTCTTGTAATTTTCTATTCTCTAAAGTTGGTTTTGTGGAATTGTTGTACAAGATGTTGATTATATATGTATACTCTTGATAAATTGGTTGGTTATCATCTATGATTGTATATCAGTTATCAAATTCGTGTAACTTGGGTATAGGAAGAAAAAGGAAAAAAATCATAGTGTTTATATAATATAGTTTGGAAAGTACAAATTTTCATGATCAATACTTGTTATAATCTGTAATTTGTTGGTGGATTATGTTAGTATGTTAAGAAACGAAGATAGCGTAATTTGAACGAAGTAATTTGGTGAAAAATTGAGATGTCATTGATGATTTTTGTGAAGAAGTTCAAAAATGGAGTTTTAGTATGAAAATATGAATTTTGAGAAATTAAAATAGTTAGAAGTGTTGTTAAATTGTGCTAAGTGGTTGAATATGTTAGCAATCATGTTTATGATAGTTGTATATTTATTTTACGTGTTAATTTCACTGTTTGGTGGGTGAAATTCGTGTTAGTTAGGCTAAAAATGGCTACTCGCATCTCATGCCGAAGTCTGCGTTCTCATTCAGGCATGTGGTAACATTGCAAGCTTAAGCCTTATTGCAATTGCTGGCTCCCAAGCAATTGCTGCCATATGCTCGATCTCGAGGCGAGTGCAACCGCTTAATTCTGAGTCATGTATGTAAGAGACTTAGGTTGATCAAGCATGCATGTTAATGATGTTAAGACATAATATAAGCTATAATATCATATTGTTATGTGTGGTAATGCGAAGTGTGAAGATTTTTAAATAATTGTTTATTAAGTTATAAAATGAAACATAATGTGATGTTTTCCAAAGTTAGAGGTGAATGATTAAGTTATGTTGGATCATAATGAGATTTCAGATTCGTTAAGTATGTTAACCTACATGGTTAGGTGCTAGGTTAGGGTTATGACCTAAATGATGGTTTAAATCCTAAAAGCTAAATGTTTATACAACTAATGGTTGTTGCGATTTTAATGATATATGTAGGGTAATTGGAGATTATTTTACACTTGTGTAGCTTACATACAAGGTAAGTTTCTAAACCTTATCTTTTACATTGAGCAAGTTTCTAAACCTTATCTTTTACATTGAACAAGTTTTTAAACCTTATCTTTTACATTGAGCAAACTTTTTAACTTCATTCCTTTGTTTATGAATGAAAGTTTCTGTAACGACCCCAAAATTCATACAATTTAATTCTCGACTTCGGTCGTTAATAATACATTCAACCTCTAATTTTACATCATTAAACGATAATACAACCATTGAAATTTGTGGAATAATTAAAATTTTCTATTACAAACTATCCTCGTTCCCAAAACCTTCAACCTTTACATCTAAATATCTCAGAATCATTTTAATACTACAATAGTTTAGATTCGCAAATCAATATTACAATTCAACATTAATACATTATTCGAAACATTAGACATGGTTTACAAGAATAACAACTTAGCTAGGATATTAAATCTTCATATATCACTTTTGATCCATAACAATCAAGTAAGCACATAGCATTACCTTCAATTCTTGAATCGCAAAATGGTTATTTGTAAGAATGAGCTCGATATTTCAAAATCTAACAGCTTTTTATGCATCACGTAGCACATAATAACATGCTCAACATACAATAATAATCATAAAAAAACATAGCATACATGTTGTAGTTCACATAACAACTATAAAGATTGAGTTCCTTACTCAATCAACATTCATAGTTCAATCATCATAGTCATAGATTGACTTTCACATTTCATTCTTTTGACATATATAATGCATCATATACTAAAATTTTAAAGCAGATCATCATCAAGTTCACATAGAAAAAGGAAATCGAAAGGCTTGCCTTTTCTGGCTGCTTTTTTTACCAACACGCTAATACTTCGCTATCCTTCTGCACAACCTTAATCAGTATGTGAGATTGATAATAAATAAAATCAATACTCAATCTCATGGTCAAATTTATTCTAAGACCTTACTTTATCTTATTATCCTTTATAATGTTTTTATAGACATCTAACTATTTTATATGCAACTCGGTTTTATTTTTCATTTTCATCACCACACATGCTAGACTATCACACTTGTAGTTTAATGTGCGTATATCACACCATTTTATTATACCACTTTGGTTTCAAAAATGCATATTCAACACATTGTTTACATGTTTAATTTTTATTCATAAATAAAAAATTACCCTTTTCGATTTCTTTCCATTATTATTCTTGTATTATCATCTTTTCATACTTAGATATCCAATATTAGCCATTAGTTAGACACTTTGTATACCAAACTTTAGAAAACACTATTACTCTTAGGCATTTTATCAAGCACGTTATGTGCACACATTAACTTATCTCAACTCTTGATCTTAAATGGTTAATTATGCATAGAATATGATAACACATATCTATACTCATTACATATGTCAAAACATATTTGTAATCATCAAAATATATCATCACCCAAAATCTTAATTCAAACAGAATTATAAAACTCATCTTCACAATTTCTTTAACAAAACGTTGTTTTCGTTTTTAACGTAACTCTTTCATTACATGTCCATTTTTGTTCCTTCTTATATAGAATTAACCCTTACTCAGTGTACTACAACCTCATCTAGGCCTTAAAGTCAGACCCTTATCCATCTAAACCAGATTCTGTAATTCATCAACTAGTCTAGAAAATTTTATTTTCTGGACATCTTTACTAAACAATTTATTTCGGACATGATCCGATCCATAAAATGGCTCAATCTCGCGAGTTTAGCTAGTAAACTTCCATATCTACAACTTTACAGGTTTAAGTTTCTTCAGATTCAAAACACATGAATTTATATGAATTTTTCAAAGTCAGAAACCGTAACAGTTTTGATTTTTTGGACATATTATTTTCCCTTCGGACCAGCCTTACTAAAACAAACATTGCAAAAAATCTACCAAGAGTTTTCATGTGATTCCACTTTCAGAATATAGCTTACTTCCATATCTTCGATTTGATATAAAGCTCACTTTCTAACTCATTATACCCAAAGAGGTATGAATTTCATAAGATATGTCCACAATTACTAAAAACCTACGAATTTTGTTCTTCAAATTTTCTTTCCATTTCATTTTCTTTCTTGAATCCTCTTGTTTGATTCTTGATAATCCAATATTAAACCAATACAAACAGATTAAGCATGATCTACTACCCTAGAACATAAATCTACCAAAAAAAAATTAAGGATTAAATAAGAGTTTAGAAGTTACCTTCTTCTTTTTCTCTCTATCTCTCTAGCTCATCTCAATTCCTCTATTTCTCTCTATCTCTCTCAATTTCTCAATACAACTTCTATATAACAATTATCTACATTATGAAGAACATAAAAATATAATTAAAACAAGGAATTTAGATTATAATTTTTTTAGTATGAATTTAAGAGAGAGATGAAGATGATGATGATGGGGCTTGTTTTGTCTTCTCAAAGCTTTCCCTTCTTCTTCTTTTTCTTCCTTTTCTTCTTCTCCTACAACTCTCTCTAACTCTCTTCTTCTTTCTTTGGTTTGTTTTCTAAAACTAACATACTAACTTGTAGTATATACATATAATATACAATACTAGTAATATATAATATATGTAACTCCTAGTAGTTATTAGATATACTAATTACTAGTTAATACATAGGTTACACCAATTTGAACTTGAAAAGCCTAAGACCATGTTTGGCAAATACTCATTATTTTAATTAATCAATAGCTTAACATCAATCAATCTCATCAAATTGTCACATAATTATATTTACTTGTTAATTATAATTTTGTGTAACAATCATCACATAACTCATCTAATTTAATTATCTCAATTAAATTAGAACTATAACATAAAATTATTATATTAATTAAATTAAATACTAAATATTCATTTAATTAATCTGCTACACTTAATTACCTTACTCTATAATCAAAACAAAATTTATTTATTTAACTCAATAAATAATTCAATTAAATATTTATATATATTAAAATTAATATATAACATTCTCTTCACATCAATTCACATATTCTACAATATATGACATACACATACTCACACCCAACACATCTCATAAATAATACTTTTATTTATAAAATTCTCACTTATAATTTCTAAAAATCTGGGATGTCACATCCTTCCCTCCTTATAAGGATTCCGTCCTCGGAATCACCGAAACCCTACCTTACTCAGGTTTTCCTCAAATCTATTCATTGAATAACTTCAACACATTACCTTAATATAGGTTTTATATTTTCTACTCTCACCATTCTTGATAATAAATTCTTATAAGTTTTATTTCATAATATTTACTTAGACTTAATTATATTTGAGTATTACATATTCGTTGACCCGTTCATTATCTTTCTCTAAGGATCATTATCATATATTATATGATCAAACTCTTGGGACATTACATTCTCCCCTTCTTCTAAGAATTTTGTCCTCAATTTTTTATTATTTATTAATCTTTATTCATTCAATCTATCAAAGTAGATTTTTACGTCACTACTTCATTCATTCATTGGTTTCTATAACCACTTTCTTTCCACAAACATCATTATACAATAATTAAACTTTTCTATTAAAAGTTTCACATTATTCTTTGATAACTCTCATCCTTCTCACTTCAAAATTTCTTTTCTCACTTATTCAACATATCCATCATTCAGTGTCGCATTTTACGACTTACTTCTTTCTAAGGAATACTTTCCTTTTTCACTTCCATCTTGCAGAATAACAAGAATCCTCCACAATTGTTCAATAGTTGGGAAGTAGTATGAATAACTCAGGAATTTAAAAGATTGCAAATCATGCTGAGGGTCACAAGACCATGAACTCTATTCTCTAGGTTTAATAGTGCTTCACCCCCGGTTCTTCACACTTTAAACCCTCTTTGGCAGAATGTTTATCAATCACAAAGACTGAAAACACCCTCCGCAAGTACTCTAGGTGATCAACCTATTGTACATGTATTGTATACAAACATTTCAGCGCAAAGTATAAAACTAAGCGTAACCCCTAATAATAGGGTTGTTCATCTCAGCTTTTCAACATCTGAATCCGCACCAAAACAATTTGGTTTGGCATAACTTCTCAAGAAACTCTTGAATTTCATGAACATCTTTCAATATTTGTCTAGCTGAATCAAATAGCATAGACCTCTACAACAATTCGGACATCAACCAAAATATACATATACATACATATGTAGTCTCATATCTCAAAGAAATCTCAAAAATCTTTTTATGACGTCATGACGACATGCATTGTATTTACAAATTCCATTAAGGATTTCATCATTTGGTGATTTTATCATACTACATCATACCATAGTGGGTGATGATCCTTAGATCACATCCAACACTAGGTATCTTGCATTGATGACTCCATCATTTTATCATCTTTGCACCAAAGTTACATGATGCATTAATGATATAAAATACATTTTGATATATTGCAAATCATTTTTGTCTAGCCGAAGCAATTAGCATAGACATACGAATAACAGTATTGTTGTTAAAACTCATTGGTTCCATCATTTGATCCAATGCTTTTCAAGAAAATAGAAGTGTAAACATCAGCACGAAGTCAATAAATTTCAAAAGTCTAGCATAGCTAGTAGATTTAGAGTACCTATACTTCCACCATCAACTCCACTTTCTATAATGATTCATGGCTTAATAGGTCTATCTATTCCTATCATCCTCAATACTCCATTTACAGTTGTATATACCCAGTTCGTCAAACTTACCACACGTTATGAGTTCAGGAACTTGCCACAATCATATGAGTTTAAGAACCTATTCTAGTCAGACCATAGGCGTCCATTCGCTGAGGGGTTCAAAAATATACCATATAATTATGAGTCACGAACCTACCATAAGTATGAGTTTTAAGAACTCGCACTTAATCTTATAATATTCTCTAACTATACTCTACCTATCTATTATACACATGAGAAAAGAATCACCTTCTCAACAGGCATATAGCAAATAGCGCGACACAAACATTCCAATGATTATCAATGTGATAAATTGAGTGTAAGCACAAAACCCTTGCCCATACAAAGGTTTGTACAACTCAGCCATCACATGAGTCCTCAATTGAAATCCCACCTAACTCTATCTTGCTTATAACTCGCTCTTTGCTTTCGATCTAATTGTCAGATCACATCATCTATAACTCCTCATGAGTTATCTCGCATTTATTTCATAGTACTCCATCTTCATAGCATTAAGCTATAATTATTCAAACATTATAAACCATCTTTCTTTTATAACTTAAATGCAGACCACGCCGTGATCTTATTCTATAATCATCTCCTTAAAATTCTTTTCTTAACTTCGTGATCGCTTTTGTTTACTGATCCTCTTTCTTTCTATTTTTCATCATTTACTTACATTATTCGTTATCTTGGCTTTTGGAGTTAGGAAACTCCCATTTCTTATCTTTATATCTCTTCAAGATTCTTCTTTGAATCTTCTTGTTTATATAACAATTCTTCCTTTAAGAATTTTTAACTTCATTTACATTGCTTTCAACATTTCATTCAAGTTCTACACTTTCATCATACGTATCCACTTTCTATACTTGGTACACATCGAGTCTCTACCCGCCGGTTTCAATATGGTGCACTTTTGAGTGGTTTCCCACAAACAACCAACAAACTAGGTTCCGAAGTTACTAGTTCAGTATATACCTCAAGCTCTATGAAGGAATCGTTTAGCCCGGATACCATACATCAACTACGAAAGAGTACAATTGTACCACTTAGATATAACTCTCTATTCTTAACTTTTTTATCATTCTCTTTTTATAGACATTCTCTATTTATTATCACCTTACATCCTTATTATTGGAGTTGGGTAACCCAACATTCATATTCCTTATAACTCTGCGAGATTCTTTTTTTGAATCCTCTTACGCATGTTTTAATCCCTTCTTTATAAATTTCTTAAATTACTTCTTATTGTTCAAACTCTATCTGAGCTTATTCTTTCATTATCTTCACATTCCTTCTAAGGTTATAGCCTACACGGTACTCTACATAAGGTTTATAACCTATAACTTTGATATTATTATACTTGACCCCAAAATTTACAATTTAATTTTTAATTTTCGATTGTCGTTAATAATACATTCAACCTCTAATTTTAATTATTCCGCAAATTTTAATGGTTGTATTATCGTTTAATGATGTAAAATTAGAGGTTGAATGTATTATTAACGACTGAAGTCGAGAATTAAATTGTATGAATTTTGGGGTCGTTACAGTTTCTTATCCTAAACTTTCATTGAGCAAGACTATTGATTCGATTCTTATGTATGATTGAATAAGCTCATTTAACCTAATTCGTTACATCGAATGAGTTTCACATTCTCATTTCTTGTTATTATTATTCAAAACATATATTGCCCTAACATATTGATTCAAAGGAGATTGTTTTAATTCTTTGAATATAATACTTTGCATGTATATCATGTTTATTCAGTTATATATTGTTGATATCCGATCTTTGACTTTGATAGCCTTGTTCAGTTATACATTCTTGTATTAAACCTTTATTGATGGAAATTGAATAAGTGTTCTAAAATTCTAGAAACACTAATAAGCTAGTTCCAAACTAAACTTTCTTTAGTGCGGAAATTCTAAATTCAAATTGAGACGAACAACCCTAACATAGGAGATTTTGTACGTGTAACATTTAGATGTTTGTGCACAATACATGGTACAAAGGGCTGATCCCCCTAAGTACGTTAAGAAGAGTTTGTACAGTTTAATTAACTGTTAAGGTTCGGGTAGTAATACCTAATCATCGTGGACATAGTTCGTGGTCATAAGACCCTCAAATATTAAAGTTCGAACTTGTTTCTATTTCAATTCATAGAACAAGTTCATTATTGTACAGCATTCATTCGTCATTCTCATATGGTTATTATTACTATTCTTTATGTCAGTGACCAATTGTTTGATCACTCTTGCAATTAACATTACAGCTAAAGTCGAAAGAGGTGATGAGCCATCTACTAGCAAGGGAAAGGACAAGATGTCCAAGTGTTGAAGAATTATTTAAAGTTTACTTAAATGCATGATGTTATAAGACTTGTTTTATTTTATAATGTATTCCGCAAACTGATGTAATAATTTAAGGTTAGATTACATGGGATTATTTATGAGATGATGTAACCCTTTAATGGGAAAATTTATTGTTTAAGTTATTTAATGTTTTATCCTTTATCATGGGTAGTTAGATGTAATTATTTTGATAGTGAACACCAAATTTGGTGGAAATGAAGTTCCTGGATTTGGGGGTGTCACAATACCCCCGCCCCGGCGTGAGTTTTGTGTGTATAATGTCCACCCCGACGGGGGTTCTTTTTTGGAAATTTTCTTCTCTGACGTCCTTTGGGAAAATGACCATAACGTCTTCGTCTGAACTCCGATTTTGATGATTCAAGATGTTCCGAAAATAGAAGACGTAGATCTACAACTTTTATTCTTTGAGTGTTCTGAAATAACGGCTGGAGCAATGTTGAAATTGGCTCTGAAGTGACTGCTATGTAAATTGCAAGCCGAAAATGCGAATCTAGCAACCCCAAACGTCGATCCAAGTAATTTTTGTCCCAATTCCTACAAAACAACATAAAACATGCATGAATATACACAAACCCTTAAAAACTTCCAAAAGATTAAGCTCAAATGCACTCAATTAATGAGTATAAAACTCACTCATCACCACTCAAATTATAAAAATCATACTATTATATAATCACATCATACTACTATAATGTAATATTATAATAATATATTTGAATGAATTATTTTATCGAAAAAGATAAATACCAACTTTCAACAAATGTCACATGCTAAAAATTTCTCTGTTTAAATCCACATTGAATAAATATTTTCTTATCATATATATCAACAATTAATTATTCATAAATAATATTACAGGACTATAATATTGACAACCAGGTCGTTCCCAGGAAAGAGGGGGCTTTCCGATAAGGATTTCACCTTACTGGCGCGCAATTAGGTGACCAAACCCCTTTCCTATACAGAACTTCCTTAGACATTGCCGATAATGCTATCTAATAATATTATTCAAATAATATAAATTATTGATCTGATAATGGAAAATACTGTGCAGTGACAATTATTGAATTAACAATAATGTAAAATATCAACGTAGCAATTATTGAATCAATAAAATAAAATATTGAATAATAATTACTATAACAATTATTGAGTAGTGACTTTTTACATAAGAATCAATAATCCAAAAATACTGTGCAATACTGTGTGCTACTGTGCTTTTTATCACCGAGTATTTCAACAGTTAACGATAAAAGTTTTGCCGTTATTTTTAAAAAGGTTATTTTTGTCGCTTTCTATATCCGACTATAACAACCCAGAATTTTGGATTATCCAGAATTTAGGTTTAAAGAATTAGTTATTAATAAAATGAATTTTTATTAATACTATTATGTGCTATGTGTTTATTAATCGTTCTATAACCTAGGATGATTATAAGTCGGGAGGATTTCGTCATGAGCTAGATTGAAGCAGTAAGAATTTTCAAGACGAAAATGAAAGTTTTCCGGGAACAAAATATTTTTTGGGAAAAAAGATGAAATAGGCACTATTAATCCATTTCTGCTCGGAGATTTATTTTGAAATTCTGAGAAGTTAATGATTACGTCAAATTATGAGACGTGATAGAATATTCAATAATATTTCAGTTATGGCAAAAACGAAGTTTTCGCTTGCGAACTTAAAACCTAAGGGTTAGGAAAAGTGAGTTCCGAGAATTTTATGATTTCGTATAATAATTAGAGTTATTATGCGTGAGAAATACGAGTATAATACTAGTTATTATACGAGTATAGTACGAAGATTAGTACGACGTATAATACGAATATCGTACGAATGATAAACGAAGAGAATACGAGAATACGATAATGGAATTCGTAGAATACGATCAGTCTTAATGGACTTTGAGTTCATGGACTTTGTAGAATCCAATTGGACTTGGATTATGTCAAGCCCAACGTTTTGTGAAATCAAGCCCAAGATAGGCCCAATAAGAATTAGGGTTAAGGCTCAAACCAAGAAAAGAAACCGCGAATCGAACCGATGGGTAAACGGATGGGTAATAACCAATGGGGTGACCCATGGGCATGTGGGCCGACCACTTGGCCACCAAGTAAGGGTGGAGGCCAAGTTTACTTGGCGGCTAAGTGTTGGAGGAGGTGGGAATAGTAAGGAGGTGGGGGCGAAATGACCAAATTGCCCCTAAGCTTTGGTTTTCTATAAATAGGAAGCTAGATTTCATTTTTTTAGGATTTTGAAAATCCTATAACTTGAGAGAGAGAGAGAGAGAGATCGGATGAAGAGGGAGAAGGAAGAGTTTGAGCATGAATGCTCGGATCAAAAGTGATCGTGAAATAGAAAAGCTTGCAAATCGCTGGCTTTGTATAACGGAAGAGGATAAAAGAAGAACGGTAATCCGAACCCTAGTCTCTACTAATATTTTCTTTAAGTTTAATATGTTTAAAACATAACTTATTGAAGATAAGAAGTAAAAGAAGTTAAGATTTCATATGGTTGAAATCATGAGAAAACGAAGAAATAAGAATTAGGAATTTATTTTATAAATTTCTTAAGGAAGTATAGGATTCCTAAGGATTTTGAGCGATCCGAATGAATCTTATGAATGAGTAGGTGAAATAAGTAAGGAATGATGTTCTACAACATCAAATTCCAATAAAAAGTGGAATCATAATCCAAAATATCGATTAAAATGAAGAACGAACGAAGAACACACGAAGAACACGAAGAACGTTGTTGATGGACAAATTTAAAACCATCGTAGTGTAATTGTTGATGATGGACAAGTTTAAAACCATCGTGTATAAGTTAGTTGCTTATTGCTTGGTTAGGAACAGTAGAAATGTTCATGAAGAACGGATTAAAACTTAGCTATAACGAAGTTATGGCAAAATTTTCGTAAAAGACGAACGAGAATTAGAAATTTAGTAAATGAACCCAAACATGTAGGGTTTCATAAGAAAGTAAGAGAACATAGAAAACATGAGTCGTAGACGTAAGAACGAACGAGTTCCGAGTTTAGATGACCGAATTACGGACGGACGAGCGAAGAACATTAAAAGCGTAAAAATGAATGAAGAGTGAAGATTAAGCCAATCGAATGGCATGTTAATGGATTCAAAACAAAGTTCTGTCCAAGGGGTATTGAAGTACGTAAGATAAGGAAGAGAATGTCTTTGGAACGACCTCATTCCGAGTTATAACGAAGAAGTTATGAGATCGGGAAGTACGTATCTCAAACTTAATGCAACACTTAGAAAAATTTTCTAGGTTTAGGCTCGGCACCGCAGCACCGGTTGAGCTTTGAGAAGTGAAAGCCAGTCATGAAGCAGCCATAAGCTCTTTGGCGAGTCAGCATGCAATCACGAGAGGTAACGAAGGGTTTGGAGCTGCAGCGCTAGACCAAGGGAAGAGGGTGACGAAGGTCGCGCCGCAGCGCGAGAAAGAGGAAGGGGCACGACGCCGCAACGCAGGTGCAGGGTAATACCCAGAAATGAGATTTTTATTTCTCAGATACTGGGGGATGTGCAAGAAAGAAGTATGAACATATAGTTCACCTAAAATAACGCTTAAGCAAGCAAGTTAAACCATTAGTAAAGGTTGAACGGAAAGATTAAACGAGAATAAAAGACGAAGAATGTAAACGCTAGATTACGTAACCAATATCCGGGGACCGTAGTCATGATGATCGAACATGTGGGATTGCTATGATGGTGGTTCCTTAGACGTTGAGTGACGAAGGTAATGAGTAATATTTCGATGTTATGTTGTGGTCAAGAGAGATGAGTGTAAAGCGTATAGACGTTGTGAACGCAATGTTGTTGCAATGAACGATCAGTAAATGATTGAATGCAATTGAAACCTTGAATATGGGGTTCATGGGTTGGATGCAACTATATGGCTTTGACATTAAGAAAGGATAATGAACATGGGGTTCATGGGTTGGATAACGATTGAATGCAATTGAAACCTTGAATAAAGGTTGAGTGATAGATCAAGAGACGAGCAACGTAAACGTCGAATAAGTAAACGATCCTTGTGAATCGTATTCGCGTTGGACGAATGTTCTAAATGTACAATGGTTGTATAACTTGGACGATGATGAAAGTAGTAAGTAAGATATGAATTATTGTGAAAAGCCGTAGCAAAAGGTAATAGGATTAAGGAAAGTCTGATGTGAGTCGGATAGAGAATGTTAGAATGAAAGGTAAGTGTTAAACACTTTAACCAACGTAAGGGTTGAGTGTACGTGAATATTTAACTGGTAAAACCTACACTTCATGTATGGTTTGACCATAAGGTAATGAAGACTAAGATTTAACCGCGAACGGTGAAGAAACTGAGTTAAAGACAATAACATATAACGTTAAGAAGTCGAGTTAATAAGTATAACTTGGACAACGTTCCGAGTTGAAAAAACCAGACGTTGTAAGTTACGAATAAGTTAATATAAAATGCGTAGAGTTAATATGGAATGATCGTTCCGAGTATACAAAAAGGATGTATGACTTAGACGATAAAGAATGAATCCTGAGGTATGGCATTTAGTTTCCAAAAAGCCGTAAGGAATAAGAAGTTGACTTAACGAACATTATAGTTTAATGGTTCGTATAAGTTAAGATAAGTTAGGTTGTGGTACATTCGTAACCTTTGATGGTTGACATATGGGAGCTGGGCTAAACAATTCCTTCAGAGAGCGAAGGTATATACAAAACTGGCAACCGATCTAACTCACTGTGTGGGCAGTGTAGATGAGACGGGAACTTGTTTGTTGGTTGTTTGTGGGAAACCACTCAGAGTACCATATGGACTACTAGCAGAGAAGAGATGGGTGCTGAGTCCTATAGACGTTATAAGAAGAAGATAAGAATGTAAATCATCAAAGATGATAAATGTTTTGAGTAAGACATCTCCGTATGTCATGAAGCCGTAAACCGGTAATGAAAGTTAGTCACGTAAGCTTAAATTGCAAGAACGCGAACCTTAAGAAGTAAAGTTAAGTAAACCAATGCGTAAGTCAAGTATATGACTAATTGGTGTTTGTGTTATTTCTTTATGTGTTATATAGGGATTTGGAATGAGCAGTTCAGCATAAATTATAAGATGTAGCTGTGCGTAAGGCAAGTTTCCTAACTTCATTCATACTATATGAATGCTAGTTTCTTAAACTTCTCAGATGTTGAACTTGAGAAGTTCTGTCTATGTGCGAATGTGCGATATTTGTACAAGGTGGTGGAACGTATGAGGCCTTGTGCCACAATTTGAACACTTTGGTATTTCTATGAGATGAACTGTTTTGTGATTGAGCTGTTCAAATACAAGTATGTTCTGTTTATACATAAACCATTATTGTTAAGTCTGTGCTAATGATTCTAGCCAGACAGAATGTGTATGTAAAAAGTAGAAGAATGAAAGAATTTCAAATTACATGTGAATGATGTTATAAGAGGATAGGAATCGAGACTATTCCTATTATTCAAGCTGCTTCATAACCTTTGTTCGGTTATCGAAGTTTTGAAGAATGTTTAAACTCTTGAAGTTGTTTGTTCAACTGTTATGACTTGCTGGGCAATTGAATGCCCACACTTACTTTAAATGAAAAACATTTTCAGCGTACGATGTTAGAAAGAACTTAAGGATCCCATAAAGATTAAGCTGATCGGTATCCAGAAGAAGCGTCATTCATTAGATGAATGTGCGTGAAGAGCAAGCCAATACTTGTAATGTAGAATAGTTTAATTGAACTATAGATTAGTTTAATGAATTGATATGTATCATTAGTGGCGGATAAAAGTCACTCTTGTACGATGTAAAGAATAATGTAATTATCATTATTTGTAATGAAAGAGGTTCTAAGGTTTCGAGAACCTGAGATTTGAGAATGTATGTCATTATATTTAGCTATATAATGATGTGTGTTTGGAAGGAGATGGGATCATGATGCACGGAGTTCGGGTTTGAAAGTAGACCGGATTTCAGGGCGTTACAAGTTGGTATCAGAGCTAATAGGTTATAAATCTTAGGTAAGAGTACCTAAGACTATAATCGTAGAGGGAAGGATAAGAAGATTACCACGTGATCATAGTAAATCGTAGTAACAGATGAGATGTTAAACGATGAATAATTTATAGCTAATGCTATGAATGAATAGTACTACAAAGTAGTACGGGAAGAAGAACTCAGATTGAGTTGTAAAGGATAGCATACGAATTAAAGAAAATGTTAGTTTCCAGTAGGCACAATAGATCTAGAAGGAGGGGTTGAATAGATCCTTTTTAATTTCAAATCCTTTTCTCTTTTATTTTGTATTGCTATTAAATTAGCATATGACAAACATAAGAATCTTTTCAAGCACAGCGGAATAAGTAAAAGATCCCCTTCATTGATATATTTATAATCATACATACATTGTTCGTAGAGTTAGTTCGGTTGTAAGCAGTTAGAACATACATAGCAGTTATAGTAGTTAATAGACATAATGTAAATGACATAATGTAAAAGACACAAGGGGTGCACCATCACCATTTCCTGAACCCTTCTCAATATGTTGGCAGACATGGTTCTGCACTTGCTCTACTTCAGCTTTGGGTTCATGGTGAATTGTAGAGTGGCTCTTGGGATCTGCCATGAGCTTTGCCACTCTTCTGAATGACATCTTCTTGTCCTTCTCGGCTTTCAGCTTAGATGCCAATTCAGAGGGCATTCTTATCTTTGTTGAGTGAAGCTTTGATCTGTTCAAATCCATCTTCAAAGTTGCTTCACTTCCACCTTCGTAGTCTCACTGTCACTGAGACTTGTTCTATTTGAGCTCAGGTGGAACTCGTAGAGTCAACATTAGCATTTTAACCAACTCAACGATTCTGCAACATTGCAATCTTCAGCCTCTTGATCGTTGAAGCTCTGGCATATTTATACTCCTTCCCAATCTTCCTGTTGAGAAGTAGCCGTTAGAATCTCTTTGAAATGCTTCGCAGATCTCGAGTTATTTGATGTAGACTACATATGTGATATGTCTTACTTCTCTGACACTGTAGTCTATGGTTTCACCTACCCTGTCAGAGATGTCACTTTAATGTCTTCGGCAGGTCGAAGACTTTGTTTCCTCCTTCTAATTTCTCGATCAGAGGTTGTCCTTTTGCATTGATGCTCTCAATAAGCTTTTGTACAAATATCAACCTTCAGATTGAACAGTTGTCAATGCTTCAATCTTCAACCATTCGTACTTTATGATTCTGATGCATGTCTTCATGGACCTGATCGTAGTGTCTTTTTGACTGGTAGAGACAACACTACGATCTTGAATAGTGTTGATTGGATCTTCAATGTAGAACACATCTTCCTTCTCTTGTGCAGTGCTTCAATACTTATGTTTGCCCTAACATCTCTCAAAGACTGATGACTTGACTTCTTTGTTCTGGCCCCTTCTGAATAACAAGACACTTTAGATTTGTGGCGTGTTCAGCTCGCTTTCTCCTTGTGATCTCCCGTTCACTTATCATCAATGGACTGACCCAATGCTTAATCACTTTAGCATTATTCTTCAGAAGCTGTCCAGTATCTCTGTATGCACTTTATCAGTTCTTTCTTTGTTTGGCAAACACTACGATCTTAGTAGCTTCTAAGATCGTTGTCTTCTGTCTGCTTGATAGCTACTGCATTTACTGACTTCCCTTAGTCAGTTACTGAAGTCTTCTTCTGATTTCCTTATGGAAGACTTCATCCTGAATGGCTTCATAACTCAATCTGGATGTTGATTGGGTTGGTGCTTAGATCTCCTATTAGCTTGCATGCCATTCGTTGAGCGCTCTCTGGTTTCTTTCAGATGAGATGTATCTTTGCAGTGCCAACCAGAGGCTTCATTTCTTTGGATATTCTGGGAGTGCTCATTTGTTGAGAATCGTATGTGCTCTACGATTCTGCCTTGGCATTGTGAGCACATATGTTGAGGTCGTAGTTCTGCACTCTACGATTCTACTTTGGCTGTGCAGATACTATGACTCCGAGATCAGATCTTGATACTCTACGATTTCTGCCTTGTGCTTGTTATCTTCATCTGATCTTTCTCGACTACGATATCTACATGTAATCAATAAACTCTATGACTTAGAGTGTAGTCTACGATCCTTGACTTGGCTTCGACATCAGTAGACTCTACGACTCCAAGTGTAGTCTACGTTTTTGACTTGGCTTCGGCAGATGTTCGTTCGATTCGTAGGTAGGCTGTCTCTACGATTCTGAACATAACTTCCTCTGCAGACTATGTCCCTAAGGAAGTTCTCCTCGACACACTATGATCCTTCCTCGTCTCTCCTGGCAGTCTACGAACTCCGAGGTCTACTATCCTGCAGACTATGATTCTGCCTCGATAGCTGTCGAGTTTTCCTTGACTCTCCTGGCAGACTACGATTTCTGATGTAGTGCTCGACGATCAGACATTCCTGTCTATTACATCATAAGATCAACCTAACATGCTTGATCTTTCTATGTTTATAGTCCTTGTACATCATTTCTTTTTAAGGACTTTACAAAGTTGTTTTGCTTATGTAGGATCAACCTAACATACTTGATCAATTCATTTTAAGTCTTTGTACACATGTTTCTATTATCTATCAAAGGACTTTATAGCTTTTCTTAATGCAAGCATACTTGCATATTCATTCATATATATCATAATCAAATCATATATAAATGGGAATAACATTCACATGCATATTCCTGACAATCCCCCCCTATTTGATTATGACAAAAACAATATGTGCATATGCATGTTATGAATGAATCTTATATACAGTGAGGAGCTGTATTTCTAAAACAGATAATCATGAATATCATTTATAATGATATGGAATTTAATACATTGACATTTTACATCCTGGATCCAGAATATACCTAACTAGTTAGAGATGTACCTCTTTTGGTTCCATGTATGTTTTAAGGATTCTGTTGATCAGTTAATCATCTGACTAGCCTTCTTGCTCCTGCTCCCCTTAAGATGATGACTTTCTTGCTTTGCTTTGCTCCCCATTAGTTGTATGCTTCTCTTCTCCTTCTGGCTCCCCCTCAGCTTTGGCATACATAGGTTCATCATTCTTCGGCTCCCCCTCAGAAGATGACTCTGCCTCTTCTTCTGATATCTTCTTCTTTGACTTCTTCTCACCTTTCCTTTTGCTCTTCTTCGAATGCCTCTTGCTCTGCCTCTTTCTATGCCTTTTTTTCTCCCTCTTTTTGTCATTAATCATCTGGGAGAGCTGCTCCATATTGGTCATGAGCTGCTCCATCAGGTAGGAGGAGTTAGCAACTTCAAACTTGAGTTCCTGTTGGCCTAGCTCGAGTTGCACTGAGAAAGACAGCTTCATGTCGTCAATCTTGTCAGAGAGGGCTTGGATTTGCTCTTCATTGGCCTTCTGTGCTCGTAGAGCTTCTGCCTTCTAATCATGCATGACCTTCAGATATATGTTATCTCTTTCTTTGAGTTTGAGAGATACATCAGCCATAGTAGCTTGAAGATTGTTCTGGAATGAATTATATTCTGCTGCTGTCAGCTTCTGTGACTCTTCAGTGAATAGAGATATTTTCTCACTCAGTTCATCAGAGTTTTTCATCAACTCCTTCTCCATAGATACTTGATCATCTGGTTGAGCAGTCTCTTGTCGAGCATTAGATTGAACTCTACGATCTGCATCCTTGGACAGATTTTTAAAGGTGTTGAGAATCTGAAGAATCGTTGAGTTTCAATCACTGATTGAGGATGAAGGGATGTCAGATGGTAGTGCTTGAGCTGATGGAGGTTTCTAATTTTGACCTTGAACACTGTCAGCAATAGAGTGAACAGACTCTACGATCATCTCCTTGGTCATGATCCTTCTTCCTTCAGAGTCCACTCTACGATCGTAAGGGATATAGTGATTTCTAGCATGACGATAGACTTTGAAGTGGGGCTGGTTTGTGATCATCTTTGTAGCAAAACTATTTACCATTGGGAAGTTTTGTGCCCCCAGCTCCATGCTTGGAAAGTGAGAGTAGCACCAGCTAAAGTAGCTTCCATCCTCTTCAGTGTGGGCCTTTAGCCATTGCATCCATTGGAAGAACCATCTCATTAGCAAGTCATCAGGATTATAGAGAATGGTCGTGTTGTCTAGCTCCATATTATTCCAGTTTTTAGCTATATCAAAGGTATTCATTCTTACCACCTTGAGTTGCTCATCTCCATAGTTCACCTATCTTTCTAGAGGAGCTTCTGGTGGTCCATTCGAGACTTCTACCACTATTCTCCTGGTGAATTTTGCTTGAGAGAGGACATGATAGAGTTCTGGTTCCTCTGATTCCTGATTTTAAAAATTGGACTCATTCTTTATTTCTTCTCTTTCTGAGCCTGAACCATCTTGATCATTTCCAACAGTGAATCCTTCTTGCTGCATTTCATTTTCAAAACCTTCTTCAGCAAGATCTTCTTCTGATTCATCTTCTTCACCACTGGTTCCATCTTCAGCACTTTCATCCTTTGATACAGACTCATCATCACTTAGTTCAATGATAGCATTGGAGTGATCACTTCTTCTTTTGGAGGCAAACTTGGCTTGCAGTCTGTAGCTCTTCCTTCTTCTTGGAGGTTTAATTTTGGGAGAGTCAGACTCTTCTTCTTCTTCAGACTCAGAAGCTTTTGGTTCATCAGATGAGCTTCCTTGGGGTTCAGCAAGGGCAGAGGCAGACCCTTCTTCTTTGGACTTATCACCTTTTGAGCCATCATGGTGGCTTTCATGATTGGAAGGGGCATGTTCTTCTTCTCTTGAAACAGCATTGTCTAACCCATTATCTGGGCTTGTTGGGGCAGTTGCATTTGGGGATTGAGTTGGTTTATCTTGAATCTTTTCTTCATCAGTAGAGTGACTGCTCTGAGGATTAGCCATAGGGCTTGAGCATTCCTCTTCATCAGCAGATGATGCATTTTCATTCATTAATCCAGCTTCACCTTCACTGCTGGATTTGGTCTGTGGGGACTCAGCCTTAAGATTGTCAGTTGCCTTTTCTTCTTCTGGCTCTACGTCCTCCTCTTCATCAGATGTACTATTTTGGGAAGCTGGGGCTGACCTATTTTCCACCTTAGCTTTCTTTCTTAACGGCTCTTGAAGCAGCTTGTTGCTTCTTCGCTTTGTGGTTTCAGCAGTCAGGACTTTTTCTTCTTTATCCTTGTCTTTGGAGGAGAGACTTCTTGATGGGGCCTTGGTTTTCTTCACACCTCTGGATTTGTTTCTGGCTGGTGTGGTTACTGCTGGTACAGAGTCATCAGACTCAGAGCTTTTTACCTCTTCTGTCTTCCTCTTCTTTGCAAAGGCCCTACTGCTGCTCCCAGTTGTCAGCCTTCGGTTCTCCTTGGGGTTTTTCTTCCAATTCACAAATAGTTTTGGAGACATTACTTTGTGAACGTTCAGAGGCTCTCCTTCATCATCCTTGATCTTGCCTCCTAGCTTCTTCTTCATTACAATGCTCAGCAGTCTTCCATGAAACACCTTTGTCAGAGGTTTTTCTGTAGACTTCTTTAGCTCGGCCTTTTCTACCCACTTGGAGATTTGATCAAACAGGATAACTCCAAAGTTAATTTATTTCTTCAGAACTATTGCTGACATTATCTTCAACTGCTGATCAAGCACAGTATCATGTGCAGTATCCTTGCATAAAATACATTTGCCCACTATCTCTGCAAGGAACTCGAACTCTTCTGGAAACTCCTTCTTCTTCATGTCCTTCAAACTAGGGTTTCTTTGGTACCCCATGATCTCCTTTGCTTGTTCCGTATCGATATCATCAGGGCTCTTCAGTCCTTGGTTAGGAAAACCTAGGCATTGATTGAGGTCAAAAGATTTCAGCTTTAGAGACTGACCTTTGACCTTGGTAGAAAGGGTTCCGGAGTTTATGGAAGCATTTGAGTAGAACTCTTTAACCAGGTCAACATATACTCGAAAGTGCTTGCCTCAAGACATTACGAGAATCCGACTTTCTTCTGCAGTTCGAGAATGTCTCTGAACTTCTTTTCAGATTTCTCAAATGACTTGGTTCCAAGCTGAATGCCAGTGATAACTCGTCAATCTTCCATTTGAATAGTTCAGGGAATATGGGTGTTTGATTAAGAGGGATTATTGAGAGATGACTGATTGTGATTTGGGCAAGACTCTGGAAGGTTAATTGATTTTGGCTTTTGAGAGGATTCTTGGGTTTGAAAATTGGGATGGAGAAAGGTTCGATGGTTTTTGATAACTATTTGCAGATTTTGAGTTTGTCTTAATGAAAGTTCCTTCTAACTCAACATTATCAGTGAGGTGTCAACCAACCATTGGTTGCACAAATTCCAGTAATGAGATGTAACTCCCCATAACTTTTCAATTATATATTTCCTTTAGGAGAGTAGACGTTTGATTGACGTGGATTGACCATTGACCTCTTTGGTTCATAGAGGAGAATGATATTGTAGCTATGGACTCTACGTTTTCCTATGTTGACACAATGATCAACTTTTGAGAGATGTTACAGTGGATGGCTTTGACATTCATCCTCATTTTGAAACTGCATATTTTGATCAGTGATATACTCCAAACCAGTTTGGGCACTTCAGTTCTGATGTGCGTTTGTACGATGTCTTTCTAAACTGTATTCGAACTTATCTCCTCATAGTCTGAGTAGTTTAAGCAATTGTCCAGTCCTTCCAAGCATCTTGTGAGCTATAGAATCCTCGGGTAGGACTGCAATTATCGAGTCTGCTTCTATGATCGCTGAGCTTACACTACGATCGTGGAGTTCTCTTCAACTACAATTCTACGATCGTTGACTGACTTGGTCCTTGAGATGAACGTTACTTAGCATTCCTTCTGGGTCAAGGTAGCTCAGGAAGGGCTAACCTCTTAGAGTGAGCTAAGGGTCAGGTTTGTCCCTGAGGCGCTTTCCAGATGAAATACTTAAGACGTGATTTGCAATGATATCTTATTTGACCTTTTCTGGTGGAGAGATCCCCTACCAACTTTGGACAATTGCATTTACCGTAATTGTGGTGTCCTCCTGCTTCTACACTGCGATCAGATGTTTGATCGTAGGCACTCCACGATTTTGAGTTGGGTGGCTGATAGGTTATCAGTAGTACGCTTTGAGACGTTTCTACTGACTATGGATCTTCATTTGGTTCATCAGCCAAACAGTTTTGAGACTCTGTAGCTGGTACATTGCTTCATAGTATATCTCAGTGTTGTTGTTTCTTAACAGATCACTGCTCCCCCATGGTTGATGCTATCTTCTTAGATAGATGTGATTCCTTTTTCTTTATGTTCATTAGAAGGTAGCCTTGCATATCTTCTTCTGACTAGAATCACCATTATCACTTAAATCTCCTTGTATCGTAGGAATGGATATTTTCAGGATTGATCACTCTACGATCATTTGACAGTACTACGAACGCAGTCTTCTTTGACAGTCTTGTGCTTGCTGAGTTTTGCTTCCACGATGAGTTCCTCTTGACTGATGCTTGATGATCCTCTGATGTGAGCTTCTTTGAGAATTTCTCAAATAACATTCTTTTCTTTCTTTTGAGCACATAAGACCCTCTTCATCTTTGGTTGAATGGCCTGCTTCCATATACAGATTAGCAGCCATGTGAGCTCCATTCTGGTTAGCTCAGCGGGTCTTCAAGGACAGGCTTGGACATATAGGAATTTTATCAGAATCTCTTTTGAACAGTCCTTAGCCTTCTGCTGGTTGAGTCTTCTTGACTAAAGTCTTCTGCTTCAGTGTTCCTTAGTGTGGTCAGACAGACCAAGTACCTGCAGGTTAGATATATTTCTATTTTTGGTACCAATAATTAAATGTGTCCTGCTAGGTTAGTTTTCTACACCCCTGTTCCTCTTATATTTGGATAATCATCACATTTATCACCAACAGTCATATTCATGCATAAAACTAGTTTTAGATAATACATTTTGATATGCATGAAGGTGAGTGTGTAAGATTTGACATTTTAATAACACACTTTCTCTCTTTGTTGGTTTCATCATTTGCTGAGTTATGTTTACAATGTTTGAGTGTTCACAGAGTGAAAATCAACTCTACGATTTATGTGTATCTTGTTGATTCATGGAGGTGATCAGTTTCTGCAAATCATCAAGATCCACTTGTAGAACTGATCATACTCAGTGGGTTATCAAACACTTAGAACATAGGTTTGTACATACATACTAACCCATCAGCAAAGATTACTCCACATAGAATTATTTTGGTCTGTGATGCTTTTATGACCCATTTGCGATTTCCTTCAAGATGTCATCTTCAATCTAAAACTTGGATGGAGAGAAAGTTTATAGGCATTTGAGTTTCCATCCTCAGGGTACTTTCTCTCCTCACCATTTTAGGTAGATTATGACTCCTTGACAGAATACTGTTACAGTTCATAAGACGATGCATTTATGATGTACACATTTATAATAGTGAGAAACCATACCTTTTTACTGTCAGTTTCTTAACAGTCATTTACCTTTAATATACTGAGTTTAGGCATTGATGTGCATAGTTTCACATTTGCTCCTTACAGCTTATTGCTTTTGTTGGCCTTTAATCAATCAGTCATAGTCTTGAAGATACATCCTAAGAATCTCAGCATCTTTAGTTCTTTGACATCCTTCAGTTCACCAAGTTTGCACCCAGCTGCTGGTTGGCCAGACACATGTTTGAGAAGAACTTCTTTCTTCTCAGGATAAGCATTTCTTAGCATGTATGACCTTTTCATCTTTCAGGCTGGTGGATACTTGACTCTGTGTTGTTGATGTCTCTTGGTCTATCTCGTCTGGTCTTCAGACTACAAGATTGACTGTAGGCTAGGATTGGTCTTGTTGATATAATATTTGAGAACATGGACCAATCTGAGAAGCTTCAGGTGTATATACACATTTACCTGTACACAATATTTCTAACGTATGAGCTCATCTGCATATAACAAATGACTTATTACTAAACTAAGTTTAGAACAATGTTTGTGCCTGGGATCAGACTCAAAGCGATTAGATTTTGAATATAGCTTGAGAACCTGCTTTGATACCAATTGTTAGTTCCCAGTAGGCACAATAGATCTAGAAGGGGGGGTTGAATAGATCCTTTTTAATTTCAAATCCTTTTCTCTTTTATTTTGTATTGCTATTAAATTAACATATGACAAACATAAGAATCTTTTCAAGCACATCAGAATAAGTAAAAGATCCCCTTCATTGATATATTTATAATCATACATACATTGTTCGTAGAGTTAGTTCGGTTGTAAGAAGTTAGAACAAACATATCAGTTATAGCAGTTAATAGACGTAATGTAAAAGACACAAAGGGTTTTAAGTGGTTCAGAGACTCAAGATCCTAATCCACTCTTCTGCTTTCAACTAGCAGGATTTCCACTAAGGAAGGGCAGCACCCTGAATCACTAAGATTCCTTCAAGGCCAGCAGCCTTGGGACTCTAGTTCACTAAGAACTCTTCAAGGCTAGCAGCCTTGAAACGTCTCTAGTTCCTTAGGAACTCTTCAAGCCCTACAGGCTTGGAACTTCATTTAGTCCCTTCGGACATGGGCCCCTCAGAACCTAGCTTCTTGTTGTAGTTGGTGCTGAGCTGCTAAGATGTCCTTAAGCTTGATCATCTTTTGTACTTAGCAGCTTGGTGTGGTCCTCTTTGTATTCTGCTTTGAGACTAGACCACATCATCTTTGGTGCAGTTGATCTTCTTACGTTCTGCTCATCTTTGTATATTGTCAGCTGTGCACCATCACCCTTTCCTGAACCCTTCTCAACATGTTGGTAGACATGGTTTTGTACTTGCTCTGCTTCAGCTTTGGGTTCATGGTGAATCGTAGAGTGGCTCTTGGGATCTGCCTTGAGCTTTGCCACTCTTCTGAATGCTATCTTCCTGTATTTCTCGGCTCTCAGCTTAGATGCCAATTTAGAGGGCATTCTTATCTTTGTTGAGTGAAGCTTTGATCTATTCAAATCCATCTTCAAAGTTGCTTCACTTCCACCTTCGTAGTCTCACTATCACTGAGACTTGTTCTATTTGAGCTCAGGTGGAACTCGTAGAGTCAACATTAGCATTTTAACCAACTCAACGATTCTACAACATTGCAATCTTCAGCCTCTTGATCGTTGAAGCTTTGGCATATTTATACTCCTTCCCAATCTTCCCGTTGAGAAGTAGCCGCTAGAATCTCTCTGAAATGCTTCGCAAATCTCGAGTTATTTAATGTAGACTGCAGATGTGACATATCTTACTTTTCTGACACTGCAATCTACTGTTTCACCTACCCCGTCAGAGATGTCACTTTAATGTCTTGGGCAGGTTGAAGACTTTGTTTCTTCCTTCTGATTTCTCGATCAGAGGTTGTCCTTTTGCATCGATGCTCTCAATAAGCTTTTGTACAAATATCAACCTTCAGATTGAACCGTTGTCAATGCTTTAATCTTCAGCCATTCGTACTCTATGATTTTGATAATGTCTTCATGGACCTGATCGTAGTGTCTTGTTGACTGGTAGAGACAACACTACGTTCTTAAAGAGTGTTGATTGGATCTTCAATGTAGAACACTTCTTCCTTCTCTTGTGAAGTGCTTCAATACTTATGTTTGCCCCAACATCTCTCAGAGACTGATGACTTGACTTCTTTGTTCTGGCCCCTTCTGAATAGCGAGACACTTCATATTTTTGGCGTGTTCAGCTCGCTTTCTCCTTGTGATCTCTCGTTCACTTATCATCAATGGACTGACCAAATGCTTAATCACTTTAGCCTTGTTCTTCAGAAGTTGTCCAGTATCTTTGTATGCACTTCATCAGTTCTTTATTTGTTTGGCAAACACTACGATCCTGGTAGCTTCCAAGATCGTTGTCTTCATCTCGCTTGGCTGACCATCGCACTTCTCGACTTCCCTTAGTCGATTCTTTGAAGTCTTCTTCTGATTTCCTTGTGGAAGACTTCATCCTGAATGGCTTCACAACTCAATCTGGATGCTGATTGGGTTGGTGCTTAGATCTCTTGTTAGCTTGCATGTCATTCGTTGAGTGCTCTCTGGTTTCCTTCAGATGAGATGTATCTTTACAGTGCCAACCAGAGGCTACATTTCTTTGGATATTCTGGGAGTGCTCATTTGTTGAGAATTGTATGTGCTCTACGATTCTGCCTTGGCATTGTGAGCACATCTGTTGAGGTCGTAGTTCTGCACTCTACGATTCTGTTTTGGCTGTGCAGATACTACGACTCCGAGATCAGATCTTGGCACTCTACGATTTCTGCCTTGTGCTTGTTGTCTTCATCTGATCTTTCTCGACTACGATATCTGCATGTAATCAATAGACTCTACGACTAAGAGTGTAGTCTACGATCCTTGACTTGGCTTCAAAGATCGGATGAGACTCTACGACTCGAGTGTAGTCTACGTTTACGACTTGCTTTGGCGGATGTTCATTTCTACTCGAGGCGCATTGTCTCACGATTTCGAACATGACTTCCTAAGCAGACTATGGCCCTGAGGAAGTTCTCCTCGACACACTATGATCTTTCCTCGTCTCTCCTTGCAATCTACAAACTCCGAGGTCTACTAACTTGCAAACTATGATTCTTCCTCGATAGCTCTCGAGTTTTCCTTGACTCTCTGGCGGACTCACGATTTACGATGCGATTGCTCGACGATCGACAAGCTCATTTATTACATCATAAGATCAACCTAACATGCTTGATCTTTCTATGTTTATAGTCTTTGTACATCATTTCTTTTTAAGGACTTTACAAAGCTATTTTGCTTATGTAGGATCAACCTAACATACTTGTGAAAGTAGTATGCACACAAGCCAATCATGTTTGATGATAAAGCATATACTTTGTAACAATCTTATTCATTTATTAATAAAAAGTATTAATTTATTAAAGGCTTTTAATTATCTACATGATGTTGTTTTTTATAATATGTGATAAACCCATAGTTTTAAGCAATGCTTTTAGAATAATGATGATGATCATTCTAATGAGATCAAATTCTTAGAAAGCTTAAAACTAAAATAGTTCCCAATCGTTGGATTACTAAATTGGGGATTAGTGAATCCGGATAGATTGGTACATCGTTGCTTGCTTTGCTTTCGTTGGATGAGGATGATTGATCTCATGATCATTTGTGTGGAGACACTAAAGCAAGTATGTAGGTGCTTATTAGAGAATAAGTTCACCGAACATGGGCTCGCTAAGGAATACCTAATGGAGTTTTATTTGCTGTCAATAGAATTTCTGTAGTGATAGTAGTAGTACAAGTAATCCTTGGACTTGAGATCATCATAGTATCTTGTGTATGATGAGTTATACTTTGACTTATTCCTTAAGACCCTTAGGGTATATCAAAGGGTATGCTTGGGTATAATAAGTTGTACATGGAGATAATGTATGATCAATAAAGAATCTACCACTTCTAATAAAAGAAGAGAAATGTCCTATGTGATTCGATAAATGACAACCCAAAGTAGTCCTTGGTTAATGAGTAATGAAATTAGAAAGGAGTTTCTAATTTGCATTATTTGGAGTTGTGCATTTAAGGATCGAAATACATATAATTAAATAAAATAAGACTTTACAGTAATTCCATGTCTTATATTTAATTGGGACATTGTATGGTGGAAGGATTGAATTGTACGGTAACTATTTACTCAAAGGTTCTTTTATGATTAATGTTGAAATCTATATTATCTGGAAAGTCGTTGATCGCTAGGGAGGCTTATCCCTATTGTAGAATAAATATTATTTATTTAAATAAATTAATTGTTTAATTTATTTATTTAAATAAGATTAGAATTGTTCTAATTGATTTATTCACAACAGTTTAATATGGAGAACCTAAAGGGTCACACCATAAAAGGAAGAATAATTATTTAAGAAGTTAATGGCATAATCGTAATAATATGTTAAGTATATTTAATTTAATCTATGGTGATAGAATAAATTAAATAGCTTAATATTTATTATTTTATATTTTAGAAATATCAAATATAAATTAATAAGAGGAGTCTTATTAATATTATTACAATTATTATTATTTTAATTTCTAAAAGAGTTTAGGAATTAATTTAATATAAGTACTCTCATTTATTCTTAATTGGATTAGGAAGGAAAATTAGTTAAAGGAGTTTAAATTAATTATCCCTAATTAGATTAGGGAGCTTAATTAATTAAAATAATTTAATTAATTAAATAAATCCCAATTCCTTAATTGTTAAGGTGGGTTGTTTACATCTATAAATAAGAGGAGTCTTATTATGGGTGATAGGGGTTGTTGACTTTTTACAACGTAATAATTCCAATTTGTTGGAGAGTACACCTTTTCTATATAGAGAGAAAAACTAGGGTTTAGCCAACCACCTTTCTTCTTGAATTTTCTTCTTCCTTGGTGGATCACCTCAGAGGCCAAACATTTGGGTGGCTAACGTTGATCAAAGGAAGGAACCAAACCCGGTGGATTCAAGATTGAACGCGAAAGGATTTGGAGGTGAACTTGTACCTGAGGAAGCTCGATCTTCAAGGGTATGATTTATTCTTTATCTTTTCGTTTAATTAATAATTGTGCATAAAGGGTGATCAGGGTATATAGTTTGTAAAAATTTTAAACTCGATTTTACACGCTTAGCATTATTTTGCAATTTGATCACAATGCATATGAATATTACAAACCTAACAGTGGCATCAGAGCCAAACCTTTATGCGAATTATTAATTGTTTTAATTTGATATGTATATTGATATGTATTTTGAATAATTTAATTGGGCATAATTTTTATTGTATAAAATTTTTAAAAAAAAAAAAAAAAAAAAAACGTGAACAGCTTCTGTTAATACGTGCTTGGAGTAATCATCAGCTGCTAACAGTTTAAAAAAAAAAAAAAGGTAACATGTAAGTCACGTGGCTAAAGCAGCAGGCAGGAGGCCTTTTAAATAAAAGCAATCCGAGAGCAACATTGGCACGAAATCCAAGGATATCTTATATATTATATATACCGTAATATATTATATATATATATATATATATTATTCTCGTTGGAAAAGTTACATGTGATTTTTTAATGGAAAAGTTGAATGGCAGAAGCTTGGAGTATGTTGAATAAAAAAAAAAAAAAAAAAAGGTATCAGGATTTGCTTTTAAGAATTCGGCAAAATCTAAGAGGGGCAGTCACGGTTTTATATATATATATATATATATATATATATATATTGATTATTATATATATATATATATATATATATATAATAGTTATATATATATATATATATATATATATATATATATATTATTCTTAATTATTTAATAATTAAAATAAAATGTTAATTTTAATTTTAAAATAAAAGGTTTATTTTAATATTAAAATATAAAGTTTATTTTAATTTTAAAATTAAATTTCATGCTAACTAATTAGAGTTGGAATTGGATTCCATAATAACTAATTGGAGTTGAAATTGGATTTTATTTTTCCTAAAATAAAGGAGTTTATTTGTGAATAGGAAGTAAATCCATCTTTCCTTAAATAAAAGAGTTTATTTAAATATGAAATAAGATTTCATATTATTCAAAATAAATGAGTTTATTTGTGAATAGGAAAGAGAATCCATGTTTCCTTAAATAAAGGAGTTTATTTAAATATGAAATAAGATTTCATATTATTCAAAATAAAAGGAGTTTATTTGTGAATAGGAAAGAAAATCCGTGTTTCCTTAAATAAAGGAGTTTATTTAAATATGGAATAAGATTTCATATTATTCAAAATAAAGGAGTTTATTTGTGAATAGGAAAGAATATCCGTGTTTCCTTTAATAAAAGTTTTTTATTACATGGAATTGGATTCCATAATTAATTAAAATAAAGGAGTTTATTTTGATTAAAATTTTGATTGAAATAAAATAGTTTATTTTATTCAAAATTAGATAAATTAAAATAAAATAGTTTTATTTTGATTTAAATTTGGATTAAAATAAAGGAGTTTATTTTAATTCAAAATTAGATTTTATACTAACTAAATTTGCCCATTAAATGATATCAATATATATATTAAATGTTTATTATTCATAGGATGAATGTTATTTATTGATGCATATGATGATGTGTATGATAATAAATGGGATTGATTATGGACTTTTGACCAATGTGATTGGATTTTATTTTAGTTGGATGCATGAATGTATGGGTTTTATTAAATGGGGTCTCGTGCCTCGCCTTCTCTAATTTTTTCTTAATGTAAATTCTATCTCCTCCTATGTACTTCCCCTCGATCACGATCAAGGTTTCTATTTATTTTAAATAGTTTTGTAATAGGAATAGTTAGAATTAATTTTAAAAAAATTGAAGATCAAGGACAAGAAGCGCATGAAGACCCGTTTGTAATGGAGCCCGGGTTTAAATGTAATAGTTATATTTAAATATTATTTCTTGCACCCTTAGGGTTTGACCTTTTGGTTCCTTGGTGGCTCTAGTGAACCAAACTAGAATAAAAGTCCATAATCAATCGGGTAGAATATAGTATTCTATATGTGCATGCTTATACTATATATATTATATATTATGCAAACATGCTCAGCATGTTAATTAATATGACGCGTATTTTATATATATATGTGCATGCTGCCGCTAAACAAGATGAGACAAATTTAATAACAAACCCTCAAATTTTTATATTAAGTCCTAAGCGTTCAAAGATATTTGAAATATCGAACGTCGCTTTCTAGCATGATAAAATTAATAGAGTATTAAATATTTAATATGAGTTTGTTGTGTCACCACAAGGCAAGTATTAAGTATTTAAGATGTTAATTTATCACATTTGATGCTTATAAAGAAAATTGAACAATATTATTTTGTTGTGTCACCACAAGGATGATATTTTTCTTTTTGAATATATGGAGTGCTAGGTTGGACTTAACTTGGATAATTTTGATTCGGATGTGCCACCACTTGATCAAAATAATCTAAGAGGCAAAATAAAAGGAGTTGCATAGTTGATGTAATTGACAAAAGTTGTCTACCTATTTATTTATATATAGTTTGTTGTGTCACCACAAGGCTATATACATTTGAAATGGGATCCTTATTCTCACTAGCAAATCATTAATTAGATTTTGCCGAATTATATAAGTGAGGGTAATATAGTTTGAAGAAAATAGTGGGAGATACCAATTTAAAACAAGACCTAATTTATTTTGGTAATTAATAATAGAATGTATGTTAAAATGTTGTTAATTATAAATTCATTTACGTAATTTTACAATGTCTAAAATTACTATCATCGCTGCGAAGCATATTAGATGCTAAATTAATCGTAATCAATTAAACGGATTGGTTAAGGAATTTGAGAATAGTTCTCATAGTGAAAAGTTATCTTATGTCCTTAATCGCCTATCCTCTCGCAATGGTTGCGCATAATGCCTCCGAGGAAGACATTGCTACTTTTAGAAAGTGGCAAGATGATGCATAGTTGGCTCAATGCATCATGCTCGCATCCATGAGTAACGAGCTTCAGCGTCAGCATGAAACTATGGATGCTCCTACTATATTCCTGCACATCAAGTAGTTGATGGTGAGGAAAGTAGGACTGATAGATATCAAATATCTAAGGAGCTCTTTCGATCTAGAATGACCGATGACACTACAGTACAGATAAAAGTCCTTAACATTATCAATTTGATTGATCAATTAGGACAACGAGTTTTGTCATGGATGGAGAGTTGAGCCAAGATTTGATCTTGCATTCACTCCCGGACTCCTTTCACAATTGTTGTGAATTTTTCATATAAACAAGCTAGATATCAGCCTCGCTGATTTGCTTATCATGTTGAAAAATGTTGAGAGTCACTTTCCAACCAAGAAAGACCGAGTCTTACTGGTAGGGGCCAAAGGATCTTTAAAAGGGAAGAACGATTCAAAGAAGGTAAATAGAAAGGCATAAACAAAGGATAATAAGAACAAAACTGATACGGATAGCAAAGGAGTTTGCTTCCACTGCAATAAGCCAGGACACTGGAAAGAAACTGCAGAAGCATCTTGCAGAGGCTAACCAAAGAAGCTTAGTGAAGTTTTGGTTACAATACAGTTTTTGTTCATGATTTAAAATAAATTTTTCTTTAAGTCAAGGTTCTACTTGGGTATTGGATACCGACTTTGGTTATCATAAATATAGATTTATGAAGGGACCAAGCAGAAGTGGAAAGCTAAACAAATATAAGTAATCCTATGTGCGGGAAATGTAGCAAATGTTGCTATATTAGCCATAGAAACTTATAGTTTAGCAATGCCTATGGGTAAATCTATTAAGTCAATAAGTTGTTATTGTATTCCAGTTCTTGTTAAAAATATTATTTCCATTTTATTGTTGGACAATGAAATTTTTTGTTATTATAATTAAGAACAATTGTTGTTCTATTTATAATAATAATGTTTTGTATAGAACTGGAATATTACTTAATAAATTTTGTATACTTGACTTACATGAAAATAATTTTGCATATTGAACAAATTAGTATAAGAAAAGGAGATGATCATTCAAAGAGTTGAATGTATGTATTTGTTGAAATACAAGTGTGAATTATTTGAAAGGTTCAAAGAATTCAGAAGTGAAACAAATTGGCAAAGTATTAAGATTCTTTGATTAGATCAAGGAATAAATACTTGTGCAATAAGTTTCTAGATCATCTCAAATGGTTTTCTCATAATGGACACATCCTGATACGTAATAATTGATTGATGTATCTGAATGGAAAAATTGTACCTTGTTGGACATGGTGCGGTCCATAATGATTTTCTGAGCATTCCAAAGATCCTTCAGGATCATGTCCTAGAAATGGTCGTGATATCTACTGAAAAGGTAACCTCAAAATCCGGCCCCAAGACTCCATAAAAGTTATGGACAGGGAGGATTCCTAATCTTAAGTATGTTAAGATAAGGGATTCCAACTTATGTGAAAAGGTTTCAAAAGGATAAGCTTGGGACAAGATTTGACAAGTGTCGATTTATGGGACATCCTAAAGTAAGTTTAGGGTATATGTGTTAGGTTTGTAATATTCATAACGCAATCAAATTGCAAAAAATTAGCGGAAGCGTGGTAAAATCAGAGTTTAAAATTTACAAACCATATACCCGGATCATCCTTTATGCATAATTATTAATTAAACGAAAAGATAAAGAATAAAATCATACCCTTGAAGATCGAGCTTCCTCAGGTACAAGTTCACCTCCAAATCCTTTCGCGTTCAATCTTGAATCCATCGGGTTTGGTTCCTTCCTTTGATCAACGTTAGCCACCCAAATGTTTGGCCTCTAGAGGTGATCCACCAAGGAAGAAGAAAATTCAAGAAGAAGGGTGGTTGGCTAAACCCTAGTTTTTCTATCTCTATAGAAAGGGTGTACTCTCCCAACAATTGGAATTATTACGTATGTTGTTAAAGTCAACAACCCATACCACCCATAATAAGACTCCTCTTATTTATAGATGTGGGCAATCCACCTTAACAATTAAGGAATTGGGTTTTAATTAATTAATTCTTTTAATTAATTAAGCTCCCTAATCTTATTAGGGATAATTAATTAAACTCTTTTAATTAATTTAACCTCCTAATCTTATTAGGAATAAATGAGAGTACTTATATTAAATTAATTCCTAAACTCTTTTAGAAATTAAAATAATAATAATTGTAATAATATTAATAAGACTCCTCTTATTAATTTATATTTAATATTTCTAAAATATTAAATAATAAATATTAAGCTATTTAATTTATTCTATCACCATAGATTAAATTAAATATACTTAATATATTATTACGATTATGCCATTAACTTCTTAAATAATTATTCTTTCCTTTTATGGTGTGACCCTTTAGGTTCTCCATATTAAACCTAAGTTGTGAATAAATCAATTAGAACAATTCTAATCTTATTTAAATAAATAAATTAAACAATTAATTTATTTAAATAATATTTATTCTACAATAGGATAAGCCTCCCTAGCGATCAAACGACTTTCCAGATAATATAGATTTCAACATTAATCATAAAAGAACCTTTGAGTAAATAGTTTAATGCATAATTCAATCCTTCCACCATACAATGTCCCAATTAAATATAAGACATGGAATTATCGTCAAGTCTTATTTTATTTAATTATATGTATTTCGATCCTTAAATGTATAACTCAAATAATGCAAATTAGAAACTCCTTTCTAATTTCATTCGCCGCCAAGGACTCTTTGGGTTGTCATTTATCGAATCACATAGGTCATTTCTCTTCTTTTATTAGAAGTGGTAGATTCTTTATCGATCATACATTATCTCCATGTACAACTTATTATACCCAAGCATACCCTTTGATATACCCTAAGGGTCTTAAGGAATAAGTCAAAGTATAACTCATCATACACAAGATAATATGATGATCTCAAGTCCAAGGATCACTTGTACTACTATCACTACAGAATTCCTATTGACAGCAAATAAAACTCCATTAGGTATTCCTTAGCGAGCCACGCTCAAATGAACTTATTCTCTAATAAGCACCTACATACTTGCTTTAGTGTTTCCATACAAATGATCATGAGATCAATCATCCTCATCTAATGAGCAAACAACGTATGTACCAATCTATCCGGATTCACTAATCCCCAATTTAGTAATCCAACGATTGGGAACTATTTTAGTTTTAAGCTTTCTAAGAATTTAGATCTCATTAGAATGATCATCATCATTATTCTAAAAGCATTGCTTAAAACTATGGGTTTATCACATATTATAAAACAAAGATCATGTAGATAATTAAAAGCCTTTAATAAATTAATACTTTTATTAGTAAATGAATAAGATTGTTACAAAGTATATGCTTTATCATCAAACATGCTTGGCTTGTATGCATACTACTTTCAATCTCCCACTTGCACTAAAGCCAATCGTCATGGTATCTCATACTCTTCTTCTCTAAGTGACGATTATCCTGCTTTGTTGGATAAGCTTTAGTTAATGGATATGTAATGTTGTTCATGAGAGTCCACTATCTCTATAGTGATTTCCCATCTTTCAATGATTCTAATAACCAAATGAAAGTGCCACAACACATGTTTAGATCCAAGATGAGACTTAGGAACTATTCCTAGTTTCAGAATGAACTTTTAATCCAAACAATCAACTTGCGACTTCATTTATAGCTATATACTTTGTCTTTATCACTAAACCAACAACTCTTTCTTTGTTTGGAACCTTTCCAATTCAACTGCGCACCACTGATTCAAGGTAACACTTTACCTTAAAGTGGATTTTTTTACGTCATCTTGGTCCGTCTCGAAAAAAACTTGAGTCATTAAGCCCTCTAGTTTTAATTAAGACCCACCATGAATATGATCACATCCTTAGTGCTAGTTAAGAACTTTAAGATGTTTTTCACCGACTCACAAAGTGAACTTCTCCGAATATGACCGATCAACATCGTGTCTCGTCAGATATTTCATTGCATACATGATTGTCACTCATGCGACCTCTCTTTTCAGGAGTCTGTGGGGACTATTAAGAGAGATACACTCCATAGCTCATCGACATGAGACATCTCTTGGAGTTTGCCATGCTAAACGACTTTAGCATCAAATGAATATATCGTTCCTTGGGTTAAGTCGAGCATCCTTTTAAATCTATCTATATAGATTTATATCCCCAATTAAGATACTCTTCCAAATCATTCATGGAGGAATGTTTAGACAACTTTATTTTCTTGATTGTAGCATTGGTATGTAATTCCTCATCCGTAGTAGTATATCAACATATAATACTAGAAATTTCACGACGCTCCCAATCGACCCTTTTGTACACACTAGAACTCTTACCTCATCGTATGTAATCTGGATCATCATCTTCTATGATGTGTACCTCATCATCATCATCCATGATGAATCCATACCTCCTAGGTATCTTGAAGACTATTTCAGATTTACGATTGGTTGTGGTACAATAGGTCTATCTCTGAGTTCCTCTTATTTGACTTATAGTATTTTGTGGTTCTTGAACTCTTCAAGATCTATTATCCTCCCACTAGCCCTTTCAATGATAAACACCTTTATCTTAGAAGGCAGCGTGTTTCGCAACAAACACCTTTTGCTAAGTAGGATTATAGAACATATACCCTAAACTTACTTTAGGATGTCCCACAAATCTGTACTTGTCATATTTTGTCCCAAGCTTATCCTTTGAAACCTTTTCACATAAGTTGGACAACCCTTTATCTTAACATACTTAAGATTAGGAATCCTCCCTGTCCATAACTTTTATGGAGTCTTGGGGCCTGATTTTGAGGTTACCTTTTCATAGATATGCGACCATTTCTAGGACATTATCCCGAAGGATCTTTGGAATGTCGGTAAAATCATTATGGACCGCACCATATGTGCAACAAGGTACGATTTTTCATTCAGATACATCAATCAATTATTGCATATCGGGATGTGTCCATTATGAGAAAACTATTTGAGATGATCTAGAAACTTATTGCACAAGTATTTATCCTTGATCTAATCAAAGAATCTTAATACTTTGCCAATTTGTTTCACTTCAATTCTTTGAACCTTTCAAATAATTCACACTTGTATTTCAAAGAAATACACACATTCAACTCTTTGAATGATCATCTCCTTTTCTTATACTAATTTGTTCAATATGCAAAATTATTTTCATGCAAGTCAAGTATACAAAATTTATTAAGTAATATTCCAGTTCTATACAAAACATTATTATTATAAATAGAACAACAATTGTTCTTTATTATAATACCAAAGATTTCATTGTCCAACAATAAAATGGAAATAATATTTTTAACAAGAACTGGAATACAATAACAACTTATTGACTTAATAGATTTGCCCGTAGGCATTGCTAAACTATAAGTTTCTATGGCTAATGCAGCAACCTTTGCTTCATTTTCCACACATAGATCTACTTATATTTGTTTAGCTTTCTACTTCTGCTTGGTCCATTCATAAATCTATATTTATGATAACCAAAGTCGGTATCCAATACCCAAGTAGAACCTTGACTTAAAGAAAAATTTATTTCAATCATGAACAAAATTGTATTGTAACCGAAACTTCACTAAGCTTCTTTGGTTAGCCTTTGCAAGATGCTTCTTGCAGTTTCTTTCCAGTGTCCAGGCTTATTGCAGTGGAAGCAAACTCCTTTGCTATCCGTATCAGTTTTGATCTTATTATCCTTTGTTTACGCCTTTCTATTTACCTTCTTTGAATCGTTCTTCTTTTCAGAAGATCCTTTGGCCTCTACCAGTAAGACTTGATCTTTCTTGGTTGGAAAGTGACTCTCAACATTTTTCAATATGTTAAGCAAATCAATGAGGTCGATATCTAGCTTGTTCATATGAAAAATTCACAACAATTGTGAAAGGAGTCCGGAGTGAGTGCAAGATCAAATCTTGGCTCAACTCTCCATCCATGACAAAACCGTTGTTCTAATTGATCAATCAAATTGATTATGTTAAGAACTTTTTCTGCAGATCAGTAGTGCCATTGGCCATTCTAGATCGGAAGAGCTCCTTAGATATCTCGATATCTATCGGCCCTACTTTCCTCACCATCAACTACTTGATGTGCGGGAATATAGTAGGAGCATCCATAGTTTCATCGTCGACTCAAGCTCGTTACTCATGGATGCGAGCATGACGCATCGAGCCAATCGTGCATCATCTTGCCACTTTCTAAAAGTAGCAATCTCTTCCTCGGAGGCATTATGCGCAACCATTGCGGGGATAAGCGTATTAAGGACATAAGATAGCTTTTCACCATGAGAACTATTCTCAAATTCCTTAACCAATCCGTTTAATTTGAGTGCAGTTAATTTAGCATCTAATATGCTTCGCAGATGATAGTAATTTTAGACATTGTAAAATTCTGTAAATGAATTTGTAATTAACAACATTTTAACATACATTCTTTTATTAATTACCAAAATAAATTAGGTCTTGTTTTAAATTGGTATTTCCCACTATTTTCTTCAAACTATATTACCTCACTTATATAGTTGGCAAAATCTAATTAAAGATTTGCTAGTGAGAATAAGGATCCCATTTCAAATGTATATAGCCTTGTGGTGACACAACAAACTATATATAAATAAATAGGTAGACAACTTTTGTCAATTACATCAACTATGCAACTCTCTTTCTTTTGCCTCATAGATTATTTTGATCAAGTGGTGGCACATCCGAATCAAAATTATCCAAGTTAAGTCCGACCTAGCACTCCATATATTTAAAAAAGAAAAATATCATCCTTGTGGTGACACAACAAAACAATATTGTTCAATTTTCTTTATAAGCATCAAATGTGATAAATTAACATCTTAAATACTTAATACTTGCCTTGTGGTGACACAACAAACTCATATCAAATATTTAATACTCTATTAATTTTATCATGTTGAAAATGACGTTCGATATTCCAAATATCTTTGAACGCTTAGGACTTAATATAAAAATTGAGGGGTTTGTTATTAATTTGTCTCATCTTGTTTAGCTGCATGCATTATATATATATAAAATACGCGTTATATTAATTAACATGCGAAGCATGTTTGCATAATATATAATATATATATAGTATAAGCATGCATATATAGAATACTATATTCTACCCGGATTGATTATGGACTTTTATTCTAGTTTGGTTCACTAGAGCCACCAAGTGAACCAAAAGGTCAAACTCCTAGGGTGCAAGAAACAATATTTAAATATAACTATTACATTTAAACCCGGGCTCCATTACAAACCAGGTCTTCATGCGCCTCGATCTTTGATATCTAATTCTTCAAAATTTATTCTAACTATTCCTATTACAAAACTATTTAAAATAAATAGAAACCTTGATCGCATCGAGGGAAGTACATAGGAGGAGATAGAATTTACATTAATAAAAAAAATTAGAGAAGACGCAGTGCAGTAATTCCCATTTAATAAAACCCATACATTCATGCATCCAACTAAAATAAAATCCAATCGCATTGGTCAATAGTCCATAATCAATCCCATTTATTATCATACACATCATCATACGCATCAATAAATAACATTCATCCTATGAATAATAAACATTTAATATATATATTGATATCATTTAATGGGCAAATTTAGTTAGTATAAAATCTATTTTTGAATCAAAATAAACTCCTTTATTTTAATCCAAATTTAAATCAAAATAAAACTATTTTATTTTAATTTATACAATTTTGAATAAAATAAACTATTTTATTTTAATCAAAATCTTTAATCAAAATAAACTCCTTTATTTTAATTAATTATGGAATCCAATTCCAAGTAATAAAAAATAAAAAATCTTTAATTAAAATAAACTCTTTTATTTTAATTAATTATGGAATCCAATTCTATGTAAAAAATATTTTATTAAAGGAAACAAGGATATTCTTTCCTATTCACAAATAAACTCCTTTATTTTGAATAATATGAAATCTTATTTCATATTTAAATAAACTCCTTTATTTAAGGAAACATGGATTCTCTTTCCTATTCACAAATAAACTCTTTTATTTTGAATAATATGAAATCTTATTTCATATCTAAACAAACTCTTTTATTTAAGGAAAGATGGATTTACTTCCCTATTCATAAATAAACTCCTTTATTTTAGGAAATATGAAATCCAATTTCAACTCCAATTAGTTATCATGGAATCCAATTCCAACTCTAATTAGTTAGCATGAAATTTAATTTTAATATTAAAATAAACCCTTTTATTTTAATATTAAAATAAATCTTTTATTTTAAAATTAAAATAAACTTTTTATCTTAATTATAAAATAAATAAAATTATATATAATAATAATAATAATAATGAAACCTTTATTATATATATATATATAATATATAGAATGTTCCTTTTTAAAAAAAAAAATCTAGACGTATATATTGCTTTCAAAAGTCGTGTATTGCATCATATTTTTTTTTTTTAAAAAAAAATTTGTGGCCTACCCTTGATTTGCGTGCATAACATATGATAAACCCTTTAACATGCGTATACGTTGATTTGAAATTAAATTTATCATCACATATGTAAATTTATTTCCGATAAATGCACGGAATTATTTGTGATTGTAAATTTATCATCATATGATTGGTTTTTTTTTTTTTTTTTATATTTAGTATCCTGCTTTTCACGTGATCCGTGGAAGTTTTAAAAAAAAATAAATGTGCATGATTTCCTTGCGCTGAGAAAAAAAAATTCCGGTCCTTTTTTTTTTTTTTATTTATTAAATTTTATACAATAAAAAAATATGCCCAATTAAATTGTTCTAAACACATATCAATATACATATCAAATTAAAATAATTAATAATTCGCATAAAGATTTGGCTCTGATGCCACTGTTAGGTTTGTAATATTCATAACGCAATCAAATTGCAAAAAATTAGCAGAAGCGTGGTAAAATCAGAGTTTAAAATTTACAAACCATATACCCGGATCATCCTTTATGCATAATTATTAATTAAACGAAAAGATAAAGAATAAAATCATACCCTTGAAGATCGAGCTTCCTCAGGTACAAGTTCACCTCCAAATCCTTTCGCGTTCAATCTTGAATCCATCGGGTTTGGTTCCTTCCTTTGATTAACGTTAGCCACCCAAATGTTTGGCCTCTAGAGGTGATCCACCAAGGAAGAAGAAAATTCAAGAAGAAGGGTGGTTGGCTAAACCCTAGTTTTTCTATCTCTATAAAAAGGGTGTACTCTCCCAACAATTGGAATTATTACGTATGTTGTTAAAGTCAACAACCCATACCACCCATAATAAGACTCCTCTTATTTATAGATGTGGGCAACCCACCTTAACAATTAAGGAATTGGGTTTTAATTAATAAATTTTTTTAATTAATTAAGCTCCCTAATCTTATTAGGGATAATTAATTAAACTCTTTTAATTAATTTAACCTCCTAATCTTATTAGGAATAAATGAGAGTACTTATATTAAATTAATTCCTAAACTCTTTTAGAAATTAAAATAATAATAATTATAATAATATTAATAAGACTCCTCTTATTAATTTATATTTAATATTTCTAAAATATTAAATAATAAATATTAAGCTATTTAATTTATTCTATCACCATAGATTAAATTAAATATACTTAACTATATTATTACGATTATGCCATTAACTTCTTAAATAATTATTCTTCCTTTTATGGTGTGACCCTTTAGGTTCTCCATATTAAACCGGTTGTGAATAAATCAATTAGAACAATTCTAATCTTATTTAAATAAATAAATTAAACAATTAATTTATTTAAATAATATTTATTCTGATATAGGATAAGCCTCCTAGCGATCAACGACTTTCCGATAATATAGATTTCAACATTAATCATAAAAGAACCTTTGAGTAAATAGTTACCGTATAATTCAATCCTTCCACCATACAATGTCCCAATTAAATATAAGACATGGAATTACTGTCAAGTCTTATTTTATTTAATTATATGTATTTCGATCCTTAAATGCACAACTCCAAATAATGCAAATTAGAAACTCCTTTCTAATTTCATTCTGCCTTGGCCAAGGACTACTGGGTTGTCATTTATCGAATCACATAGGACATTTCTCTTCTTTTATTAGAAGTGGTAGATTCTTTATTGATCATACATTATCTCAATGTACAACTTATTATACCCAAGCATACCCTTTGATATACCCTAAGGGTCTTAAGGAATAAGTCAAAGTATAACTCATCATACACAAGATACTATGATGATCTCAAGTCCAAGGATCACTTGTCTTTACTATCACTCTGAGAATTCCTATTGACAGCAAATAAAACTCCATTAGGTATTCCTTAGCGAGCCATGCGTTCAGTGAACTTATTCTCTAATAAGCACCTACATACTTGCTTTAGTGTCTCCACACAAATGATCATGAGATCAATCATCCTCATCCAATGAGCAAGCAACGTATGTACCAATCTATCCGGATTCACTAATCCCCAATTTAGTAATCCAACGATTGGGAACTATTTTAGTTTTAAGCTTTCTAAGAATTTAGATCTCATTAGAATGATCATCATCATTATTCTAAAAGCATTGCTTAAAACTATGGGTTTATCACATATTATAAAACAGCATCATGTAGATAATTAAAAGCCTTTAATAAATTAATACTTTTTATTAGTAAATGAATAAGATTGTTACAAAGTATATGCTTTATCATCAAACATGATTGGCTTGTATGCATACTACTTTCAATATGTTCTATAATCCTACTTAGCAAAAGGTGTTTGTTGCAAAACACGCATCCTTCTAAGATAAAGGTGTTTATCATTGAAGGGGCTAGTGGGAGGATAATAGATCTTGAAGAGTTCAAGAACCACAAAGCACTATAAGTCAAATAAGAGGAACCTGTAGATAGACCTATTGTACCACAACCGAATCGTAAATCTGGAATAGTACCGAAGATACCTAGGAGGTATGGATTCATCATGGATGATGATGATGAGGTATGCATCATAGAAGATGAAGATCCAGAGTTACATACGATGAGGTAAGAGTTCTAGTGTGTACAAAAGGGTCAGTGGGAGCATCGTGACATTCCTAATATTATATGTTGATATACTACGGATAAGGAATGACATACTAATGCTACAATCAGTAATGATAAAGTTGTCTAATCATTCCTCCATGAATGGTTTGGGAAGAGTATCTTAATTGGGGATAAAATCTATATAGATAGATACAAAAGGATGCTCGACTTAACCCAAGGAACGTATATTCATTTGATGCTAAAGTCGTTTAGCATGGCAAACTCAAGAGATGTCTCATGTTGATGAGCTATGGAGTGTATCTCTCTTAATTGTCCCCACAGACTCCTGAAAAGAGAGGTCGCATGAGTGACAATCATGCATGCAATGAAATGTACGAGACCTGATGTTGATCAGTCATATTATGGAGAAGTTCACTATGAGTCAGTGAAAACATCTTAAAGTGCTTAACCAGGCACTAAGGATGTGATCATATTCATGGCGGGTCTAAATTAAAACTAGAGGGCTTAACAGACTCAAGTTTTTTCGTGACGGAGACCAAGATGACGGAAAATCCACTTTAAGGTAAAGCGTTATCTTGAGCAAGTGGTGCAAAGTTGAATTGGAAAGGTTCCAAACAATGAAAGAGTTCTTTGGTTTTAGTGATAAAGACAAAGTAAATAGCTATAAATGAAGCTGCAAGTTGATTGTTTGGATTAAAAGTTCATTACAGAACTAGGAATAGTTCCTAAGTCTCATCTTGGATCTAAACATGTGTTGTGGCACTTTTATTTGATTATAAGAATCATTGAAAGATGGGAAATCACTATAGAGATGGTGGACTCTCAAGAACAACATTACATATCCATTAACTAAAGCTTATCCAACAGCAGGATAATCGTCACTTTGAGAAGAAGAGTATAAGATACAATGGCGATTGGCTTTAGTGCAAGTGGAGAGAAGAAAGTAGTATGCACAAAGCCAATCATGTTTGATGATAAAGCATATACTTTGTAACAATCTTATTCATTTATTAATAAAAAGTATTAATTTATTAAAGACTTTTAATTATCTACATGATGTTGTTTTATAATATGTGATAAACCCATAGTTTTAAGCAATGCTTTTAGAATAATGATGATGATCATTCTAATGAGATCTAAATTCTTAGAAAGCTTAAAACTAAAATAGTTCCCAATCGTTGGATTACTAAATTGGGGATTAGTGAATCCGGATAGATTGGTACATACGTTGCTTGCTCATTGGATGAGGATGATTGATCTCATGATCATTTGTGTGGAGACACTAAAGCAAGTATGTAGGTGCTTATTAGAGAATAAGTTCACTTTGAACATGGCTCGCTAAGGAATACCTAATGGAGTTTTATTTGCTGTCGATAGGAATTTCAGTAGTGATAGTAGTACAAGTAATCCTTGGACTTGAGATCATCATAGTATCTTGTGTATGATGAGTTATACTTTGACTTATTCCTTAAGACCCTTAGGGTATATCAAAGGGTATGCTTGGGTATAATAAGTTGTACATGGAGATAATGTATGATCAATAAAGAATCTACCACTTCTAATAAAAGAAGAGAAATGTTCTATGTGATTCGATAAATGACAACCCAGTAGTCCTTGGCCAAGGCAGAATGAAATTAGAAAGGAGTTTCTAATTTGCATTATTTGGAGTTGTGCATTTAAGGATCGAAATACATATAATTAAATAAAATAAGACTTGATGAAGAATTACATGTCTTATATTTAATTGGGACATTGTATGGTGGAATGATTGAATTGACTTGCAGTAACTATTTACTCAAAGGTTCTTTTATGATTAATGTTGAAATCTATATTATCCGGAAAGTCGTTGATCGTTTGGGGAGGCTTATCCCACATTGTAGAATAAATATTATTTATTTAAATAAATTAATTGTTTAATTTATTTATTTAAATAAGATTAGAATTGTTCTAATTGATTTATTCACAATAGGTTTAATATGGAGAACCTAAAGGGTCACACCATAAAAGGAAGAATAATTATTTAAGAAGTTAATGGCATAATCGTAATAATATGTTAAGTATATTTAATTTAATCTATGGTGATAGAATAAATTAAATAGCTTAATATTTATTATTTAATATTTTAGAAATATCAAATATAAATTAATAAGAGGAGTCTTATTAATATTATTACAATTATTATTATTTTAATTTCTAAAAGAGTTTAGGAATTAATTTAATATAAGTACTTTCATTTATTCCTAATTGGATTAGGAAGGAAAATTAGTTAAAGGAGTTTAATTAATTATCCCTAATTAGATTAGGGAGCTTAATTAATTAAAATAATTTAATTAATTAAATAAATCCCAATTCCTTAATTGTTAAGGTGGGTTGCCCACATCTATAAATAAGAGGAGTCTTATTATGGGTGATAGGGGGTTGTTGACTTTTACAACGTAATAATTCCAATTTGTTGGGAGAGTACACCTTTTCTATAGAGATAGAAAAACTAGGGTTTAGCCAACCACCTTCTTCTTCTTGAATTTTCTTCTTCCTGGTGGATCACCCTCAGAGGCCAAACATTTGGGTGGCTAACGTTGATCAAAGGAAGGAACCAAACCCGGTGGATTCAAGATTGAACGCGAAAGGATTTGGAGGTGAACTTGTACCTGAGGAATCTCGATCTTCAAGGGTATGATTTATTCTTTATCTTTTCATTTAATTAATAATTGTGCATAAAAGGTGATCCGGGTATATGGTTTGTAAAAAATTTTAAACTCTGATTTTACACGCTTCCGCATTATTTTGCAATTTGATTGCGCACATGAATATTACAAACCTAACAACTTGATCAATTCATTCTAAGTCCTTGTACACATATTTCTATTATCTATCAAAGGACTTTACAACTTTTCTTAATGCAAGCATACTTGCATATTCATTCATATATATCATAATCAAATCATATATAAATGGGAATAACATTCACATGCATATTCCTGACAGAAAATTCGTATTAAGTAAAGATAAAATTTATATGTTGTAAGATTTCAATTGAGGACTCATGTGATGGCTGAGTTGTATGAACCTTTGTTATGGGCAGAGGTTTGTGCTTGGTGTAACAACTACTCAGTCTATTACAGTGATAATCATTGGAATTGGTCGCACTATTAAGATGTATATGACAAGAAGGTGAATCTTTTCTCATGTATATACTTGATAGGTAGAGAACGATAAGGTAGGTGCGAGTTCTTGAAACTCATACTTATGGTAAGTTCGTGACTCATAATAATATGGTATGTTTTTGAACGTCTTAGCGAATGGATGCCTAAGGTATGTCTGGATGTTCTTAAACTCATACTATTATGGAAAGTTCCTGAACTCATAATGTGTGGTAAGTTGATGGACTGTACTAAGGTATAGGAATGTTTAGACTGAAAACGAAGTATTTTCAGTAGACTTAGTATTGAAGGTGCTAGAGAAGATTAAGTATTGTTGCAGTAAGACAATGAAGGAAGATGGAGAATAGGATATTCGAAGTCTTCTAGCTATGCTAGATTTCAAAGTTTATTGAAATCGTGCTTATGTGTACATTTCAAAAAGAAAAGAATTGGTTTAACTTTTGGAACCAATGGATTTTAAAAGAGTTGTTCTTTGTATGTCTATGCCAATTGCTTCGGATAAACAGAAATTGATTTAAAAATATCAAAATGAATTTTATATCATCCGTGCATTTGATGCAAGGATGGTAAAAAGATGGAGTTCTTAATGCAATTGAACCTGGTGGGATGTGATCTTAGGATCAACAAACCACTATGGTATGATGTATAATGACGAAGTCCTAAATTGACAAAGTCCTCAACGTACTGTGAAGAGTACGGTATCATGACGTCATGAAACGTTTTGATGTATTGTGAAAAGAATTTAAAGAAGTAGTCGATGTTAATTGAGTTGACTAGACGAATGTTTCAAGTGATATCCAAAATTTTTGGTATTAAGTCTGAGGTGAACATACCCCGAAATGGGGATATACGTGGGGTGATCACCTACGTATGGAAAGAGGTAGTTTACATTCTTCGTGATTGTAAACTTATCGTGGAAAGAAAGGTTTACGATGAAAGGCCGTTTAACATAGTAAGAGTTCATGGTCAATTTGACCCCTCTGCAAAAGTATGAAATGTTTTAAAGGATATTTTATATTCCTCGTTATTCCTTCTACTTCATGATTCTTGATAGGTTATGGAGGTTAGGAATGATGGGAAGATAAGAACTTCTTTGAAGAGAAGTTGAGAAGAAGAGTAAGCTAAAAATTTCAAGGACGAAATTCTGTGAAGAAGGGGAGAATGTGAGAACCCGGGTAAGGGTTTGGTTTTATGAAATTTCGAGGACGGAATTTTTATAAGGAGGGAAGAATATAACTACCCTGAATTTTGGATTATCCAGAATTTAAGTTTAAAGAATTAGTTATTAATAAAATAAATTTTTATTAATACTATTCTGTGCGATGTGTTTATTAATCGTTCTATAACCTAGGATGATTATAAGTCGGGAGGATTCTGGATGCGAGCTAGATTGAACGAGTAAGAATTTTCAAGACGAAAATGAAAGTTTTCAGGGAACAAAATATTTTTTGGGAAAAAAGACGAAATAGGCACTATTCATCCGTTTCTGCTCGGAGATTATTTTGAAATTTTGAGAAGTTAATGATTACGTAAAATTATGAGACGTCATGGAATATTCAATAATATTTCAGTTATGGAAAAAACAAAGTTTTCGCCTGCGGACTTAAAACCTAAGAGTTAGGAAAAGTGAGTTCCGAGAATTTTATGATTTCGTATAATAATTAGAGTTATTATGCGTGAGAAATACTGAGTATAATACTAGTTATTATACGAGTATAGTCTGAAAGATTAGTCTGACGATATAATCTGAATATATCATCGATCGATATATCTGAAGAGAATACGATAATACAAGAATGGAATGTGTAGAATACGATTTGTCTTAATGGACTTTGAGTTCATGGACTTTGTAGAATCCAATTGGACTTGGATTATGTCAAGCCCAACGTTTTGTGAAATCAAGCCCAAGATAGGCCCAATAAGAATTAGGGTTAAGGCCCAAACCAAGAAAAAAAACAGCGGATCGAACTGATGGGTAAACGGATGGGTAATAACCAATGGGGCAACCCATGGGGTGACCCATGGGCATGTGGGTCGGCCACTTGGCCACCAAGTAAGGGTGGAGGCCAAGTTTACTTGGTGGCTATGTGTTGGAGGAGGTGGGAATAGTAAGGAGGTGGGGCGAAATGACCAAATTGCCCTAAGCTTTGGTTTTCTATAAATAGGAAGCTAGATTTCATTTTTTTAGGATTTGGAAAATTCTATAACTTGAGAGAGAGAGAGAGAGAGAGAGCTCGGATGAAGAGGGAGAAGGAAGAGTTGGAGCATGAATGCTCGGATCAAAAGTGATCGTGAAATAGAAAAGCTTGCAAATCGCCAGCTTTGTATAACGGAAGAGGATTAAAGAAGAACGGTAATCCGAACCCTAGTCTCTACTAATATTTTCTTTAAGTTTAATATGTTTAAAACATAACTTAATGAAGATAAGAAGTAGATGAATTAAAGAATGATTTCATATGGTTGAAATCATGAGAAAACGAAGAAATAAGAATTAGGAATTTAGTTTATAAATTTCTTAAGGAAGTATAAGATTCGTAAGGATTTTGAGCGATCCGAGTGAATCTTATGAATGAGTAGGTGAAATAAGTATGGAATGATGTTCTATAACATCAAATTCCAATAAAAAGTGGAATCATAATCCAAAATATCTATTAAAATGAAGAACGATCGAAGAACACGAAGAACGTTGTTGATGGACAAATTTAAAACCATCGTAGTGTAATTGTTGTTGATGGACAAGTTTAAAACCATCGTGTATAAGTTAGTTGCTTATTGCTTAGTTAGGAACAGTAGAAACGTTCATGAAGAACGGATTAAAACTTAGCTATAACGATGTTATGGCAAAATTTTCGTGAAAGACGAACGAGAATTAGAAAGTTAGTAAATGAACCCGAACGTGTAGGGTTTCATAAGGAAGTAAGAGAACGTAGAAAACGTGAGTCATAGACTCAAAACGAATGAGTTCCGAGTTCGGATGACCGAATTACGGACGGACGAGCGAAGAACGTTAAAAGCGTAAAAATGAACGAAGAGTGAAGATTAAGACAATCGAATGACATGTTAACGGATTCAAAACGAAGTTCTGTCTGAGGGGTATTGAAGTACGTAAGATAAGGAAGAGAATAGCTTTGGAACAACCTCGTTCTGAGTTATAATGAAGAAGTTATGAGATCGGGAAGTACGTATCTTAAACTTAATGCAACACTTAGAAACATTTTCTAGGTTTAGGCTCGTGACTGCAGATCTTACGGTTGAGCTTTGAGAAGTGGTATGGCTGCTGGCTCGACCATAATCTCTTATGGCTAGTTGGCCAGTAGCGTGAGAGGTAACGAAAGGTTTGGCACCGCAGCGCAAGACCATGGGAAAAGGGTGGTTGAAGGTCGGGCAATGCAGAGAGAGAGAGAGAGGGCATGGCATCATGGCCATCACGGTCTGTGGCAATACCCAGAAATGAGATTTTTATTTCTCAGATACTAGGGGATGTGCAAGAAAGAAGTATGAACATATAGTTCACCTAAAATAACGTTTAAACAAGCAAATTAAACCTTTAGTAAAGGTTGAACGGAAAGATTAAAAGAGATTAAAAGATGAAGAATGTAAACGCTAGATTACGTAACCGATATCCGAGGACCGTAGTCGTGATGATCGAACGTGTGGGATTGCTATGATGGTGATTCCTTAGACGTTGAGTGACGAAGGTTATGAGTAATATTTTGATGTTATGTTGTGGTAAAGAGAGATGAGTGTAAAGCGTATAGACGCTGTGAACGCAACGTTGTTGCAATGAATGATCGGTCTTAGCATACAACGAACCGTATGGCTTCGACATTAAGAAAAGATAATGAACATGGGGTTCTTGGGTTGGATAACGATTGAATACAATTGAAACCTTGAATAAAGGTTGAGTGAGAGATCAAGATACGAGCAACGTAAACGTCGAATACGTAAACGATCCTTGTGAATCGCATTCGCGTTGGACGAACGTTCTAAATGTACAATGGTTGTATAACTTGGACGTTGACGAAAGTAGTAAGTAAGATATGAATTATCGTGAAAAGCCATAGCGAACGGTAATAAGATTAAGGAAAGTCTGTTGTGAGTCGGATAGAGAATGTTAGAATGAAAGGTAAGTGTTAAACACTTTAACCAACGTAAGGGTTGAGTGTACGTGAATATTTAATTGGTAAAACCTACATTTCGTGTATTGTTTGACCATAAGGTAATGAAGACTAAGATTTAACCGTGAATGGTGAAGAAACTGAGTTAAAGACAATAACGTATAACGTTAAGAAATTGAGTTAATAAGTATAACTTGGACTACATTCCGAGTTGAAGGAACCAGACGTTGTAAGGTACGAATAAGTTAATATAAAATGCTTAACGCTATAAATGTGTAGAGTTAATATAGAATGATCGTTCCGAGTATACAAAAGGCTGTATGACTTAGACGATAAAGAATGAATCCTGAGGTATGGCATTTAGTTGCCAGAAAGCCGTAAGGAATAAGAAGTTAACTTAACAAACATTATAGTTTAATGGTTCGTATAAGTTAAGATAAGTTAGGTTGTGGTACAATCGTAACCTTCGATGGTTGACATATGGGAGCTGGGCTAAACAATTCCTTCAGAGAGCGAAGGTATATACAAAACTGGCAACCGATCTAACTCACTGTGTGGGCAGTGTAGATGAGATATGAACTTGTTTGTTGGTTGTTTGTGTGAAACCACTCAGAGTACCATATGGACTACTAGTATAGAAGCGATGGGTTCTGAGTCCTATAGACGTTATAAGAAGAAGATAAGAATGTAAATCATCAAAGATGATGAATGTTTTGAGTAAGACATCTCCGTATGTCATAAAGCCGTATACCGGTAATTAAAGTTAGTCGTGTAAGCTTAAATTGCAAGAAAGTGAACCTTAAGAAGTAAAGTTTAAGTAAACCAATGTCTAAGTCAAGTATATGACTAATTGGTGTACGTGTTATTTCCTTATGTGTTATATAGGGATTTGGAATGAGCAGTTCAGCGTAAACTATAAGTTGTAGGCGTATGCGTGTAAGGCAAGTTTCTAACTTCATTCATACTATATGAATGCTAGTTTCTTAAACTTCTCGGATATTGAACTTGAGAAGTTACATACTATGTCTTGAATGTGCGATATTTGTACAAGGTGGTAGAACGTATGAGGCCTTGTGCCACAATTTGAACACTTCGATGTTTCTATGAGATGAACTGTTCTGTGATTGAGATGTTCAAATACAAGTATGTTCTGTTTATACATGAACCGTTATTGTTAAGTCTGTGCTAATGATTCTAGCCAGACAGAATGTGTATGCAAAAGGTAGAAGAATGAAAGAATTTCAAAGTGCATGCTAATGATGTTATAAGATGATAGGAATCAAGACTATTCCTATTATTCAAGATGCTTCATAACCTTTGTTCGGTTATCGAAGTTTTAAAGAAGGTTTAAACTCTTGAAGTTGTTTGTTCAACTGTTATGACTTGGTGGGTAATTGAATGCTCACACTTGCTTTAAATGAATTTTTTTTTTAGCGTACGATGTTAGAAAGAACTTAAGGATCCCGTAAAGATCAAGCTGATCGGTATCCAGACGTAGTGTCATTCATTAGATGAATGTGCATGAAGAGCAAGCAAAGACTTGTAATGTAGAATAGTTTAATTGAACTATAGATTAGTTTTATTAACTGATATGTATCCTTGGTGACGGATAAAAGTCACTCTTGTACGATGTAAAGAATAATGTAATTATCATTATTTGTAATGAAAGAGGTTCTAAGGTTTCAAAAACCTGGGATTTGAGAATGTATGTCATTATATTTAGCGATCCGAATGATGTGTGTTTGGAAGGAGATGAGATCATAACGCACGAAGTTCGGGTCTGAAAGTAGACCGAATTTCAGGGTGTTACACCGACAATTATTCTGTTTATGGGGCCCACAATGGTTGCACTGTCGTACGAATATTCCACGACCAAACGAATATTCCCCGACAACAATGAATATTTTATAACCACTTGCTTATTTTGCAAAATTTGCACATTTCACCCATAACTAAAGCATTATATCATATCAATACCTTATTATTCAAAATAATAATGGAAATTTAATTTTATAAAAAGTTGGGGTCTTACACCCAGGCAACCTCATTTTTTCCTGAAAGCTAATTACAAATGGTCCCTCTTTAGAAAATGGGCGTGAGGTACAATCTATTCCCATCTCATTCAGGATTAGTCACTATCCACCATCAACCTTCAACCACTTCTATGAATTGCCAATATGGTTGGAAGTGATACTACATCCACTAAATCAATTTCCAGTTACAGAATCCTAACATTCTGAAACTGATGAACCAAACATGCCTAATTTTGTATTGATCCAATCTCCTATCATCTCTCACTCTACGATTATTGATCCAAATCCAATCGTAGAGTCACTTGCTTAAATCGTAGAGTCGCCTCCTCCTGAGACTCAACCTCACACACATGCTCCTCCATCAGATATCCCTTCATCATCAACCAATAACTATTTCGATCCTGATCTTGCTCTCTACAATATGCAAGATCAATAGACTAGAGCCTCTCTTCCAAATAATCAGCAACTCCTTGAGCTCATATCAGATCTTCCTACCAAAACGGAGTTGTCCAAAGCATCTCAGAAGGTGACTAAGGACATACTAGAAGATCTTGAAGTTCACTCAGACCTTGTTCATCTGAGGCTGACTCATTGATCGATGTTGCCAACACCCTCCCCAACAATCTAAGGACTGAGCTTACAAAGAAGCTTAGGGAGATCATAAAGGAAATGATCCAGAGTATCAATGAAAGGGATCAAATTCACTTTTAGGCTGCTAAGAAACACATGGAAGCAGTTCTCCTTCTGCAAAAGACTCAGGAATCTCAAAATGCTCTTATAACGGAAAGTCTCACAAGTCTACGAACCTCTATGAAAGAATTCCAAGCTTTTTCAATGGGTCAAATGCAACAAACAGAAATTGTCTTGGCCATTCTACAAAAGAAAGAATCTCGAACTGATTCTCTGGTACAAGAAAATCGAGAAGACATTGCTCAATCCAGGAATCAGCTCCACGAGCTCGTCCAAGGCATGAATCTACTGTCTGAAGACATTCGAACCCTTGATGTAGACATAAAGGGGGAGAATAAAGGGGAAGGAGAGAAAGGCAAGGGTAGAGGCAAACTCATTGCTCAATCTTCAAGGAGCTCTCCCTCAAGACAGCCTCGCCATCAAACTCCACAATCCGAACAACAATAGCGCCAACCAATTCTAATGGCACAACCACTACGGAGTCGAGGGCCATCTCCAAGCTCACAAGGAGTAAGCACTACTGGCCAATTGGAGATCCTGCATTCATGAACAAACATGAGGAGAACATCTAAGTCAAAGCGAGCTAGAAGATATAGCATGGAGAGATGAAGCCAGTAGGAGAAAGAGAGCTGCAGAATATGCCAATCCTCCAAAGAATAAAAGGCAGAAGAAATAGAGATAAGTTAAAAATCATTTCTTATTGATGTAACTAAGCTTTATTGTAATATATGTCTTTACAAACATCAATAAATTCATGCTTATTCTCAAGAGATTTTAGTTGCTCACTGAAACACTAAGTCATATTTACTTTTTAGCAACTGCATCTGGAAATTGATAATCATGACACAAATATCCTTGGTTATGTCAACATCAAATAGGGGGAGATTGTTGGGAGATTGCATATTTAAATTTTATGTTGAAAGTAAATATTCATGATTATATTTAAAGTCCTTCAAGGAATACATGTACAAGGACTTAGTGGTAGATCAAACTTGTTAGGTTGATCTGAACATTAAGGTTTATCCTTTTGTAAATGAATGTATAAAAGAAAAGATCAAAGATGTTAGGTTGATCTATGTCTTGAAATGTAATAGATATGCTTAAACAGAAATGTAGTCTATCGAGCTAATCAAAAGATTGCAGAAGCCAAGGCAGAATCGTAGAGCATCGAGAATCATAGTTTGTCTGCTTTGGAGGGCCTCTCCTGAAATCGTAGAGTGGTCCAAATGCCTGCCGAGTCAAACTCAAGAATCGTAGAGTGTTCTCGAAATTGTAGAGTTTGAAAGTCAAGCAAGTTAAGATCGTAGTGTGCCAGTGCTTAAGAGAAATCGTAGTGTTCTCTTCTATCAGTACCGGATCAAGCACCAATGTGGCAGGACACCACGATCATGATCATAGAGCATCATTTGTCTGTATGATCAGAAGCATCGAGCCTTGTCCATTTATTTAAGAATAAATCACAACAAATGTGGAATGGATTATAAACATTAAAGTCCTCGGGAGTCCCAATGACACAACAATCATCCTTAGTATATAACAAAGAGACGTATGGAAGAAGCTAAGGTAAGTACTATGGGTTTGCAAAAAATACCTTTTTAGGTGCTATGTGAGATAGCAGTCTGTAGTGTTAGTGGGCCAGACGGCTGGACAGAAGATTTCCAGAAAGTCACAATCAGTGCTCAGAAATGTCAAATATATTTAATGCTTCAACGGATGTCTTCAAATGGATACATTTAAAAGGCATCATATATGAAAAACATAAGCAGATGTAAGAGATAAGCAAGCATAAAATGAAACACTAAAGAACATACAACACTCAAATCTACGATCGAAAAGAAAAGCTTTCTCAGCTACTCAGTTCTTTCGAACACAAGCTTAACGGCAACTGAGTAGCATCATTAAAGAACTCAACTATTATCAAGTGAAGTAAGAAGTTCCAAGTCAGAAGGACTTGAAGAGTTCTAAGTGAACTGAGAAGTACCAAGTCTACTAGACTTGAAGAGTTCTAAAGTGAACCAAGAAGTTCAAAGACTGATGGTCTTGAAGGAATCTGTGAGATTCAAAGATTGTAAAGATATTCTTAGTGGATTTCCTACTTGAGGAGTAGAAGAGTGGACTAGGAGCTTTGAGTACTCCGAACCACTTAAAAACACTATGTCTCTTATATTCTTGCCATAACTGCTATAACTGTCATAACTGCTTAACTCCTATTAACTCATTATATCTTAAAGGGAAAACAAACAAATCTCAATTCCGTTGTGATTAAGTCATTATCAAAACTGACAAGTATTTTGGAAAAGAATTTTTAAAATAACTATTCAACACCCCTTCTAGATAACTATTGTGTCTCTAGGAACTAACAGACCCCGTTACGGAATTACTGTCGGATTAAAAAATGACAAAAATTACTTTTTATAAAAAAAACGGCAAAGGTTTTACCGTTAACTATTGAAATACCCTATGATAAAAGTACAGTAATACGCGTGATTGCATAGTAGCACACGGTATTATACATTACCTTTGATTATTGATGCTTACGTAAGAAGTCACTCAGTTTTATTCAATTATTGCCACGGTAATTGCTACATAGTATCTCACATTATTAATTCAATTATGGTCACAGTATCATCTGTACAATATTTTATAATATTAAATCAATAATTGAGACAACAAAGTTATTCATATTATTATTTGCATTATTGACAATGTCTAGAAAGTTCTGTCGAGAAAAGGGTTTGGTCACCTAATTGCGCGCCAATAAGGAGAAGTCCTTTTTGGAAAGCCCCCTCTTTCCTGGGAATGATCTGGTTGTTAATATTGTGAGTTATAATATTAATGATGAAAAAATGTTATTAAAATGTGTTTTGTGAAGCCAAGAGAATTGAGATAAATAGAGGGGATTTTTATGAAGTATTTGTTGTAAATTTGGCTTATTATATGGACCCCCACTTACCCATTTTTCAAAATCGTCGGGAGAAAGTTATCTCAAATTTGTTATATATATATATATATTATATAAGTTTTGTTTTTTTTGCAAAATAAAATATATTCTATTCTATTATTTGCATAGTACTACATAGTGTTTGCATAGTCCTGCATAATGCAACATAGTGCTGCATAGTAAAATCAAAAAAAAAATTCAGCCGATCGAAATGTCACCCTTGATTTTGGTTACTGTGCAGTCTGTGATTATATCTTAAATAGTATCCTGCCATTCTCCTATAAATAGGATGCTTTGTTTAGAAAAAAAAATTACACCAGAATCAGAGAATTCTTCTTCTAAAATATTGAGTGTATTTCTTTTGAGTTTTAGGAAGCTTTGAGTGTAGAAAATAGTGCAAGTTTTCTTCAAGAATATCTCCGCTATACCAGTCAGAATTACTCTTCTTTTGAGGTAAGAGATATTATTTATTTCATATTCGCTTACGATATTATTTTTTATATTCTTAAGGAATTTTATTTGCGTTCAATATTCGTAAGGAATATTATTTTCGTTCAATATTCGTAAGGAATATTATCTTCGTTCAATATTCGTAAGGAATATTATTTTCGTTCAACAGTCGTAAGGGATATTATTTTTGTTCAATATTCGTAAGAAATTATATTTTCTTCCATACTTTGTAGTATGTAAGTAATATTATTTCATTTCAGATTTCGAATTCTACACTCATTTTGTTAAGTATTGCTTCTATACTCCTTGAAATTGTAGAATATCCTTGAAATTTGCTCTTCATCTAGTATCGTTTCACAAGGATATTTTTTTGAACATTCTTGTTAAATTTTAATCTTTTCAAGTTGGGGTACTATTCACGAAGTACTATTCACGAGGTACTATTCACCCGGGATAAAAATTGATTCTTTTATGTCCAAATTATTTTTGATACGTGAATATTATTCTTGAATTTTACTCCACGAAGCAGTTATTATGTTGACAACTTGGACATTTTTTTAAACTCTGGATAAATTAAAAATCTTTAATATGTATCCTTGATTTCGTTTTATTGATGTTTATATCATTTGTCATCATCATCATGCTTATATTGTGATAAAAGTCATCTTTGGCCCGTAGTGCATAGATGGACTGTTGATTGGTATGATTATGACCAGGAATTATGTATCGGTATAATCATGACCTGTAATGTTACAAATGATGTGGTAAAAGTCCTCATTGGCCCATAGTACATTGATGGACAGTTGTTGGTATGATCATGACCATATGTTCTGTTAGGAATAAGCATGTGAATGATATTCCTATTTATAAATGATTTGATTATGATATGTATGAACGAATATGCAAGTATGCTTGCATTAAGAAAAGTTTTAAAGTCCTTTGATAGATAATAGGAACATATGTACAAGGACTTAGAATAAATTGATCAAATATATTAGGTTGATCCTACATAAGCAAAACAGCTTTGTAAAGTCCTTAAAAAGAAATGATGTACAAGGACTATAAATATAGAAAGATCAAGCTTGTTAGGTTGATCTTATAACGTAATAGATAGGCTTGTCTGATCGTCGAGCACTGCACAAGAAATCGTAGTCTACCAGGAGAGTCAAGGAAAACTCGAGAACTATCAAGGCAGAATCGTAGTTTGTAAGATAGTAGTTCTCGGATTTCATAGACTGCCATGAGAGACGAGGAATGATCGTAGTGTGTTGAGAAGAACTTCCTCGGAGCCGTAGTTTGCTGAGGAAGTCACATTCAAAATCTTAAAGAGAGCATGTCTAAGAGCCGAACGAGCATCTGCCAAAGCCAAGTCAAGAATCGTAGACCACACTTTGAGTCGTAGAGTCTACTGATCATACAAGAGGAAGATATCTTAGTCGAGCCAGATCAGATGAATACAGAAAGATTAAGTACAAAAATCGTAGAGTGTCAGCATCTGATCTCAGAGTCGTAGTTCTTGGAGTCGTAGTTTCTGCAGAACCAAAGCTAAATCGTAGAGTACATAACTGAGACTTCAACAGATGTGCTCCCAACGCCAAGGCAGAATCGTAGAGTAAACACGATTCTCAACAAATGAGCACTCCCAGAATATCCATAGTATGAAACCTCTGGTTTGAGCTGCAAAGATACATCCCACCAAAAGGAAACCAGAGAGCACTCAACAAATGACATGCAAGCTAACAGAAGATCTAAGCACCAACCCAATCAACATCCAAATTGAGTTGTGAAGCCATTCAAGATGAAGTCTTCCACAATTTGTTCAGAAGAAGACTTCAGTCAAAGTAATTGACTAAGGAAAGTCAACAAGTGTAGTAGTTGTCAAGTGAACAGAAGACAACGATCTTGGAAGTAACTGGGATCGTAGTGTTTGCCAAACAAAGAAGGAACTGATGAAGTGTACACAGAGATACTGGTCAGCTTATGAAGAACAAGGCTAAAGTGATTAAGCATTGGGTTAGTCCATTGATGATAAGTGCACATGAGATCACAAGGAGAAAGTGAGATAGGCATGCCACAAATCTGAAGTGTCTTGCTATTCAGAAGAGGCCAAAAAAATGAGTCAAGCTATCAGTTCCAGAGACCAGTCGAGGCAAACAGAAGTGTTGAAGCACTGCATAAGAGAAGGAAGAGATGTTCTACATTGAAGATCCAATGAACACTCTTCAGGATCGTAGTGTTGTCTCAACCTGTCAATGAGCAACATTCAACAAGACACACTACGATCAGGTTCAAGAACATCTGCATCAGAATCGTAGAGTTCAGTCATCTAAAGATTAAAGCATTGGCAACGGTTCAACCTGAAGACTTATATTCGAACATTGTTAGTTGAAGAACATATATGCAAAAAGACAGGTCATGGCGTTCTAATTGAGAAGTCAGAAAGGAGAAATAAATATGACTACATGTTCGAGACATCAAAGTGACATCTCTGACGAGTTAGGTGAAACAGTAGACTATAGTGTCAGAAAGTCATAAAGGAGATGTCATGTCACATCTGCAGTCTACATCAAATAACTCGAGATCTGCGAAGAAATTCAAAAAGCTCGCAACGGCTACATTCCAATGGGAAGGTTGTGAAGGAGTATAAATCAACAAAAGCTTCAAAGATCAAGAGTTACTGAAGTTGCAGAATCGTTGAGTTTTGGAATGTTATATTGTTGACTCTACGAGTTCCATCAGAGCTTAATAGAACAAGTCTCAGTGACTGTGAGACTACGAAGGTGGAAGTGAAGCAGATTTGAAGAAGGACTCAAACAGACTAAATCTTCACTCAACAAGGATGAGAATGCCACTGAAGATGAAAGCTAAGCTGAGAGCTGAGAAGGATAAGAAAATAGTATTCAGAAAAGTGGCAGAGCACAAAGAAGATCCAGAGAGCCACTCTACGAATCACCATGAACCAAGAGCTGAAACAGAACAAGTCCAGAACCATGTCTGCAAACCAGTTAAAAAGGGTTCAGGGAATGCTAAGTGCCAAACGAAGTCTATCAAAAGCTCAAACACTTAGCAAACCTGTAACGCCCCGAAATCCAGTCTATTCTCACACCCGGATTTTGTGCGTCACGGTCCCACTTCTTACCAAACATACCTCCTAATATAGTTAAATATAATAACATCTATTCTCAAATCCCAGGTTCTGGAAACCTTAAAATCTCTTTCATTACAAATAATGATAATTACATTATTCTTTACATCGTACAAGAGTGACTTTTATCTGCCACCAAGGATACATATCAGTTCATTAAACTAATCTATAGTTCAATTAAACCATTCTACAATACAAGTCTTAGCTTGATCTTCACGCATATTCACATACTGAATGGCACTTCGTTTGGATACCGATCAGCTTGATCTTTACGGGATCCTTAAGTTCTTTCTAACATAGTACGCTAAAAATGTTTTTCATTTAAAGCAAGTGTGAGCATTAAATTGCCCAACAAGTCATAACAGTTGATAAAACAACTTCAAGAGTTTAAACATTCTTCAAAACTTCGATAATCAAACAAAGTTTATGAAGCATCTTGAATAATAGGAATATTCTCAATTCCTATCATCTTAAAATATCATTCACATGCACTTTGAAATACTTTCATTCTTCTACCTTTTTCATACACATTCTGTCTGGCTAGAATAATTAGCACAGACTTAACAATAACGGTTCATGTATAAACAGAACATACTTGTATTGAACAACTAAATCACAGAATAGTTCATCTCATAGAAATATCGAAGTGTTCAAATTATGGCACAAGGCCTCATACATACTACCACCTTGTACATATATCGTACATATGCACATAGACAAAACTTCTCAAGTTCAACATCTGAGAAGTTTAAGAAACTAACATTCATGTAATATGAATGAAGTTAGAAAACTTACATTTTACATACGACTCGACTTTTACGCTCGAATCGCTCATTCCAAATCCTTATATAACATATAAAGAAATAACACATACACCAATTAGTCATATACTTGACTTACACATTGGTTTACTTAACTTTACTTCCTAAGGTTCGCACTCTTATAAAATAAGTTTACGCTATTAACTTCCCTTACTAGTTTACGGCTTCATGACATACAGAGATGTTTACTCAAAACATTCATCATCTTTGATGATTTACATTCTTATCTTCTTCTTATAACTTCTATAGGACTCAGCATACATCACTTCTCTGCTAGTAGTCCATATGGTACTCTGAGTGGTTTCTCACAAACAACCAACAAACAAGTTCCCGTCTCATCTACACTGCCCACACAATGAGTTAGATCGGTTGCCAGTTTTGTATATATTTTCTCTATCTGAAGGAATTGTTTAGCCCAGCTCCCATATGTCAACCATCAAAGGTTACGATTGTACCACAACCTAACTTATCTTAACTTATCCAAACCATTAAACTATAACGTTCGTTAAGTCAACTTATTATTCCTTATGGCTTTCTGGCAACTAAATGCCATACCTCAGGATTCATTCCTTATCGTCTAAGTCATACAATCTTTTGTATACTCAAAATGACCATTCAATGTTCATTCTACGCATTTATAGCGTTAAGCATTTTACATTACCTTATTCTTAACTTACAACTTCCGGTTCATTCGACTCAAAACGTCTTCCATGTTATAAACATTAACTCGACTTCTTTACGTTATACGTACTTGTCTTTAATTCAGCTTCTTCACTGTTCACGGTTAAACAACATTCTTCATTACCTTACGGTCAAACCATACACGGGGTGTAGGTTCTGCCCGTTTAATATTCGCGTACACTCCACACTCACGTCGGCTAAAGTGTTTCACGCTTACATTCACTCTAACATTCTCTATCCGACTCATGCTCGGACTTTCATTATTCTTATTACCGTTCGCTATGACTTTTTATGATAATTCATATCTTACTTACTAATTTCGTCAGCGTCCAAGTTATACCACCATTGTATACTTAGATCGTTCGTCCGACTCGAATACGATTCACGAGGATCATTTACGTAATCCGCATTCACATTGCTCGTCTCTTAATCTCTCATTCAACCTTTACTCAAGGTTTTAATCGCTTTCATTCGTTATCCATCCCATGAACCCCATGTTCATTATTATGTCTTAATGTCGAAGCCATACTGTTCGTTGTATGTTAAGATCGCTCGTTCATCGCAACAACATTGCATTCACAGTGTCTAACCGCTTTATACTTATCTCTCATTACCACATCATAACATCGAAATGTTATTCATTACATTCATCACTCAATGTCTAAGGAATCACCATCATAGCAATCCCACATGTTAGATTCATCACGACTACGGTCCCCGGATATCGGTTACATAATCTAGCGTTTACATTCTTCGTCTTTTAATCACGTTAAATCTTTTCGCTCAACCTTCACTAACGATTTAAATTAATTGCTTAAGTGTTACATTAGGTGAACTACATGTTCATATTTCTTTCTTTCACATCCTCCAGTAATTGAGAAATAAAAATCTCATTTTAAGGCGTTTCCTACTGCCGGCGTTATTGGCAGTGCGTTCTCTCTCTCTCTCGCATGTGGCCGACCTTTGTCACCCTCTTCCCTTGGTCTGGCGTTGCGGCGCCAAACCCTTCATTACCTCTCGTATTTGTGGAACTGACTCACCAAGATAGCTTATTGTCAAGCTCATGTCATGCGTAGAGAGCCTAAACCTAGAAAATTTTTATAAGTGTTGCATTAAGTTTGAGATACGTACTTCCCGATCCCATAACTTCTTCGTTATAACTCAGAACGAGGTCGTTCCAAAGCCATTCTCTTCCTTATCTTATGTACTTCAATACCCTTCGGACAGAACTTCGTTCTGAATCCATTAACGTGACATTCGATTGGCTTAATCTTCACTCTTCATTCATTTTTACGCTTTTAACGTTCTTCACTCGTTCGTCCGTAATTCGGTCATCCGAACTCGGAACTCATTCGTTCTTGAGTCTACAACTCACGTTTTCTACGTTCTCTTACTTCCTTATAAAACCCTACACGTTTGGGTTTATTTACTAACTTTCTAATTCCCGTTCGTCTTTTACAAAAATTTTGTCATAACTTCGTTATAACTAAGTTTTAATCTGTTCTTCATGAACGTTTCTACTGTTCCTAACCGAGCAATAAGCAACTAAATTATACACGATGGTTTTAAACTTGTCTATCAACAACAATTACACTACGATGGTTTTAAATTTGTCCATCAACAACGTTCTTCGTGTTCTTCGTTCGTTCTTCATTTTTAATCGATATTTTGGATTATGATTCTACTTTTTATTGGAATTTGATGTTATAGAGCATCCTTCCTTACTTATTTCACCTACTCGTTCATAAGATTTATTCGGATCGCTCAAAATCTTTACGAATCTTATACTTCCTTAAGAAATTTATAAACTAAATTTCTAATTCTTATTTCTTCGTTTTCTCATGATTTCAACCATATGAAATCATTCTTAACTTCATCTACTTCTTATCTTCATTAACCTATGTTTTAATCATAGAAACTTAAAGAAACTATTAGAAGAAACTAGGGTTCGGATTACTGTTCTTCTTTAATCCTCTTCCGTTATACAATGCCGACGATGTGCAAGCTTTTCTATTTCACGATCACTTTTGATCCGAGAATTCATGCTCAAACTCTTCCTTCTCCCTCTTCATCCGAGCTCTCTCTCTCTCTATCTCTCTCTCTCTCTCAAGTTATAGGATTTTCAAAATCCTAAAAAAATAAAATCTAGCTTCCCATTTATAGAAAACCAAAGCTTAGGGCAATTTGGTCATTTCGCCCACACCTCCTTACTATTCCCACCTCCTCCAACACTTAGCCACCAAGTAAACTTGGCCTCCACCCTTACTTGGTGGCCAAGTGGCCGGCCCACATGCCTATGGGTCACCCTATGGGTTGCCCCATTGGTTCTTACCCATCGGTTCGATCCGCAGTTTATTTTCTTAGTTTGGGCCTTAACCCTAATTCTTCTTGGGCCTATCTTGGGCTTAATTTCACAAAACGTTGGGCTTGACATAATCCAAGCCCAATTGGATTCTACAAATTCCATGAACTCAAAGTCCATTAAGACTAATCGTATTATACGCATTCCATTCTCGTATTCTCTTATTCTCTTCGTATATCGTTCGTACGATATTCGTATTATAAGTCGTACTAATCTTCGTACTATACTCGTATAATAACTAGTATTATACTCGTATTTCTCACGCATAATAACTCTAATTATTATACGAAATCATAAAATTCTCGGAACTCAATTTTCCTAACCCTTAGGTTTTAAGTCCGCAGGCCAAAACTTTGTTTTTGCCATAACTGAAATATTATTGAATATTACATCACGTCTCAAAATTTTACATAATCATTAACTTCTCGGAATTTCAAAATAAATCTCTGAGCAAAAACGGATGAATAGTGCATATTTCGTCTTTTTCCCCGAAAAATATTTTGTTCCCGGAAAACTTTTATTTTCATCTTGAAAATTCTTACTCGTTCAATCTAGCTCGTAGCCAGAATCCTCCCTACTTATAATCATCCTAGGTTATAGAACGATTAATAAACACATAGCACAGAATACTATTAATAAAAATTCATTTTATTAATAACTAATTCTTTAAACCTAAATTCTGGATAATCCAAAATTTCGGGTTGTTACAAAACCTAAGTGGTGATGGTATACAACTGACATCGGATGAAGATGAGTAGAACAGAATGAAGATCAGCTGCACCAGAAGAGATCTTAGTAGCTAAGTACAGAAGATGTTCATGCTTAAAGACATCTTAGCAGCAAGGCACCAACAACAACTACACCAACAAGTAGTCAGGGCCTGAGGGGTCCTTATTTGAAGGGACTAAATGAAGTTCCAATCCTGTTGGGCTTGAAGAGTTCCTAGGGAACTAGAGGAGTTCCAAGCCTGTTGGGCTTGAAGAATTCTTAGTGAACTGAAGTTCCAAGGTTGCTGGCCTTGAAGGAATCTTAGTGATTCAGGGTGCTACCCTTCCTTAGTGAAAATCCTGCGAGTTAAAGCAGAAGAGTGGATTAGGAGCTTGAGTATCTGAACCACTTAAAATCCCTTGTGTCATTTACTTTATTTCATTTACATTATGTATCTAACTGTTATAACTGCTATGTATGTATTAACTGCTTATAACATAACTAACTCTAAGAACAATATATATATATATATATATATATATATATGATTATGAATATATCAATAAAGGGGATCTTTTACTTATTCCGATGTGCTTGAAAAGATTCTTATGTTTGCCATATGCTAATTCATTAGCAATACAAAATAAATGAGAAAAGTATTTGAAATTAAAAAAGGATCTATTCAACCCCCCTTGTGACGCCCCCAAATCCAAGTCCCTTCGAACCTCAGATCCGGTCCACCACGATACTACTATCGTTCAACTAATTATTTCTTTTATTCATAACTTAATGAATATAATTTTGCTTATTACAATTTAGAATATAAATTCTTTCCATTTCCAGGATCTGTGTAATGACCTCAAACCTTTATAAGTTTCTAATCTTGGTCATTTACTATTCCTGTTTTACATCACATTCGATGTTTTAAAAATATGCAAAATAATTTAAACTTTTTCAATCTCCTTTGAAAAATAAATCTTTTATTGATTTCTTAACTTGAATCAATTACAAATTCCTGAATCAAATTATTGTATGATTCACTTTATTCAATTTCCGTATAAATCTTTACATCTCGATTTGAATTTCTCTATGTATCATATAGTACAACTTAACATGTATTACACATTATAAACTACTATCATGTACATCTACTAGAACCTAAACATGGTTCAAGAGTATATATTTAAACAAATGAATCAATCTCCTTTGATACTATTGAACTTTATCAATCAAGTAGCACGTAATCTTTACCGTGAGTCCTTAACCTGTAAAAGTGGTTATTTGCAAGGGTGAGCTTGATGAATTGATAATTCTAACAGCTTTTCATGCAAAGACATATAGCATATAATAACATACTCAGTTCATGCATTCATAATTAATTAACATTTACTACGCATGTTACTTCTCACATAACAGGCATAAAGATTTACTCCACAAGCATATCATCAAAGATCAACTTTCAACATTCATACATATCTCATATGCATTTCATATAAATACATCAACATTTGCATAGCATAATATAGCTCAACTAACAGTTATCGAATTCATATATCAAATAGAAACTGAAAGACTTGTCTGATTCGTAGTTTATCAACTACAACTTAACTGCTTAAAGCTTATTTGCACTTCGTGTATTCCTACACAGTTATATAATCATTGATTCATATCTATTAGTCATACATTCATACAGTCTCAATGTAATAATAAAGTTAATTATTCTCTAACTAGGTTTGTAAAACCTACATTTCACTTTCTCGTCATACTCTTAGAATAGCTAGGTATGTATAGGTATACCTTAGCTACACATGTTCAATATCAACATTCATAAATCTATTACACGCTTGACTCGCTATGTGTTCGCTACACATTTCAAACTCATAGATGAATGTTTCATATAGTTCTTGCATTTTGCAAACTTTAATAAATTTTAACAAATTTGGGTTTTATATAACCATTACATGCTCTTAGGCTTAAAAAATCATCTATGTCAAGTACTATAGTTTAGGATAGTACTCTAAGTAAGTTGCCAAAATCAGAAAGCAAATAAAATGTCCAAACTAAAGCATCAAGAAATTATTTCTGAGGTTGAGGTTAGGCTTGGGGATGGCGTGTAGAATGGCAGAATCCCCTAGCCAGACCAAAGTTGAATATTTATTTTCTGGTTTCAGTCCAAACTTTAGCACACATATACACTTATACTTAACATGCATACACGCTAGAGGTCTTTACATACTTGTATGACCACTTCAAGTTCAACCTTATATGTTAGGGACTTTAGTTTAGGATTTTCACGAAATCGAAACCAAATAGGGTTATGTAATCACTAGGGGTACTAATTAGCCTTATATTCTCATGAAGAGGTCACATAATCTGTACTATACATGCTCATACATATTCATATCTTTCACTCAAAGCTAGCATCGTTTAACACTTTAAAACATGCTCAAAACTCATGTTTAATTAAATTCTCTTTATGCCCATCACCTACGAATCATGTTTAGAGACATAGTATGTGACAACCCGAGAATTTAGAAAATTTTTAAAATTTTAATTAATTGATTTAAGGTTCAATATTAGAACCTAGACAGAAAATAAGTGTATGCGTTTGATATTTTTAAGAAGGAATTTTGAGGATTCCAAAATTCTGTGAAGGATTTAGGTGAAGTATTCAGGATTAAGGGAATACGTGAATATGTTCTGTGTATATGGTTGTATATGTGTACAGTATGTGGTTAAGGGTCAAGGGTTGACCAGATAAACGATATCTTTAACAAACCCTAGATATATATTAAGAACGTCAACGTTCGGTTAGAAAACCCTAGCGAATTATAAGAAACCCTAGAAACCGGTTCTGAAACACTAATTTCAGTTTCGGGAATTCGAAACCCTAATACGGTGTATGAAACCCTAATTTAGGAATGCAGATGTTAGTATAAGGTTTAACGTTATAATCTAATTAGGGAAAACCCTAAAGATTTACTGGAAATCCTAATTATTAGAAAACCTAATTATTAAAACACTAATTTATTAATAGAGAAAAACCTAATTGTTAATTTAATAATTTTAATGTTAATTAGGAAATACTAATCTTAATTTTAAAGTTATAAGTAATTAGAGAACCCTAATCTAATTACGAAATCTAATTTCTAAATTAGAAAATTATTGTTTTCTATTAGAAACCTTAATTAATGGGTTATAAACCCTAATGACCAATTTTGACCCTAATTGTTAATTTAGCAATTTTAATTAGGAAATGTTGATCTTAATTAGCAAGATTTAAATTATGATTAAGAAATTTTAATATAATTAGAAAATTCTATTATAATTTAGAAATATTAATTTTCTATTTTGATAACCGAAATTCGAAAATCTTGGAAATTAAATTACAAACCCTAAAGGGTTTAAACCCTAAACCCTAAGGGTTTGGACAATGTCCATTATGCCATTAAATTAGAAATTGAAATGACTATATTACCCTTAGTGCATTATTTGAGCAAACTTGTAAATCTAGCAATATTTGAGTTGGCCACCAACTCTAACCACTCCATATGCTCTATATCAAACACATAAGCCATCTAGAATTGCTAGATACATTACATACAATAATTATATAGATTAAAAGTAAGAGAAAGCCTTACTTTATTTCTCATTCTATCCAAGTCCCTTCTCTCTCTAACTTTTCGAAATCTAGTGTGAGAGGGAGTGAAAAGTTGAGCCATGATCAGTTTATACCAAGCCAAAGACAGAATTCAAGGACAAAAATCAAAAATCAAAGCTCAAAGGTATAAGAACCCTAAATCTTGAAATCTTTGTATTTGATGTTAGATGTTGTAGGTTGTTGGTTAAAGTTATGTTAGAGGGTGTCATTTGATGATCTGGGTTACCAAAACTTATATCCATATCCTTTTGATGCTCGAAATTAAAGTTTTTAGAAACCGTTCTTGAACCTTCATGTGATGTCTGACAAGCAAATGTTAGACACCGTAGATCCTTCTATGTTTCTAGTTTGTTGCGTTTTATGTTGTATATTTGTTCTATGCCATGTGGTCTTTGTTCTACAACTTGAATCAGGTTCATAGCATGTTTAGATCGTAAGTTACAAGCGGTTAAAAGGCGTTGACCGACCACGAAAATTTGAATCTGGGTAACCCAGATTTCCCAGCAGTCGTCTGACAACATTTAGCAGGCCATAGATCGTGCTGTGTGTTAGTCTATTAGTCAAGTTATTGTTTGTTTGTTGTAGTCTGGTATGTATACTACATATTAAAGTCACCAGATCACTTAGATCATAACTGGAATGGAAGAAAATCACAGTCAAAATAGCTTTGACCATCTGTTTTGGGTAACTTTCTGGAAAACCCAGAAAGATAAAGAGAAAGTTTTCTGACATGGTTTGACCATGCCAGATCTTGCTCATGTGATGATGTTATTATGTTATGATGATATAAAATTGTGCTATGACATGTTGTCTACATGATTGAACCCTTATATTACACAAAGCAAGCTTGAACATCAAATATTCAAAGGCCTTAATGTAGCACCTCGAATGTTCTTCAATTTCTGGGAAACCCAGAAATTGAAGAACAGTGTCTAACAAGAATTTGATGCACTGTAGTTTCTTGATTAGATGCAGGATGTCCATGAATTTGGTTTATAGTTGTATTATTACATTAGTACTACAACTATAACACAATTACCAGTCCAGAAAGCAACTAGAACATTAAATTTAAACCGGTCAAACTAGGCCCCTGCGAACTGAGTTTGAAGTTCTGGGTTTTCATCAAGAACACCAAGAACACATATAGCGACGGGTCTATCGCTATAGGGCCCTTTAGCGACGGTTTTATTAATTTTGAATTTCTAATTTTCTGGAAATTAATTAATAAATAGATAAAAATGATTTTTAATTATTAAAAATACAAAATAAATTCTAAAAAATTATTTTAAAGTGTGAAAAATAGTTTTTAATTATTGTGAGTATATTTCATAAATATTTAATATTTTAGAATATAAATGGTATTTAATTTATTTAATTATAATATTAAATAAATTGTTTAAAATAGATTTTAATTCATGAAAATCATGAAAAATAATATTATGATATAAGAAAATATTTAAAGATATTTTCAAAGTGACTTTTAATATTTTGTGATGAATTTCATTAATTAATTAATATTAATAATAATTAGTTTATTTAATAAATATATTGAATAAATTGTGGAAAAATAGGATTAATGATTTATAAATCATATAAAAATGATTTAAGTATTATAAAAATATTTGAAGTTATAAAATATAACTTTTGATATTGTCATGAAAATATTAATATTTTAATATTAATAGAAATTATCGGATAATGAATTTAATTGTTTAAAAATCATATAAAGGTGATTTTCAAGTATTAAAAATACTTTGTGATATTATAAATATATTATAATATTATGTTATGTATTTCATTAATATTTGATAATAAATAAATATTAATGATAATGAAATTATGAGGTATTTAATTCATTTAAATACAATTTTAAAGATTGAAAAATTATGATAAATGATATTAATTATCTGAAAATTATTACGAGACTTTGAAAAATATTTTGACTGTTAATAAATTATCTTAGATAATTTTTAAGTGTTTAGGCAGAGTTTAATTGAACTTAAACTCGAAATTTTATCCGACTAGACCGTCGTGACGTTAGAATTTTGTCGGATTCAAGTCAGACTGAAATAGTTTAACCTAATACAGAGTCTTATGTGTGTTATAGACTAATAGGGTTATGTGTTATGTGTTTAGGTTATTCTATGTATATATATTACCTTATAGTATTATATTGTGATGATATTATTCTAATATTGGAGATCTATATTACTAATATTAGGTCTTCGGATAAAGCAATATAAATTGTGTAGCGGTAATCAACAGTTCAGGCAAGTTTATTTTTACTTAACTCTACTAAGAGTTGTTTCATTCAGATATGCTTATGGTTAATCATTGCTGATTTCCATGTAGAATTGTACTCTGTACATATTGCATGTATAATTCAGGTATGAAAGGCTGATCACCTTCATTACCAGTTGGTTCAGATATATTTGTTCATGTTCAATACTTGTTCAGTCAAAATTTTGTTCCTGCTAGTTCACAATTATATTGTTGAATTATAGCTTGACTTATTATTCGAGACTCTTTCAATCATGATATATCGTTATATTATTGAACTTAAACTTCTGGGGCAATCCTTATGCTCACCCTTGCTATATCATGATAAAATATTGCAGATTAAAGGCGAATGTGTGGGATACAAGGAAAGGTTAAAGATAGTTCTGTGGCGCCCCCAAAATTAGTTATCGTCACCCATCTTGGGTCGCCACTTACATGGTACATAAATTCAAATACAACTTACTAATATAAGCGCCGTGTACAATACGACATATAAAGCGTGAGTTTGAATACAAATATTGTCTACTAGATATTATACAAACTCAAAAGGAGTCCTCATTACAACTATTATCACACTATTTCACGTAATAGTGAGGACTACTAATGCTATCCCTCGGACCATTACTCCAGTTCCCGACTGTCGTCCAAAACTATGTTCTCATTTTCAAGAGAACATTGAAAGAAAGGGTGAGCTCAACTAGCCCAAGAAGAAATATTATGACTAAGATAATGCAGAATAAATTATCATTAGCCTTCAACAAATGTTAAACCGATAATATACAATAGACAACTAGTTTAGCTGCATAAATGAATATGCAATCCATTAAAAGAGTCAAGTAGAAAATAAAGTCTACTATCTTTTAGGTTTTAAAAGGTTTTCATAAATTTTATCACTAAGACTCGGTTTAATGAATAAACCACAATATCTAATCATCCTGTACTACGGTCAAGGATTTTCATCAAATTATCAATGGTCATGACTATACCGAATCACCCCTCGGTCATAATAATACCAAAAACTATCCATCATCGCATTACGTGCCATCGAGGACTTTTATCACATCATTTATAACAAGCCATGATTATACCGAATGATCCCTGGTCATAATCATACTAAGTTCATCTATGCACGTAAGCCAAAGATAACATATTATAACATGAGGATGATGACAATGACATAATAATTCAATAAAACAAGTTCAAGAATTATTTTATCCAGAATTAAGTAACGTCCAAATTGTCAACAAGATATCTTTGTTTTGTAGAGTAAAATTCAAGAATGATCAGAAGAATATTTCCATGAAAAGATACTGGATGAAACGCAAATATCAAGAATATTCTACTAATTTCATGGAGTATAGAAGTCAAAGTTTTAACCAACTGGTATAATAAAGAATGGAATAACAAAGGAAATCACCACCATGCATGCAGACTTGCAGACAGCATAAAAGTTATTCCAATGTAATAATAATAACGGAACCAGTCGTGAAATTCACACCGATGAGTTGATCCAATGTAATAATAAATTTGAATAATAATAAACAATGGAACGAAGTCGGTGTAAAAAACACATGCACGGATATTCCAATGTAATAATAAATGCGGAATAATAAACAATGGAACTGTGTCCTGTAAAAACACACACAAACAGGATATTCCAACAGAATAATAAAGAATGGAATAACAGAAGAAGATCACCAAGTATAGGGGATTCCGCGTATACAGGTTATTCCAACAGAATAAATAAGAATGGAATAATATAAGGATTTCACCAAGTATAGGGTATGCCGCGTATACAGGTTATGTATAGGGTATGCCACTTTTACAGGTTATTCCAACAGAATAATAATGAATGGAATAACAGAAGTTCTCTTCATGAATAAGAAAGAATAACACCCCTTACGGGTACAACAAATAATATTCCCTACCTTAGAAGAACTGAATATTGGCAAAGTGAAGTAGCAGAATACTTTTCTTCTTTCTCTCTATAGTTTCTCTCTCTAGAGTTTCAGTGAATTCGTAAGAAAATAATGAAGGAATGAGCTTCTATTTATAGGAAAATAGAATGCATAGTAATTAATCCATGAACGGTCCAGATTGATTTACTTTAATCTGACGGTCCATATTTAAAGCAAAATCTTTTAAATAAAATATAATATATTCTATTTATATAAAAACATTTTACTATGCAAATACTATGCAACACTATGCAAAACACTATGCAAAACACTATGCAACACTATGCATAATAAAATATAATATATTTTATTTATAGAATAACTTTAATAAAGTATTACATTTTTATATAAAAGATGTTTCTTTTTTATTACGTTAATAATACGAATAAAACAAAACGTCATTATCGCTATAATAATTCATATTATTAATCGACAATAATGGAATCAAACTGAGTGACTTCTCACATAAGCATCAATAATCAATACCGTGTGCTACTATGCAACCACACGACATCTTTGTACTTTTACTATCGAGTAGTTCAACAAAGATCAACGGTAAAACTTCCGCCGTTATTTCAATAAAATATTTTTTCGCTTTTTCTCAATCCGACAATAATTTCATTATGGGTCCACCAATGATTGAGTAGTTGTATGAATATTCCCTCGCTAAACCTAATATTCCCCACCAATCGAATATAATATAACCACTTGCATACTTTGCAAAATTTATAAATACTACCCACAACTATAATATTATCTTAAATTCACACCATAATATTAAAAATTATTTCGACAAAATTTAAATCTTTATTGATAAAATCGGGGTCTCACAATCTCCCTCCTTATGGAATTTCGCCCTCGAAATTAGGGTACGATACTGGTATGATAAGAGGTGAGGATACCTTGAATACCTTTATCGTTAAAATATTAAATTCATCTTCGTAATCCGCCAAAGATATTCATTAACAATTCATCTTTTGCATCTACAAAGCTAAAGATATACAAATCAGTAAAACCAATAATGCCGAGACGCGACTTAATAGTATCACGACCACGAATTATCCATGCACTACTAGCCAAGGATATTCGTGTTTTCAATTACTGATCATGATTATACGAATAATAATCTTCGTCATAATCATACCAAGTCTATCAATGTATTATTACTAAAGAAGATGACTTTTACCACATTCATGAATTAATATTTCATCTTCGAGACTCATTTCAATAATTAATCCATATCATCGAATCATCCCCGCACTACTGTGCCAAGGATATTCATTAGATTACGACCACGAATAATTATCCATGCACTACTACCAAAGATAATCGTGTATTCATTAGTATCACAACCACAATTATCCACGCACCACGTGCAAAGATAATCGTGTATTCATTAGTATCACGACCACGAATTATCCATGCACTCACGTACAAAGATAATCGTGTATTCATTAGTATCACGACCACAAATTATCCATGCACTACGTACAAAGATAATCGTGTATTCATTAGTATCACGACCACGAATTATCCATGCACCACGTGCCAAAGATAATCGTGTATTCATTAGTATCACGACCACAAATTATCCATGCACTACTGACCAAAGATAATCGTGTATTCATTAGTATCACAACCACAAATTATCCATGCACTACTACCAAAGATAATCGTGTATTCATTAGTATCACGACCACAAATTATCCATGCACTACTACCAAAGATAATCGTGTATTCATTAGTATCACGACCACAAATTATCCATGCACTACTACCCAAAGATAATCGTGTATTCATTAGTATCACGACCACAAATTATCCATGCACTACTACCAAAGATAATCGTGTATTCATTAGTATCACGACCACAAATTATCCATGCACTACTGACCAAAGATAATCGTGTATTCATTAGTATCGCGACCACAAATTATCCATGCACTACTACCAAAGATAATCGTGTATTCATTAGTATCACAACCACAAATTATCCATGCAATACTACCAAAGATAATCGTGTATTCATTAGTATCACTACCACAAATTATCCATGCACTACTACCAAAGATAATCGTGTATTCATTAGTATCACGACCACAAATTATCCATGCACTACTACCAAAGATAATCGTGTTTTCAATTACGGTTATGATTATACCGAACAATCCTCGGTCATAATCATACCAAGTCCATCTATGCACTACTGAGCCACAGATGGATGACTTTCAATATAATATAAACATGAGGATAATGATATAAAGAATCAATCAAATGAGATAAAGGATAAATATTAAACATTTATAATATAATTTATCCAGATTCAAGAATATCCCCATGTTATCAATCACTTAATAATCTCATAATCTAATATCATTAATATTATAACAATATTTTAATCACTTCTTAATTTATAAACAATTTATCTCAATTGTTTACGCTTTACCATATAATGTATTTAATCATTCAAAATGCCATACTCATACGATATCATCACCAATTATCAAATCCCTCAAAAAAAAAAAATATGCATATACTCTATATAGGATTCTCTAGCCATAAAATCCTATTTTCAACTTTGTTACTTCCCATAACATATTTAACTCATATGTTCAGTAATTAAACTATTTTCATGAAAATACCAAATTAGTCCCAAAAATATTTCTTTTCAGGATTTAGCATAATATAGTCCCATAATGAAAATATATTTTCTCGGAATTTTTAAAATTCATTTACTATTTTTCAAAAATCAATTTCTAATTAATTCCTTAAGAAATTAGCTACCTCAAGTTTAACTCCAAAATTCCCAAATCTTGGCAGGACCTTACACATGTTAACGTGAGCTTCTAGTTTAAATTTCATGGTCACCTGAGTTATAGAACTCCGGTTATAGCGTTTTGTTCGGAAAAACCTAAATATTGAAATAGTCATAACTTGCTCATTTTAAGTCAGAATGAGCTCATTTTTGGACAGGAGGTACTTTATACCATATATCTTCATGTCCTAAAAGGACAGAATTTTTTTCATAATTTAAGTGGCTGAAACAGCCCCTCTAAAATCATGGCAGCAGACTTTTTTTGGTTTTTTGCAGCTTTGCACTCCTTTGCTAAAATCAGTCCACAAAAATCTACAACACCTTTTCCAGTAATTCCACTTGGATTAGTTAGGTAACTCATAGATCTAACTCTAGGACTTGACCACACTCAAAAATTCAAAATATAATAAGAGATTTGGTCAATTGAATTTCATGTTACGCTTTTTCACCAAAATCTGATTTTCAACTCTTTGTGATTTCTAAGAAACTTTCATGTTTTCACATACTAACCAATATAACTCATCATAACACTTACTAATACCATGAATACCCATGATTTTCATTAGTCCAATGCTTTTATTATGACTTTCATCATAAACCATGTAAACTGTTCATTTTAGTTGAAGAAATATTTGAGGGTTTAAGAAATGGGTTTTGTACTGGGGTCAATACAAAATTCGATTTCACGCTCTAGGGTAGGCTAGGAAGTTTTCAAGAATACGTCAAGAAATTTATTAATGATAGAAATATCATTCAAAACTGTAACTCTCGTCCAAGACTTGGATAGTACGTCACATTAATACCAATCGTGACTTCTATCCCTTAACTCGGATAGCACTCACAATGATACCTATCAACTTGCCATCTTCAGTCACGACGTCGCCTACGTAAAGTCCGCGGCGGTGCATTCCACACAAGGAAGTCAACAACGAAAGGATCGGGGCTCTTTACTTATGGCTTGATATGACAATGATTGACTTTAGTAGTTTGGTTACTTTGAATTCGCATAACAAGGTTGGTTAAGAGTATGAAAGCTAACAACCTTACAAAAAAATCATGATGAGTATTTAACCAATCGATTTCTATAGTCACATCAAAGACAAATATTTTCAAAGAGATAAGATCGACAGGTAACGTGAAAATGTTTATTTGAATCAAACAAGATTAAAAATGAGAGAGGTGACGAAGGCTCCTACTAACGAAGTTTCAACCAATAAGTCAAAGTTTAACTTCTTCGGAGTCAAATTTAAACGTTGAACACAACTAGGTGAAATAAAAGAGTGGGTTGAACTGGTATCTAACATGGTATAGACTTCGCAAGAGCTTACGATTAACTTACCCGTGATAATTTTATTCAGGTTCCTCGTCACGAGAAAAAAAAACGCTCTCTTAAACTACCGACTTTGGTTTGTATGGGATGACCTTTGGTGCCTCCATCCTAGTTGAATTTGTCTTGATGAAACGAAAAAATCGAGCTAAGTGACCTTCTCTTCCACAATTATAACATGCTTTGGACGGCATGGGCAGATTCGGATCGATGTGTCCCTCTCTCGCATTTGAAGCATATGATAGGTGGTCTTTCTCCTTCCTTAACAACGGTCTTTGGTGCCGACGTCCTTCCATCATTGTTGAATCTCCTTTTCTTGAAATGTCCATTCTTATTGTTTTGGCTCGATTACCACCAAGTGGTTACCATATCTCGCCTGTTGATTCCCTCCACGCTTGTTGTCACCGCTCGATGACTACTCTCGCCGGTATTATAATTTTCTTTACCGCTCTTTTTAGTTACGTTGACTCGTTATCGCGCTCAACTAACTGAGCCCTATTTACAACATCTGAATAAAAACACAGTTTATGAGAAATAAGATGTTGACGTATCTCCGGCTTCAAACCTCTTAAAACATTCGCGCCATTCTCTCTTCATTATCCACCAGTGGGGACGAAACCGTGATAACTCCGCAAATTTTGCCTCGTATTGCGACACGGTCATATTGTTTTGTTCCAACTTGATAAACTCCACCTCCTTCATGTGGCGAATACTTTCGTGAAAGTATTTGTCGTTGAATGACTCTGGAACTTCTCCCAAGATATCTTGAGACAAAGAAGTTGAGTACGTTTTACCGATTCCCACCAAGATGTCGCCTCTCCAAGCAACATAAAGGCGGCGAAAAGGAACCTTTTGCTCCTCGGAGCATCCCAAGACATCAAATATCTTGGTAATCTCGCTTTATCCATGCTTCCGCCAAGTGAAGTGGTTTTGGCTCTCCCTTAAACTCCCGGTGGTCCCAGCTCCTTGAATTGTTTAGCGGTGACCGCCGAGAGTTTTCCGTGTTTCCACCCACGTTTTGGGACGGAGTCGCTTTCGCTTACCGATGTTGCATGAATTCTAAAACTTCTTAAACGCACTGGTCGTTCAATCGATTGATCGGTGTTGTTGTTTACGTGGAGGATTATCGCCATCCCGTTGCACATTGTCCCGATTATTGATCCGTGGAGAATCAGCAGTCTCGTGCTCCATTGCTATTCTCAACATTCTCGGATGCCAATTTCAAACACCGCCACAAAATAAGGGTTAATTGACATGCAACATATTATCACTATACTCGACCGACCAATCAAATACCAAATAAACTTAGGTAGGTCATACTAGCGAAGGTATTCCCCTCTCTCCCTCCTAGTACTATTCTCACATCTTAGCCAGGATCATATCCTAAGCTCGATACCAACTGTGACGCCCCAAAATTAGGTATACGCCACCCATCTTGGGTCGCCACTTACATGGTACATAAATTCAAATACAACTTACTAACATAACTGTGTGGTATAATACGACATAAATCGTGAGTTTGAATACAAATATTGTCTACTAGATATTATACAAACTCAAAAGGAGTCCTCATTACAACTATTATCACACTATTTCACGTATAGTGAGGACTACTAATGCTATCCTCGGACCATTACTCCATTCCCCGACTCGTCCCATTTATGTTCTCATTTCAAGAGAACAAAGTGAAAGAAAGGGTGAGCTCAACTAGCCCAAAGAAGAAATATTATGACTAAGATAATGCAGTAATAAATTATCATTAGCCTTCAACAAATGTTAAACCGATAAAATACAATAGAAAACCGGTTTAAGCTGCAATGAATAAGCAATTCATTAAAAGAGTCAAGTAGAGAATAAAGTCTACTATCTTTTAGGTTTTAAAAGGTTTTCATCAATTTTTATCACGAGACTCGATTTTAATAAATAAACCACCACATCTAATCATCCCCGCACTACGGCCAAGGATTTTCATCAAATTATCAATGGTCATAACTATACCGAATCACCCTTGGTCATAATCATACCAAAAACTATCCATCAACGCATTACAAAGCCACCGAGGACTTTTATCACATCATTTATAACAAGCCATGATTATACCGAATGATCCTCGGTCATAATCATACTAAGTTCATCTATGCACGTAAGCCAAAGATAACATATTATAACATGAGGATGATGACAATGACATAATAATTCAATAAAACAAGTTCAAGAATTATTTTATCCAGAATTAGTAACGCCCAAATTGTCAACAAGATATCTTGTTTTTGTAGAGTAAAATTCAAGAATGATCGGAAGAATATTTCCATGAAAAGATATCTTTGGATGAAACGCAAATATCAAGAATATTCTACTAATTTCATGGAGTATAGAAGTCAAAGTTTTAACCAACCCGGGTATAATAAAGAATGGAATAACAAAGGAAATCACCATGCATGCGGTATCAGATAGACAAAGTTATTCCAATGAATAATAATAACGGAACCAGTCGTGAAATTCACAATCAAGCAGGATGATCCAATGTAATAATAAATTTGAATAATAATAAACAATGGAACTGGTCCTGTAAAATACACGCATGAGGATATTCCAATGTAATAATAAATGCGGAATAATAAACAATGGAACCAGTGTCAGAATTGTAAAAAACACACACATCTGAGGATATTCCAAATGTAATAATAAAGAATGGAATAATGTAAGAAGATCACCAAGTATAGGGATTCCAGCATACAAAGTTATTCCAACAAAAAAATAAGAATGGAATAATATAAGGATTTCACCAAGTATAGGGTATGCTGCGATACAAAGGTTATGTATAGGGTATGCCACTTTTACAAAGTTATTCCAATGTAATAATAATGAATGGAATAATGAAGTTCTCTTCATGAATAAGAAAGAATAACACCTCTTACGGGTACAACAAATAATATCCCTACCTTAGAAGAACCTGAATATTGGCAAAGTGAAGTAGCAGAATACTTTTCTTCTTTCTCTCTATATTTTTTTCTCTCTCAGAGTTTGGTGAATTCGTAAGAAAATAATGAAGGAATGAGCTTCTATTTATAGGAAAATAAAATGCATAGTAATTAATCCATGAACGGTCCAGATTGATTTACTTTTTAATCTGACGGTCCATATTTAAAGCAAAATCTTTTAAATAAAATATAATATATTCTATTTATATAAAAACATTTTACTATGCAAACACTATGCAACACTATGCAAAAACACTATGCAAAAACACTATGGAACACTATGCATAATAAAATATAATATATTTTATTTATAGAATAACTTTAATAAAGTATTCATTTTATATAAAAGATGTTTCGCTTTTATTACGTTAATAATACTGAATAAAACAAAACGTCATTATCGCTATAATAATTCATATTATTAATCGACAATAATGGAATCAAACCGAGTGACTTCTCACATAAGCATCAATAATCAATACCGTGTGCTACTATGCAACCACACGACATCTTTGTACTTTTACTATCGAGTAGTTCAACAAAGATCAACCCGGTAAAACTTCCGTAGTTATTTCAATAAAATATTTTTGTCGTTTTCTCAATCCGACAATAATTACAGTATGGGGTCCACCAATGATTGAGTAGTTGTATGAATATTCCCGCTAAACCTAATATTCTCCGACCAATCGAATATAATATAACCACTTGCATACTTTGCAAAATTTATAAATACTACCCACAACTATAATATTATCTTAAATTCACACCATAATATTAAAAAATTATTTCGACAAAATTTAAATCTTTATTGATAAAATCTGGGGTCTCACAGTTCCAGCTTAAAGTTAATGTGTGTGATTAGATTTGTAATAGTTGTATTATAATAATGTTATTGTAAGTTAAATAAGTTATGTATTGTATTTTAATTTAAGGTTACTCGACCTTGGGGAATAGTGTGTAATGTTTAATGTATAAACAATTTATGTTTATATCTTCCGCAAATATAGTAATAGTGATAGAATGATCGAACCGGATCCGTGGTGATTCGAGACCTCGGATTCGGGGCCCTCACAGTTGGTATCAAAGTTGTTGGTTATAAACCTAGGGTAATGATACCTTAGACTAATAACCGCAGTGATTAGGATAAGATCTAACTCACATAGAGTTAGTGTGTTGGTAAGATTCAAAGATGAATCTCAGCGGGTTATAAAACATACAGAGTTCCCTAACTCTGATAATAAAGTTGAACAGTAGTGGGGAATAGATAGAGTCTAAAAGACTAAAAGTTCAGAGATAGAAGATCGTAAAAAAAACGATCATAGAATAGAAATGAATCATAATATATACGATGAGATCACCCCGTGATCGGATAAGGTTACAGTATAAAGAAGGATCAAGCGAATGATTGAAAAGTTTACAGCAAGATTTCTGGGTGTCAGTTGTACTATGAATTGATACAGATTCAGGAAAGGATTATGAATACGAGTTGAATGAAATTCGTATGGAGAAGGGAGTTAAGATTAGGTGGGGATTTCAATTGAGGACTCATGTCAGCAGTTGAGTTGTATGATTCCTTGTGTGGGCGGGGAATTGTACTTGGTATAAAAACTACTTAGTTTTGGCAATGATAATCATTGAAATATTTTTGTCGCGCTATTTGCTATATGCATATTAAGAGGGTGATTCCTTTCTCATGTGTAGAACAGATAGATAGGTTATAAGTAGAGACTATAAGGTTAAGTACGAGTTCTTAAAACTCATACTTATGTGACATTCTTGACTCATAGTTATATGAAATGTTTATGAACCCCTCAGCGAATGGACGCCAAAGGTCTGACTAGGACAAGTTCTTAAACTCATATGATTGTGGAAAGTAAATGAACTCATAAGTGTGGTTTGACGAACTAGGTATAGTTGTGTGTAAATGGAGTATTAAAGATTACAGGAACAGATAGATTGTTAAGCCAATGATTATTGGTGGAGACATAAGTTTTCCAAAACTCCTAGCTATGCTAGACTTTGAAATTTTGACATCAATCTAAATACGCACTATGTGCTTTTTATATATATATATATATATATATATATATATATATATATATATATATATATATATATATATATGTAGACTTCGTAATCATTTTTGAAACGGTTTAAAGTATAGTCTATGCTACTTATTTCAGCTAGACATAAATAATTTGTAATATCAAAATTTATTTTAGTTATCACTTATGTACCATGTAACCTGGTGCAGAGATGATAATAGTTGATAGAGTTATAAATGCAGGAATACTTAGTGTGAATTCGATCTAAAAAAAATTGTTCCACTATTGTATGATGTGTTATGACAAAGTCATATAATGACGGCATCCTCAAATGGACTGTTAATACAGTACGGCATCATGACGTCATTCTCAAAAATATTTTCAAAATTTTAAATTGCCAACGGGGTTTGGCTACACTTAAATAATTCGATTGAATTGAATTATTGATATGAGTCTATGCTATTCGATTCAGCTAGACCAATGTTTATGAAAACTCTAAGAGTTCATTGAAAGAAATTTCCCGAACCAAATTATTTTGGTGCGGAATCCGATAAGTCTTAGGTGAACAACCCTGAAAATGGGGATATACTAATTGGATGAAATATTTCAATCTAAGAACGCATATAGTCGTTCCGATTACTAAGGTACAATTGATTGATCATCTAAAGTACCCGCACCGATAGTTTACCTTCTTCGTGATTGTAAACATACTATTAACCTTTGTACGGGGTAGAGTACCTTTTTCTTAATTGAAATAGGTAGCAGGTAGAAATACCTATAAACCTCAGTAGTTCATGGTCTATATGACTCCTCAGCACAATTTCAACATTTCAACTCCGGTGAGAGATGTATTAGATAGCATGTGATGTTGTGTATGGTGTATGGTGTAAGATGTAAGGTAAATTTTGGGGACAAAATTTTTAGAAGAAGGGGTGAATGTGACAACCCGAGAATTTGGAAAATTTAGAAAATTTTAATTAATTGATTTAAGGTTCAATATTAGAACCTAGACAGAAAATAAGTGTATGCATTTGATATTTTTAAGAAGGAATTTTGAGGATTCCAAAATTCTATGAAGGATTTAGGTGAATTATTCAGGATTAAGCGAATATGTGAATATGATCTGTGTATATGGTTGTATATGTGTACAGTATGTGGTTATGGGTCAAGGGTTGACCAGATAAACGATATCTGTAACAAACCCTAGATATATATTAAGAACGTCAACGTTCGGTTAGAAAACCCTAGCGAATTATAAGAAACCCTAGAAACCGGTTCTGGAAACCCTAATTTCAGTTCCGGAAATTCGAATCCCTAATATGGTGTATAAAACCCTAATTTAGGAATGCAGATGTTAGTATAAGGTTTAACGTTATAATCTAATTAGGGAAAACCCTAAAGATTTACTGGAAACCCTAATTATTAGAAAACCTAATTATTAGAAACCTTAATTTATTAATATAGAAAAACCTAATTGTTAATTTAATAATTTTAATATTAATTAGGAAATATTAATCCTAATTTTCAAGTTATAAGTAATTAGAGAACCCTAATCTAATTACGAAATCTAATTTCTAAATTAGAAAATTATTTTTTCTATTAGAAACCCTAATTAGTGGGTTATAAACCCTAATGACCAATTTTGACCCTAATTGCTAAATTAGCAATTTTAATTAGGAAATGTTGATCCTAATTAGCAAGATTTAAATTATGATTAAGAATTTTTAATAAAATTAGAAAATTATAATTATAATTTAGAAATATTAATTTTCTATTTTGATAACCGAAATTCGAAAATCTTGGAAATTAAATTACAAATCCTAAAGGGTTCAAACCCTAAACCCTAAGGTTTCTAAACCCTGAACCCTAAGGGTTTGGACAATGTCTATTATGCCATTAAATTAGAAATTGAAATGACTATATTACCCTTAGTGCATTATTTGAGCAAGCTTGTAAATCTAGCAATATTTAAGTTGGCCACCAACTCTAACCACTCCATATGCTCTATATCAAACACATAAGCCATCTAGAATTGCTAGATACATTACATATAATAATTATATAGATTAAAAGTAAGAGAAAGCCTTACTTTATTTCTCATTCTATCCAAGTCCCTTCTCTCTCTAACTTCTCGAAATCTAGTGTGAGAAGGAGTGAAAAGTTGAGCCATGGTCAGTTTATACCAAGCCAAAGACAGAATTCAAGGACAAAAATCAAAAATCAAGGCTCAAAGGTATAAGAACCCTAAATCTTGAAATCTTTATACTTGATGTTAGATGTTGTAAGTTGTTGGTTAAAGTTATGTTAGAGGGTGTCATTTGATGATCTGGGTTACCAAAACTTATATCCATATCATTTTGATGCTCGAAATTAAAGTTTTTAGAAACCATTCTTGAACCTTCATGTGATGTCTAACAAGCAAATGTCAGACACCGTAGATCCTTCTATGTTTCTAGTTTGTTGTGTTTTATGTTGTATATTTGTTCTATGCCATGTGGTCTTTGTTCTACAACTTGAATCAGGTTCATAGCATGTTTAGATCGTAAGTTACAAGTGGTCAAAAGGCGTTGACCGACCACAAAAATTTGAATCTGGGTAACCCAGATTTCCCAGGAGTCGTCTGACAACATTTAGCAGGCCATAGATCGTGCTGTGTGTTAGTCTATTTGTGAGACCCCAGATTTTATGAATAAAGATTTAATTTTCTCGAAATATTTTTTTTTTTATTATGGTGTTGATTTGATGTAATGTTATAGTTGTGGCTAATATTTACAAATTTTGCAAAGTAAGCAAGTGGTTGTATAATATTCGATTGGTGGGGAATATTCTTTTGTGGGAGAATATTCATACGACTAATACAATCATTGGTGGACCCTACAATGTAATTATCACGGACAGAGAAAACGATAAAAATACTTTATGAAAACAACGGCGGAAGTTTTACCGTTAACTGTTGAAACACCCGGTGTTAAAAAAGTACGAGAATACGCTGTGGTCGCATAAAAAGAGTAGCATTTACAGATTGATTATTGATGCTTACGTGAGAAGTCACTCGCTTATACTCAATTATTGTTACAAAGAATTCGTTTGCATCATATCTCTCATATTATTGATTCAATTATTGTTACAAAGGTCATCCGTGATAATATGATATATTGTTCAATCGGTATTAGGGACACTTTTAGGTATGAGAGTGCTATTCACGAAAGTTACTATTCACGAGTTACTATTCACCCTTGTTATTATTCACTCTAGTATTGTGCATTCGGGTATTTGGGTACAATATTATTCCATGAGAAGATGTGCTAATTTTTCAGACCGTTGGTTGAAGATATAATAGTAAGTCAATATGGACCGTTGGTGGAGTTATAATAGTAAATCAATATGGATCGTTGGTTTAAAGTTTTAATAGTAAATCAGTATGGATCGTTGTTTTAAGTTTTAATAATAAACCAATATGGACCGTCCGTTTAATAGTAAATCAATCTGGACCGTTCATGAATTAGTTACTATTCATTCCATTTTCCTATAAATAGAAGCTCATTCCTTCATTATTTCTTACGAATTCACTGAAACTCTAGAGAGAGAATTACAAGAGAACCTATAGAAAAGTATTCTGCTACTTCCCTACTCTTATATTCAGTTTCTTTTAAGGTAAGGGATGTTATTTATTGTACTCATGAAGAGAACTTCTGTTATTCCATTATTTATTATTCTGTTAGAATAACCTGTATACGCGGGCTACCCTATATATGGGGACATTCTTCTAATATTCCATTCTTTATTATTCGCTTTAATATCCCGTCTGCATGCATTTACTGTGGGACTGGTTCCAATATTTATTATTACATCGAGAATATCTTGTCTGTAAGCGCTGGCGGGACCGGTTCCATTATTTATTATTCTCGCTTAATATCCTCAGATGTATGCTTCTGCCGGATCTGATTCCATCCATTATTATTACATTTGAATAACTCTCTGTGTCATGATCTATCGCATGCATGGTTATTTCTTTTGTTATTCCATTCTTTATTATACTCGATGAGGTTAAAACTTTGACTTCTATACCCATGAAATTAGTGGAATATCTTTGATATTTGTGCTTCATCCAAAGATCTTTTCATGGAAATATTCTTTCCGAGCATTCTTGAATTTTACTCTACAAAGCAAAGATCATGTCGACAATTTGAACGTTATCGTTCCTCGGATAAATTAATTCTTGAACTTAGTTTATTAAATTCTTATATCATTGTCATCATCCTCATGTTTATATTATGTTGAAAGTCATCTCGTGGGCTCAGAAGTGCATAGATGGACTTGGTATAATTATGACTGAGGATTATTCGGTATAATCATAACCGTAATGTTACAAATGATGTGATAAAAGTCCTCATCGCCCGTAGTGCATTGATGGGATGATTGTTGGCATGATCATGACCATTAATGAATACACAAATATTCTTGGCCCGTAGTGCATGGATAATTGTGGTCGTGATACTAAAGAATATCCTTGGCCAGAAAAGTGCGGGGTGATTCGATGATGTGGATTATTTATTAAGTTGAGTCCCAAATGATAAAAGTGATGAAAAAACCTTTTAAATCATAGTAAGATAGTAGATTTTATTCTCTATACTGACTCTTCTAATGGATTACTTATTCCATCGCAGCTTAAACTTTATAGTTTTTATATTTTATCAATTTAACACTGTTGAAGGCTAACGATAAATTATTCTCGCATTATCTTAGTCATAATATTTCATCGGGTTAGTTGAGCTCACCCTTTCTTTCACCGTTTTCTTCAGAACCGAGAACGAAATGGGACTACTCAATGGGAACAAGAGTCATGGTCCTAGATGGTGCATTAGTAGTCCTCACTATTCTATGAAATAGTGTGATAATAATTGTAATGAGGACTCTTTTTGAGGTTGTATAATCTCTGGTAGACAATATTTGTATTCAAACTCACAGTTTATGTTTTCTCGTATTGTACACGACAGTTGTATTATTAAGTTGTATTTGAATTCTATACCATGTATCTGGCGACTCAAGCATATTAAAGTCACCAGATCACTTAGATCATAACTGGAATGGAAGAAAATCACGGTCAAAATACCTTTGACCATCTGTTTTGGGTAACTTTCTGGAAAACCCAGAAAGATAAAGAGAAAGTTTTCTGACATGGTTTGACCATGCCAGATCTTGCTCATGTGATGATGTTATTATGTTAAGATGATATAAACTTGTGATATGACATGTTGTCTACATGATTGAACCCTTATATTACACAAAGCAAGCTTGAACATCAAATATTCAAAGGCCCTGTGAAGATTTTCGATCGTTTCTTCAATTTCTGAGAAACCCAGAAATTGAAGAACAGTGTCTGAAAAGACTTTGATGCACTGTAGTTTCTTGATTAGATGTAGGGTGTCCATGAATTTGGTTTATGGTTGTAGTATTACATTAGTACTACAACTATAACATAATTATCAGTCTAGAAAGCAACTAGAACATTAAATTTAAACCGGTCAAACTAGGCCCCTGCGAACTTAGTTTGAAGTTTTGGGTTTTCATCAAGAACACCAAGAACACCTATAGCGATGGGTCTGTCGCTATAGGGCCCTTTAGCGACGGTTTTATTAATTTTGAATTTCTGATTTTTTGGAAATTAATTAATAAATAGATAAAAATGATTTTTAATTATTAAAAATACAAAATAAATTTTAAAAAATTATTTTAAAGTCTAAAAAATAGTTTTTAATTATTTTGAGTATATTTCATAAATATTTAATATTTTTGGAATATAAATGGTATTTAATTTATATAATTATAATATTAAATAAATTATTTAAAATAGATTTTAATTCATGAAAAATAATATTATGATATAAGAAAATATTTAAAGGTATTTTCAAAGTGACTTTTAATATTTTGGGATGAATTTCATTAATTAATTAATATTAATGATAATTAGTTTATTTAATAAATATATTGAATAAATTGTGGGAAAATAGAATTAATGATTTATAAATCATATAAAAATGATTTAAGTATTATAAAAATATTTTAAGTTATAAAATATAACTTTTGATATTTTGTCAAGAAAATATTAATATTTTAATATTAATAAGAAATTATCGGATAATGAATTTAATTGTTTAAAATCATATAAAGGTGATTTTAAAGTATTAAAATACTTTGTGATATTATAAATATATTATAATATTATGTTATGTATTTCATTAATATTTGATAATAAATAAATATTAATGATAATGGAATTATGAGGTATTTAATTCATTTAAATATAATTTTAAAGATTGAAAAAATTATGATAAATGATATTAATTATCTGAAAATTATTACGAGACTTTGAAAAATATTTCGACTGTTAATAAATTATCTTAGATAATTGTTAAGTGCTTAGGCAGAGTTTAATTGAACTTAAACTCAAAATTTTATCCGACTAAACCGTCGGGACGTTAGAATTTTGTCGGATTCAAGTCAGACTGAAATAGTTTAACCTAATACAGAGTCTTATGTGTGTTATAGACTAATAGGGTTATGTGTTATGTGTTTAGGTTATTCTATGTATATATATTACCTTATAGTATTATATTGTGATGATATTATTCTAATATTAGAGATCTATATTACTAATATTAGGTCTTCGGATAAAGCGATATAAATTGTGTAGCGGTAATCAACAGTTCAGGCAAGTTTGTTTTTACTTAACTCTACTAAGAGTTGTTTCATTCGGATATGCTTATGGTTAATCATTGCTGATTTCCATGTAGAATTGTACTCTGTACATATTGCATGTATAATTCAGGTATGAAAGGCTGATCACCTTCATTATCAGTTGGTTCAGATATATTTGTTCATGTTCAATACTTGTTCAGTCAAAATTTTGTTCCTGCTAGTTCACAATTATATTGTTGAATTATAGCCAGCTTATTATTCAGACTCTTTCAATCATGATATATCGTTATAGTATTGAACTTAAACTTGTTGGACAATCCTTATACTCACCCTTGCTATATCATGATAAAACATTGCAGATTAAGGCGAATGTGTCGGATACAAGGAAAGGTTAAAGACAGTTCCAGCTTAAAGTTAATGTGTGCGATTAGATTTATAATAGTTGTATAATAATAATGTTATTATAAGTTAAATAAGTTATGTATTGTGTATTAAGTTAAGGTTACTCGACCTTGGGGAATAGTGTGTAATGTTTAATGTATAAACAATTTATGTTTATATCTTCCACAAATATAGTAATAGTGATAGAATGATCAAACCGGATCCGCGGTGATTCGAGACCTCGAATTCGGGGCCCTCACATAGTACAACATAACATGGCATCTCAAACCTTTAGAATATAAATACTCATATGTTATGCAACTTAAGTTCAAAAACATGCTCGAGGTTGCCTTTGAAATCATTTTTCATGAATGATGCAATATAGCACATATAAATCATATCTAGGGATATTATAAGCATAACATGACATATAAATCCTCTAGAATCTAGATATCCATGTGATGCGACTAGATTTTGAAAATATTTTCAAGTTTGCTTTTGAAACCGCTTTAAACTTGAACAATGCAATTCAACACATATAAGACAATTTTAAGGCTCTATTCATATGTAGTCAAGTCATGTTAACATGCTCGTAAGATCAGAATGTATATCAAGTAGCATTTATGCACCTTAGTTCTTTTATATCAAGTTTTCTTAAAAACTTCTTTCACACAAGGTCTAACAAGTTTGATTATGAACAAAGGAACTATGTACACTAAGCATGCTCATTTATGTGAAAAAATCAGTCATGTTAAAATCTTTTCAAGTTCCGAATCTATATCTTGTAGCATTCATGTCCATTAGCTTATTATACTTGAAAATTTCTCTAACACAAGACTTATAAGTTTAGTCATGGATACGGACATCATAAACAGTATATCATGCTCATTTACATCTGTAATCAATCATGTATATCAACCACTAAGTTCAGAACTTGTAAAACATAAGTTTCCACAAGATTTATTTTCAAAACATTAAGTTTTTGTTATACATCTTTCACTAATCATGTTGATCACTTCACAACACATATTAAAACTTTATAAAACATGTTATACCTCATTTATATGTATATAAAAGTCATAGAACCAAGTTTGCAACAACTTAGTCCAAAGCAGTAAATCAAGAATCGGATTCGAGGTGCAGTAGCAATTGCTACCGCACCCCAAAGATAAATAGAGCTAGATTGAGCCAAATCGGGATCAGAGGCAGTAAACAGACTCTGTTTGTAAAGTAAGAACCAACTTGATTACTAACGATTTAAACTTGTTCTAAACCATCATTAAAGAGTTCCTACAAGTAAGTAAACTTTCTTAAACACCTTCTAGTATGTTAATTCATATCAATTGACATAAAAATTCAAATAATTTCAAGAACTTCATAAGACCCATTTCAAGAACATAACTAGGGTTTATACCTTCTCAAGCTCGAATTGGACTCCCTACACTCTGAGTATGCTTCTTTAGTAGCTCAGCAACTTATAACTCTCCAATTAGACTATCAAGCAACTTCTATCAACACCAAAAATTGAATTTAAGCTTGTATTTATAGAAGAAGCTTGGACTAGACATTGGCATTACACTAAGGTTGGATTCATGGTGTAATGGAACAATATATTGGTTAATCAAGAGTTAGTCAACCACCCTCACCAAACATCTTCTTAGCAAATGATCACATATTCTATAGCCTTTTGGAAAATACGTATTTTAGCTTCAAGTCACTATTCATGTACTTTGTGACAAGAGAGAAAATCTCAGCAATCTTGTTATCTAGGCTTAGTTTTGTTCTTTTAATTTCCATAATGTAATATTAAGGTACAATTGTTACCATAATAGGAATTTAAAGAAAATTTTATACTCACATCATATAATCCATGTACATTAAATACACACACTTAGAATAACACGGTTAGGTATTACTGTCCGGGTAGTCCCATAATTATTTCTACTACTCTCATAACACTACAAAAAAATGGGGCTTCAGCAACAACCAATTTTCGTTGCTAAAGGTGCCAAATTTCGTTGCAAAAGGGTTTTGGCAACGACTTTACTGTCGTTGCGTCTTTCGTTGCGCAATGAACGTTGCTAATTGTTCCGCAACGAAAAAAAAAATTTCGTTGCCAAAAGTATTACATTTTGCAACAAAATTTAGATTTCGTACAGAGACATTGATCCTTTAGCAACAAAATGTATTGTTGCAGAATAATTAAAATTTCGTTGCTATAAACCCCATTTTGTTGCAAAAGTCTGCTAATTAACAATGAAATGAACTCTTTTTTTTTGCAACGACCATGCATTTTCATTGCAATTGACACCATTTTGTAACGACATTTTTCATTGAAGTAAATTATGAAAATTGTTGCCTAAGCTTGTTTTCGTTGCGGAATGTAAACTTTTTAGCAACGATTTTCGTTGCTGATTATATTATTTGGCAACGACATTATGTTAAATTAGCAACGAAAATGTTTGTTGCTGGTTATTTTTCAATAGCAACGAAAGTCGTCGATTAGCAGCGACATTATATGTTGCCATTTCTTTATATGTGTACTGAAAGTTGATATGATTTGCAACGATAAAAAATGTTGCCTTTTATATTAGTATTAGCTACAATATCCTCTCCGTTGTTGTTAGGTTAATTTTTCGTTGCCAAATATTATATTTTTAATGCTTGTATAAAAAAATTGTTGCTATATTAAAACTTGTTCAATGCTTTGGTAACAAATTATATTATTGCTAAATCAAAATTTGACATTCTTTTTGTGTACCTGGCTGGCTCAATGTCCCCATAGCAAATAATGGCAAAAATACAAAAACCTAAAATATTATTAACTTAATAAAATCATCCACTGCATAATCATTCATTATCTTTACAGTTAACCATCTAAAGCTACCACAGTTCTTCAATCAAAGTATATATCTATATATATAGAGACAAATACACTTCATAATTTCGCCCCTTGTCTTCCGTAAACGTAGAACTAAAATTTGATACCCAAAGATTGTAAGCGTGTCGTAAAAAGCGGTCTTTCCGCACATATTTAAAAATAATAGAAAAGTCGGAAAATGAAGCAAATAGGTCACCAGAAGACTCAAATTTTTTAAATAAAAAGGAATTTCCTTTATTTATTATTTTGAAATAGAAAGGGTTGATTTGATTAATGTGGATAGTTAAGGGTTAAATACGCAAATATTTCAAAATAAGCAAGTGGTTATAAAATATTCATTTTTGCCGGAATATTCGTTTGGTCGTGGAATATTCATACCGCTTGGGAATATTAAATGCGATTGACAAGCAATGACCATGTGTGGGCCCCATAACGAAAAAAGCGATTGGATGAGGAAAACGACAAAGTTTGGGTGGTTATAAATAATGGCGTAGTTATTTACCGTTAAGACCGTTGGAATACCCGTTGGTTAAAATACAAGAATACTGGCGTGGCACAAAGAGAGACACACGGTATTGCACGCAGATTGTTGAATTATTGATCCTTACGTAAGAAGGCACTACTCAATAATTTTCACGTGAGTTACCGCTCAATATTTTATTTTATTGATTCAATAATTGTTGCGTTGATATTTTATATTATATCTTTGTTTCAATAATTGTCACATCAGACAAGATTTTCCATTATCGATCAATAATTCATATTATTTGAATAATATTATTAGATAACATTATTGGCAATGTCTAGAAAGTTCATCTAAGGAGAGGTTTGGTCACCTAATTCAAGGCGCCAAGAAGGAGAGATCCTTATTGGAAAGCCCCTCTTCCTCGGGAATGTATTTTGGTCATTCATAAATGTGATTCTCGTAATATTATTTGTGAATAATTAATTATTGATTCATATGATAAGGAAATATTTATTTTATATGAATATAAATGATGGATTTATTTATGTGGTTATTAATGAAGGAATTAATGCTGAGATGTTTTATTTGTATTTTGTCGGATTGGAGGTATTAAAAGATCAAATCGGTGTTATTACAGCTTTATTGTGTGAGTTATAATATTTAATCCGACCGTTGGATCGTTATAATTTTTGGATATGTTATACATATATAAGTTGAGTATATGTCCACAAATTTTGAACCGTTAAAGATGAGCGTATAATTTATTATGAATTTTAAGAGGTGACTGATTCAGAAATTAGGTTATAAATGATTTTGGTGGAAAATTCTAGAATTGGTGGGCCCCACTTTTGGTTGGTGAGAAATGTGCTCAATTGAATTTTCAAATGTGGTGGGTGGGAATAGTAAAGGTAAAGCCATCAAGGTTCTTGAGTTAAGTCTTCTTTCACGTGCTAACATTTTCCTATAAATAGAGGGCTAAGTTAGAATTGAAAATCACACCGTAAACAGTTTTTTCTCTTTCTCTCTATATTATCGAGCGTATTTTGTGAGTATTTAGATACTTTGAGAGTTCTTTGTTCAAAGATAAGTTTCATTCAAGATCACTTGACCTTTCCTTCCAAGCATCTCGATTCTTTGAGGTAAGGGATATTATTTTTTCGTAATGATATTATTTCTTCAATATCATTATTTGAAATGTTGATCCGAAGTTTTTATCAAATTTGGAACTTTTTCATGTCGGGGTTATATTATTCATGAGTTACTATTCACGAAGTTACTATTCATGAGTTACTATTCACGAGTTACTATTCACGAGTACTATTCATGAAGCGTGAAAATGTTTTTTTTGTGGAATTTCTATCTTTTGGTGTCTGAGTTATTTATTCACGATATGGCACTATTCACGATACTGCACTATTCATCGAAAAATAAAATTTCTTCTTTTTCGTCAAAATATCTATTCGGATACTAGCTTTGATCAGTATCCATGTTTTGATCATTCTTGAATTTTACACCACTATGATTATTTTTGAGGTATTGTTGGACATGGATAAAACAAAGTACTGAATCCTTAATCCTTAATCCTTGTCATTTTGTTTCTTTCGGATTCGTTCTTTAAAATATTTTTCATCATCCTCGCCTTAAATGATGATATTATTGAATACCTTTGGCTCAGAGTGCAAAAGATGAATGATTTTCAAGAATATCTTTGGCCTCAGAGGCAAAGATGAAGCAGTGTTTAAATGAACACGACCGATCGATGAATATCTTTGGCCTTTAGTGCAAAGATGAACAGTGTTGAGATGAACATGACCGATTGATGAATATCTTTGGCTCAGAGTGCAAAGATGAATATTTGATTTGAGATGAATATTGATTGATGTTACAGGATAAAATATTGATGATGGATCGTTAAATTCATAGATTATAGTAGATTTCATTCTCTACGTAACTCTTCTATGAATTATTATTTCAGCCGCGAATATTGATCGAAACTTGTTGTCTATTGTATTCTATCGATTTTCCTCGTTGGAGACTAACGATAATTTGTTGTATATTATCTTAGTCATAATATTCTTTATCGGGCTAGTTGAGCTCACCCTTTTCCTTGTTGTTCCATTTTTTCTTCTCAGAGGCGAGAATGTAGCGAGTACTAGTCGGGGTATGGAATGAAGGTTCTAGAGAGAGTTGATTAGTAGTCCTCACCATTTTTTGTAAAATAATGTATCAATAATTATGATGGGGATTTATTTGCGTGTGGATATTGTCTAGAGACAATATTATATTTAAACTCACAAGATATATTGTCGTATTTCACACGACATTTGTATTATTGAAGTTGTAGTTTGCTTTTTGTACCATGTATTTGGCGACTCGTAATGGGTGTTGTGTATACCTATTTTGGGGGCGCCACAATTGGTATCGAGCTTAGGGATATGATCTCCATGAGATCTGGGAATAGAACTAGGAGGGGAGAGACGAGTAAAACCTTCGCTAAGTGTGTCCTACCTAAGCTTATTTGTTGGTTGGTCATAATATAGGGTATTATGTGATTTGTTAATTTATTTAATTAACCCTTGTTTTATGATAGTTTTTAAGAATGGTCACGAGAACGTTAACAATGGAGTGAATGAGATCGTGGAGACACCTCTAATCGCCAACCGTGATAATGTGATGTCAAAAAGAAGAAGGAATTAGAGATATCCATGTGGTGAGTGAAGAATTGATAGTTGCAGACTGAGATAGTCGCAGAGGTAACGGTGAGAGTGAGGAAGAAGAGGAAGAAGAGGTACCAAGAGTGTTTATTAGAGGTATTTTATGATCAAAATGTAGAATTGCAAAATCGTATTCATGAGTTAGAAGAGAAAGTGAAGAATTGCAGCAAATCGTGGAGCAAAAGGATGCAACAATTCAAGCTCAGGTTACCCGATATGTGATGCTTGAATGTAAGCACTCTTTGGCGAGTATAAGATGATAAAGTCGAATCGAAATGAAAGAAGAAATAATCGAACGAGTGAGAATGAGTGATGCATGGGTAAAAGCCGCGACGACGCGTTGATATTATGGAAAGAGATGTCCAATCTAAAAAGAGAAGATTTAACGATGACGGAAGGCGTTTAGCAAAGCAAAGATCGGCACCATCAACAAATTCTAGGGAAGAGAACGATCGCCAGTTAGATGCTACTGAGATGTGGAGAGGAGGGGACATATAAGGTCAAACTGTTCAAAGCCTTCCAAGGTATGCTATAATTGTGGAAAAGAAGGACATATCGCTTCGAGATTAGACGATATCGAAACCCAGTCAAATGAATGGTGACTCAAAAGGATGTCCCCTAAAAGTCAAAGTCAACGGTTCTTGGAAGAGCGTTTGTCGCGACTTGGTCAAAATACGAGGAACCCGAACGGTTAGCACGGTTAGTTAATTATAAATTCTTGCGAAGTTTATACCTTACTAGATACCCGTTTCTACCCATTCTTTTATCTCTCTTTGCTTGCGCTCAACGTTTGAACTTGACTCACGAAGAAATTAGACTTTGACTTATTTATGGAGACTCTGTTAGAGAAACTTTCATTACATCCGTTGTTTAAAAAATCTTGCTTGATTCAGTTGGCACTATCACATTACCCGTTAACCTTATTTCTATTGAGATATTTGCTTTTGATGTGATTTTAGGGATTGATTGGTTAACTACTCATCATGCCAAATTGATTGCTTTTGTAAGGTTGTTAGTTTTCATATTCCTAAGCAACTCCGTTATTCAATTCAAGCAATCAAACCATTGTAGTTAAACATTTTCATATCAAGCCATGAAGTCATTCGCTTATTACGGATGTCAAGCTTTCTTAGCCCATGTTATGGATTTGAATAAAGACACGCCGATTTGAATAATATTCTTGTTGTTATTGATTTTTCCGACGTATTTTCTCAAGAATTTCTTGGCTTACTCCCAAAGCTCGATATTAAATTTTGTATCGAATTTGAACCCCAGACAAAACTCATTTCTAAAATCTCATATCGAATGGCTCCTATTGAACTTCGTGAGTTAAAATTCAACTATAGAATTTGGTACCGAGCCTTTATCCGGTGACTTCCTTTGTGGAATTTACTAAGCCGGACACTCTATAGGGGACGTCATATTCGTATGCGATAGTAAATCGATAGGTGTCATTGTGACGTCTTTATCCAAGATTGGGATATGAGTCACAATTGAGAGCAACCTAAGTCAAGAATCGAAATACGTAGCTTTCAGGCTTAGTTGGTTATTATCGGAGATTCGTTGAAGGATATTCTCGAATCGCTATTCCATTAACGAAATGACTCGTAGAGATACAAAATTCGAATGGAGCAAGGAATGTGGGAAGAGCTTCAAGAACTCAAGAGGAGACTCATTTCAAAGACATGTTTCACCATGCCATCCTCGAAAAGCGAATGTGGTAGCCGACGCGTGTTGAGTAGAAGATCGTATACAAGTACGAAAGTACGATATTGTCAAAGACTAATTTTGTATAATTTACAAATAATAGAGATGGAGATGAAAACTCTAGGTACCCACGTGATGATATACGAGTATAATCGACTTTTAATCGATAAAGTTAAAGTCGCTCAAGCCACCCAATCTTGAAATGATGCGTATGAAGAAGAAAGTACAAGAAGGAGCTATTCCTAAGCGAGAATTGATGAAGAAGCAATACTTGAGTCCACTCTAGACTTTGTGTTCCTAACGACTCGATTTGAAGTACAAGATTATGATGGAGGCACACAATACACCATTTGCAATCCATCTCGGAAGTACTAAAATGTATCGTGATCTTCGACATACATTTTGGTAGTAACAATATGAAGAGAGAGATTGCAAAGTTTATCTCGATGTGTTTAACTTGTTAACGTGTAAAGGCGGAGCATCTAGTACCTAAGGGTCCGCTGCAACCACTTGAGATTTTGAAATGGAAGTGGGAACATATTACCATGGATTTCGTTACGGGTCTTCCTACGGTTTCTTAAGGCATCAATGCTATTTGGGTTATTGTTGATAGATTAACCAAGTCCGCTCATTTCTTGCCGACACGGAGACTTATTCACTTGAACGCTCTTGCTAGTATGTACGTAAATGAGATTGTGAGGTTGTATGGCATGCTCAGTATCCATAGTTTTCGGATCGTGACCCAAGATTCACTTCAAGATTTTGGGTTAGCTTGCAAAAAGCTACGGGCAATTAATTTGCGATTTAGTTCGCATACCATCCCCAAACGGACGGACAATCAGAGAGGACTATTCAAACTCTTGAAGATATATTAAGACTCGTGTCCTAGACTTCAAAAGGCGCTTGGGATAAGTATTTACCATTGGTGGAATTCTCGTACAACAAATGATTATCGTGCAAGTATAGGTGTGGCTCCATTCAAGCATTATATGGATTTAAAATATCGTTCTCCAATATGTTGGGATGAGGTGGGTGAAGCAACATTGTTGGGACCCGAGTTAAGACGTATGACTCACCGAAAAGATCCAAATGATTCGACAACGATACAAAACGGCACAAGATCGACAAAAGAGTTATGCGGATCTTCATCGAAAGGACGTGGAATTTAGTGTGGGGATCATGTATTATTACGAGTTGCTCCATGGAAGGGAGTTACAAGATTTGGGAAGAGAGGAAAGCTCAATCCACGATTTATTGGTCCATTTCAAATTCTTGACCGAAAGTAGGAAATGTAGCCTATAGACTTCACGTTACCTCCAAGTATGTCTCGTGTTCATAATGTGTTTCACATATCTATACTTCGTAAATATGTGAAAGACCCGAACCACGTTATTGAGTTAGAACCGGACGAGATAGCCGAAGACTTAACTTATGAGGAGGTACCTGTCAAGATCTTGGATAGGAAGGAGCATGTCCTACGCGCAAAGGTCATACCACAAGTTAAAGTTTTGTGGAGGAATCATGCTATAGAGAAAATGACTTGGGAATTGGAAACGGAAATGAAAGCGAGGTATCCTCACCTTTTCGAAACACCAGATACGTACGTCAATTTCGAGGACGAAATTTCATAAGGTGGGGAGGTTGTAAGACCCCGAAATTTTTTTAAATAAAAAGGAATTTCCTTTATTTATTATTTTGAAATAGTAAGGGTTGATTTGATTAATGTGGATAGTTAAGGGTTAAATACGCAAATATTTCAAAATAAGCAAGTGGTTATAAAATATTCATTTTGCTTTGGGGAATATTCGTTTGGTCGTGGAATATTCAGATCGTCACGGGAATATTAAATTACTGCCAAGCAACCATGTGTGAGCCCCATAACGGAAAGCGATTGGATGAGGAAAACGACAAAGTTTGGGTGGTTATAAATAACTGGCGTAGTTTTCAAGATTAAGATCGTTGGAATACCCGGTGGTTAAAATACAAGAATACGCTGGCGTGGTTGCACAAAGCATTACACCAGATTGCACAAGATTGTTGAATTATTGATCCTTACGTAAGAAGGCACTACTCAATAATTTTCACAAGAGTTATCGCTCAATATTTTATTTTATTGATTCAATAATTGTTGCGTTGATATTTTATATTATCTTTGTTTCAATAATTGTCATCGCACAAAGATTTTCCATTATCGATCAATAATTCATATTATTTGAATAATATTATTAGATAACATTATTGGCAATGTCTAGAAAGTTCGCTCTAAGGAGAGGTTTGGTCACCTAATTGCGCCGCCAAGAAGGAGAGATCCTTATTGGAAAGCCCCCTCTTCCCGGGAATGTACTGGTCATTATAAATGTGATTCTCGTAATATTATTTGTGAATAATTAATTATTGATTCATATGATAAGGAAATATTTATTTTATATGAATATAAATGATGGATTTATTTATGTGGTTATTAATGAAGGAATTAATTTGAGATGTTTTATTTGTATTTTGTCGGATCGAGGTATTAAAAGATCAAATCGGTGTTATTCTGACTTTTTTGTGTGAGTTATAATATTTAATCCGACCGTTGAATCGTTGTAATTTTTGGATATGTTATACATATATAAGTTGAGTATATGTCCACAAATTTTGAACCGTTAAAGATGAGCGATAATTTATTATGAATTTTAAGAGGTGATCGATTCGTAAATTAGGTTATAAATGATTTTGGTGGAAAATTCTAGAATTGGTGGGCCCCACTTTTGGTTGGTGAGAAATGTGCTCAATTGAATTTTCAAATGTTGTGGGTGGGAATAGTAGCAGTAAAGCCATCAAAGTTTAAAAAGTTAAGTCCGCTTTTGCGTGCTAACATTTTCCTATAAATAGAGGCTAAGTTAGAATTGAAAATCACACCGTAAACAAAGTTTTTCTCTTTTCTCTCTATATTATCGAGCGTATTTTGTGAGTATTTAGATACTTTGAGAGTTCATTGCTCAAGACAAGTTTCATTCAAAGATCACTTCCTAACCTTTCCTTCCGGAAGTAATCGATTCTTTGAGGTAAGGGATATTATTTTTTCAGAATGATATTATTTCATCAATATCATTATCTTTCAAATGTTGATCTGAAGTTTTTATCAAATTTGGAACTTTTTCATGTAATAAGGTTACTATTCATGAGTTACTATTCACGAGTTACTATTCATGAGTTACTATTCACGAGTTACTATTCACGAGTACTATTCATGAAGCGTGAAAATGTTTTTTTTATGGAATTTCTATCTTTTGGTGTCGGAGTTACTATTCACGTATACGGCACTATTCACGTATACGGCACTATTCACCGAAAAATAAAATTTCTTCTTTTCGTCCAAAATATCTATTCTGGATACTAGCTTTGATTGTATCCATGTTTTGATCATTCTTGAATTTTACACCACTATGATTATTTTTGAGGTATTGTTGGACATGGATAAAACAAAGTACGAATCCTTAATCCTTAATCCTTGTCATTTTGTTTCACTGGATTCGTTCTTTAAAAATATTTTTCATCATCCTCAGTCTTAAATAATGATATTATTGAATACCTTTTTCAGTAGTGCAAAGATGAATGATTTTCGAAGAATATCTTTGGCCCTGTAGAGTGCAAAAAGATGAACAGTGTTTAAATGAATACGACCGATGGTGATGAATATCTTTGGCCTTTAGTGCAAAGATGAACAGTGTTGAGATGAACATGACCGATTGATGAATATCTTTGGCCTCAGAGTGCAAAGATGAATATTTGATTTGAGATGAATATTGATTGATGTTTACAGGATAAAATATTGATGATGGATCGTTAAATTCATAGATTATAGTAGATTTCATTCTCTACGTAACTCTTCTATGAATTATTATTTCATTGCGAATATTGATCTAAAACTTGTTGTCTATTGTATTCTATCGATTTTTTCCTCGTTGGAGACTAACGATAATTTGTTGTATATTATCTTAGTCATAATATTCTTTATCGGGCTAGTTGAGCTCACCCTTTTCCTTGTTGTTCCATTTTTCTTCTCGTGGAGGCGAGAATGTAAAGCGAGTACTAGTTCTGGGTATGGAATGAAGGTTCTAGAGAGAGTTGATTAGTAGTCCTCACCATTTTGTAAAATAATGTATCAATAATTATGATGGGGATTTATTTATAAGGTGGATGGATATTGTCTCAGAGACAATATTATATTTAAACTCATTAAGATATATTGTCGTATTTCACACGACATTTGTATTATTGAAGTTGTAGTTTGCTTCTTGTACCATGTATTTGGCATTTCGGAATGGGTGTCAGAAGACCCCAAATTTTTAAATAAAAAGGAATTTCCTTTATTTTGAAATAGTAAGGGTTGATTTGATTAATGTGGATAGTTAAGGGTTAAATACGCAAATATTTCAAAATAAGCAAGTGGTTATAAAATATTCATTGTTGTTTGGGAATATTCGTTTGGTCGTGGAATATTCATCTTTGCTTGGGAATATTCGCATGCGACAAGTATGACCATGTGTGGGCCCCATAACTGAAAGCGATTGGATGAAGAAAACGACAAATATAAGTTGTTTTTAAATAATCTGGCAGAAGTTGTTACCAAGTTAATATCGTTGGAATACCCGGTGGTTAAAACACACTAATACGGCGTTGTTGAACAAGAGACACCGGTATTGCACCAATTATTGATTCTTACGTAAGAAGGCACTACTCAATAATGGTTACGATAATTATCGCTCAAAGATTTTATTCGAGTTAATAATTCTTTGCGTTGATATTTTATATTGTCATTGTTTCAATAATTGTCATTACACAAGATCTTTCATTATCGAAGCAATAATTCATATTATCTCGAATAATATTATTAGATAACATTATTGGCAATGTCTAGAAAGTTCTCGCTCTAAGGAGAGGTTTGGTCATCTAATCATGCTACAAGAAGAAGAAATTCTTATTGGAAAGCCCCCTCTTTCCTGGGAACTGCCTGGTTGTCAATATTGTGATTCTGTAATATTATTTGTGAATAATTAATTATTGATTTATATGATGAGGAAAATATTGATTTTATGTGGATATAGATGGAGAAATTTTTAAAATGACAATTGTTGAAAATTAATATTTTATCTTTTTCTGATAAAATAATTCATTTAAATATATTATTTTAATAATATATTAACGGTGATATTTTTACAATGAATGTGGGATATATGAGTATATGAGGAGGAAGAGTATATTTTGTGGCATTAAATGTTTAACACATATTTTGTGTGTTGGTGGACACAATTATCGAAGAAATTTGATTATAATTTGTAAAATCGTCTGTTTGTGGATTTCGGTCGATTTTTGTTTGAATTTGGAAAAACTTTCTTCTGGAAAGTTGTAGAGAATTGAATTTCCTATAAAAACTCAAGAGATTCGAATTTTCTGATGAAAGGGCTATTTATTATGAATTATTGAAGTTCAAGTTCAAATAATTGATTTTTGGGAGTTTAAATTATTTTTGTTAAGAAAAACGTTTTTTGTATTTTTTTTGGACATCATTAACATGTGTGGCTGGTGTTTTGACCAAAAAGGTGGGCTAAGGAAAATTTGTATAATTATATTAATATTATATTAAATTTTCGCTTTGGTGTTCTAAGCATTTTCCTATAAATAGGTGCTTAGGTTAGAATTGAAAATCACACCGTAAAATCAAGTTTTTCTCTATTTCTCTCTCGATATTTTGAGCGTATTCTTGTGAGTATTTTGAGTATACTTTGAGTATTGCTAGAGGCGGTGCAAGTTCCCTTCAAAGACTATATTAGATTATTCTAGCTAAGAAATCTCGATCTTTCGAGGTAAGGGATATTATTTTTTTTTTTTGTAATGATATTATTTCTTCAATATCATTATCTTTGAAATGTTGATCCGAAGTTTTTATCAAATTTGGAACTTTTTCATGTCTGGGGTTATTATTCACGAGTTACTATTCACGAGTTACTATTCATGAGTTACTATTCACGAAAGTTACTATTCAGTAGTACTATTCATGTAAGCGTGAAGATGTTTTTGTGGAATTTCTATCTTTTGGTGTTTGAGTTATTATTCACGATACTAAGACTATTCACGATATCTGATACTTATTCAATAGAAAAATAAAATTTCTTCTTTTCGTCAAAACATCTATTCGGATACTAACTCGATCAGATCCATGTTTTGATCATTCTCGAATTTTACACCACTATGATTATTTTTGAGGTATTTTTTGGGCGTGGATAAAACCAAGTACGAATCCTTAATCCTTAATCCTTGTCATTTTGTTTCAATGGATTCGTTTCTTTAAAATATTTTCATCATCCTCGCCTTAAATGATGATATTATTGAATATCTTTCGCCTGTGAAGTGAAAAGATGAATGATTTCTGAAGAATATCTTTGGCTCAGAAAGTGCAAAGATGAACAGTGTTTAAATGAACATGACTAATCGATGAATATCTTTGGCTCAGTGCAAAGATGAATATTTGATTCCAGATGCATATTGATTGATGTTACAGGATAAAATATTGATGATGGACCGTTAAATTCATAGATTATAGTAGATTTCATTCTCTACGTAACTCTTCTATGAATTTATTATTTCACGCGAATATTGATCCGGAAACTTGTTGTCTATTGTATTCTATCGATTTTTCCTCGTTGAAGACTAACGATAATTTGTTGTATATTATCTTAGTCATAATATTCTTTACTGGGCTAGTTGAGCTCACCCTTTTCCTTGTTGTTCCATTTTTCTTCTCAGGAGGCGAGAATGTAGCGAGTACTAGTCTGGGTATGGAATGAAGATTCTAGAGAGAGTTGTTTAGTAGTCCTCACCATTTTTGTAAAATAATGAATCAATAATGTGATGAGGATTTATTTGAGTATAGATATTGTCTGTAAGATAATATTTGTATTCAAACTCACGCTTTTATTGTTGTAATAATAAAGTTGTAGTTGTTTCGCACCATGTATTTGGCGACTCGAGAATGGGTGTGTGTGTATACCTATTTTGGGGGCGCCACAGTTGGTATCGAGCTTAGGGATATGATCTCGGCGAGATCGGGGAATAAAACTAGGAGGGGAGAGACGAGTAAATCCTTCGCTAGTGTGTCCTACCTAAGCTTATTTGTTAGTTGGTCAGTATATAGGGATATTATGTGATATATTGATTTCCTTAATTAACCCTTATTTTATGACAAAGATTTGAGAATGTCGATCGAGAATATTAACAATGGAGCAAATGAGACCAGTTGAGATGCCCTGTACTCACCAACGAGGAGAACGTGCAACAGTCGGGTAATGTTCCTCCCGTGAACAAACACCATGGAGCAGATGATGAACGAGGGATGTTTAGAAGTTTTTGCGATTCATGCAAAATCGCACGAGGAGACTCGTGTTCAAAAAATCTGTGGAGGAAATGATTGCAATTCACGGGTGGTCACAAAGCAAGTTCAAAGAGTTGGGACCACGCACTGGGGAAAGCCGGATCCGATTAAGCGAGACGTGGGTCAAACAAATTACCAAGATATTCGATGTCTTGGGATGCACAGAGGAACAGAAAGTTCCATTCGCCACCTTTATGTTCCGTGGCGAGGCGGTGATCATCGGTGGGAATCGTGAAGCGCACTCCATCCAAATTGCACTCAAAGATGTCATGGGAGACGTTTGAACAGTTCAATGACAAGTACTTTCCCGAAAGTATTCGTCTATATGAAGGAAGTGGAGTTTATTATACTAGAGCAGTAATAACATGGCGGTGTGTCCCAAAGACGAGGCGTAAGTTCGCGGAGTTATCCGAGTTTGCACCTCATTTGGTGGAGAATGAGGAACGATGACGCGGATGTTTCGAGAGGTTTGAAACCCGACATACGCCAAGATCTCATTTCTCATAAATTTTCTCTCTATTCGGATGTTGTCAGCAGGCTCGGTTGTTAGAGAGCGAGATAACGAGCACGCTCAACCGAGGGACCATAACCAGGATCATACCAAAGATAGCGATCATCGTAATAACGATAACCGGCCGGAGAAAGAAGAATATGAGACAAAGGCGGTAACCACTCTGGTGGTAATCGTGGCCATGAAAATAGAAGAAGCGAGCCTGGGAGGAGATTTTAAAAAGAGGAGATTCAACAATGACCATGTGAAGACGTCGGCGCTTTATAAAGAACTAGTTTTAATGGAGGAGAACGACCACCGGTCGTATGTTACAAAATGCGGAAAGAGGGGATATATCAATTCAAACCGCCCACAACAGCTTTAAGGTATGCTATAGTTGTGGAAAGGAAGGACATATCGCTCGAGATCAGACGAAGATGAAACCTAGTTTAGCGGGGACGGTGACTCAAAAGGATGTCCCAGAAAAGTCAAAGTCAACGGTTCTTGAAAGAGCGTTTGTCGTGACCGGTCAAAATGCGAGGAACCCGAACAAAGTTAGCACGGGTTAGTTAATTATAAATTCTTGCGAAGTATATACCTTACTAGATACCGGTTCTACCCATTCTTTTCTCTCTCTTACTTAGCGCCAACGTTTGAACTTGACTACGGAGAAATTAAACTTTGACCTATCTGTGGAGACTCCATTAGGAGAAACTTTCATTACATCCGTTGTTTAAAAATCTTGCTTGATTCAAGTTGGCACTATCACATTACTTGTTAACCTTTTTTTCTATAGAGATATTTGCTTTTGATGTGATTTTAAGGTTAACTACTCATCATGCCAAATTGATTGCTTTTGTAAGGTTGTTAGTTTTCATATTCCTAAGCAACCCGTTATTCAATTCAAGCAATCAAACCATTGTAGTCAAACATTTTCATATCAAGCCATGAAGTCATTCGCTTATTACGGATGTCAAGTTTTCTTAGTCCATGTTATGGATTTGAATAAAGACACGCCGATTTGAATAATATTCTTGTTGTTATTGATTTTTCCCGACGTATTTTCTCAAGAATTTCTTGGCTTACTCCCAAAGCCTCGATATTAAATTTTGTATCGACTTTGAACCCCAGACAAAACTCATTTCTAAAATCTCATATCGAATGGCTCTATTGAACTTCGTGAGTTAAAATTCAACTATAGAATTTGGTACTGAGCCTTTATCTTGTGACTTCCTTTGTGGAATTCACCTAAGCTTTAACTCTCGTAGGGGACGCCATATTCGATGCGATAGTAAATCGATAGGTGTCATTGTGACGCTATCCAAGATTGGGATATGAGTCACAGTTGAGAGCAACCTAAGTCAGTTATCGAAAGACGTAGCTTTCTAGGCTTAGTTGGTTATTATCGGAGATTCGTTGAAGGATATTCTCGAATCGCTATTCCGTTAACTTACCTGACTCGAAAAGATACAAAATTCGTATGGAGCGAGGAATGCGAGAAGATTTTCCAAGAGCTCAAGAGGCGACTCATTTCGGCACATATTCTAACCATACCATCTTGGAAAAGCGAACGTGGTAGCTGACGCGATGAGTAGAAGATTATATGCGGAACGAAAAGCGATGATGTCAAGTATACGACAGAGCCAACTTTAATAGAAAAGTTAAGGTTGCTCAAGCCACCGAAACCCGGAATGATGCGTATGAAGAAGAAAGTACAAGAAGGAGTTATTCCGGAAGCGAGAATTGATGAAGAAGGAATACTTCGAGTCCACTCTAGACTTTGTGTTCCTAACGACTCTGATTTGAAGTACAAGATTATGATGGAGGCACACAATACGCCATTTGCAATCCATCCTGGGAGTACCAAAATGTATTATGATCTTCAACATACATTTTGGTGGAGCAATATGAGGAGAGAGATCGCGTAGTTTATCTCGATGTGTTTAACTTGCCAACATGTAAAGGCGGAGCATCTTGTACCTAAGGGTCCTTTGCAACCACTTGAGATTCCGGAATGGAAGTGGGAACACATTACTATGGATTTCGTTACTAATCTTCCCAAGGTTTCTCAAGGCATAGATGCGATTTGGGTTATTGTTGATAGATTAACCAAGTCTACTCATTTCTTACCGATACGAGAAACTTATTCCCTTGAACGTCTTTCTCGTATGTACGTAAATGAGATTGTGAGATTGCATGGCATGCCAGTATCCATAGTTTTAGATCGTGACCCAAGATTCACTTCATGATTTTGGGTTAGTTTGTAGAAAGCTATGGGCACGAATTTCATTATCTTTGGCATACCATCCTCAAACGGATGGGCAATCGTAAAGGACTACTCAAACTCTTGAAGATATATTAAAACTCGTGTCCTAGATTTCAAAGGAAGTTGGGATAAGTACTTGCCATTGGTGGAATTCTCATACAACAATAGTTATTAAACAAATATAGGCATGGTTCCATTCAAGCATTATATGGACAAAATGTTGTTCTCCAATATGTTGGGATGAGGTGGGTGAAGCAACATTGTTGGGACCCGAAAGTTAGTACGTATGACTAATGATTCGACAATGTATACAAACAAGACAAGATCGACAAAAGAGTTATGCGAATCTTCATCGAAAGGACGGAATTTAGTGTAGGGGATCATGATTGTTGCATGAGTTGCTCCATGGAAGGGAGTTACAAGATTTGGGAAGAGAGGAAAGCTCAATCCACGATTTATCGGTCCATTTCAAATTCTCGACCGAGTAGGAAATGTAGCCTATAGACTTGCGTTACCTCGAAAGTATGTCTCGTGTTCATAATGTGTTTCACATATCGCATTTCAGTAAATATGTGAAAGACCGAACCACGTTATTGAAGTTAGAACAGGACGAGATAGTCAAGACTTAACGACGATGGAGGAGGTATTGCCAAGATTTTGGATAGGAAGGAGCATGTCCTACGCAAGCAAAGGTTATACCAAAAGTTAAAGTTTTGTGGAGGAATCATGCTTAGAGGAAATGACCGGGAATTAGAAACGAAAATGAAAGCGAGGTATCCTCACCTTTTCAAAACACCAGTATCGCACGTCAATTTCGAGGACTAAATTTCATAAGGAGGGAGGTTGTAAGACCTCAAATTTTTAAATAAAAGGAATTTCCTTTATTTTGAAATAGTAAGGGTTGATTTGATTAATGTGGATAGTTAAGGGTTAAATACGCAAATATTTCAAAATAAGCAAGTGGTTATAAAATATTCATTGTTGTTTGGGAATATTCGTTTGGTCGTGGAATATTAGATCGTTTGGGAATATTCGCATTTATCGGCGCAACCATATGTGTGGGCCCCATAACGGAAAGCGATTGGATGAAGAAAACGACAAATATAAGTTGTTTTTTTAAATAACGGCGAAGTTGTTGTTAAGATTATCATTGTTGAATACCCGGTGGTTAAAACACACTAATACGCGTTGTTGAACAAGAAGATACCAGATTGCACCAATTATTGATTCTTACGTAAGAAGGCACTACTCAATAATGGTTACGTGAATTACCGCTCAAAGATTTTATTGAGTTAATAATTGTTGCGTTGATATTTTATATTCTTTGTTGTTTCAATAATTGTCATTACACAAAGATCTTTCATTATCGAAGCAATAATTCATATTATATCGAATAATATTATTAGATAACATTATTGGCAATGTCTAGAAAGTTACGCCTAAGGAGAGGTTTGGTCATCTAAATTGGCCAAGAAGAAGAAATTCTTATTGGAAAGCCCCTCTTTCCTGAACCGCCTCGGTTGTCAATATTGTGATTCGTAATATTATTTGTGAATAATTAATTATTGATTTATATGATGAGGAAAATATTGATTTTATGTGGATATAGATGGAGAAAAATTTTAAAATGACAATTGTTGAAAATTAATATTTTATCTTTTTCTCGATAAAATAATTCATTTAAATATATTATTTTAATAATATATTAACTAAGTGATATTTTTACAATGAATGTGGGATATATGAGTATATGAGGAGGAAGAGTATTTTTGTGGCATTAAATGTTTAACACATGTTTTGTGTGTTGGTGGATATAAATTTGTAAAATCGTCCGTTTGTGGATTTGGTACGATTTTGTTTGAATTTGGAAAAACTTTCTTCCGGAAAGTTGTAGAGAATTGAATTTCCTATAAAAACTCGCGAGATTCGAATTTTCTGATGAAAGGGCTATTTATTATGAATTATTGAAGTTCAAGTTCAAATAATTGATTTTGGGAGTTTAAATTATTTTGTTAAGAAAAACGTTTTTGTATTTTTTTGGACATCATTAACATGTGTGGCTGGTGTTTTGACCAAAAAGGTGGGCTAAGGAAAATTTGTATAATTATATTAATATTATATTAAATTTTCGCTTTGGTGTTCTAGCGATTTTCCTATAAAATAGGGTGCTTAGGTTAGAATTGAAAATCACACCGTAAACTCAAGTTTTCTCTCTATTTCTCTCGATATTTTGAGCGTATTCTTGTGAGTATTTTGAGTATACTTTGAGTATTGCTAGACGGCAAGGCAAGTTCCCTTCAAAGACTATAATCTTAGATTCTAGCTAGAAGTATCGATCTTTCGAGGTAAGGATATTTTTTTTTTTTGTAATGATATTATTTCTTCAATATCATTATCTTTGAAATGTTGATCTCAAGTTTTATCAAATTTGGAACTTTTTCATGCCTGGGGTTACTATTCACGAGTTACTATTCACGAGTTACTATTCATGAGTTACTATTCACGAAGTTACTATTCACGAGTACTATTCATGAAGCGTGAAGATGTTTTTGTGGAATTTCTATCTTTTGGTGTTTGAGTTATTATTCACGATATCTAAGACTATTCACGATATCAAGACTATTCACGTGATACTGACTATTCAATTCAGAAAAATAAAATTTCTTCTTTTTCGTCTAAAACATCTATTCCGGATACTAACTCGATCAGATCCATGTTTTGATCATTCTTGAATTTTACACCACTACTATGATTATTTTTGAGGTATTTTTTGGCGTGGATAAAACCAAGTACGAATCCTTAATCCTTAATCCTTGTCATTTTGTTTCATTGGATTCGTTTCTTTTAAAATATTTTCATCATCCTCGCCTTAAATGATGATATTATTGAATATCTTTACCAGAGTGCAAAGATGAATGATTTTCAAGAATATCTTTGGCCCGTAGTGCAAAGATGAGCAGTGTTTAAATGAACATGACTAATCGATGAATATCTTTTGGCACAGTAGTGCAAAGATGAATATTTGATTCCGGATGCATATTGATTGATGTTACAGGATAAAATATTGATGATGGATCTCGTTAAATTCATAGATTATAGTAGATTTCATTCTCTACGTAACTCTTCTATGAATTATTATTTCATGTAATATTGATCTCAAACTTGTTGTCTATTGTATTCTATCGATTTTTCCTGTTGAAGACTAACGATAATTTGTTGTATATTATCTTAGTCATAATATTCTTTATCGGGCTAGTTGAGCTCACCCTTTTCCTTGTTGTTCCATTTTTCTTCTCGTGGAGGCGAGAATGTAATGAAGTACTTATCAATGGGTATGGAATGAAGATTCTAGAGAGAGTTGTTTAGTAGTCCTCACCATTTTTGTAAAATAATGAATCAATAATGTGATGAGGATTTATTTGAGTATAGATATTGTCTAGAAGATAATATTCAGTATTCAAACTCACGCTTTCTTGTTGTAATAATAAAGTTCAGAAGTTGTTTCGCATCTATGATATTTATGACTCGGAATGGGTGTTGTGTATACCTATTTTGGGCGTCACATCACCTGAGAAAGCACTTAGTGCCAAAATCAATACACAAAGACAATAGATTAAGCTACATTAGATTAATGCACAATCGTATTGCTCATAAGCAAAAAAAAACAATAGAGTTGCTATGTTGTACTAATGTACACTGTAAATTAGGATACTTGTGTATATAAGCCAATGTAATTGAGAAGAATGAATCAAGAAATCATTATCCTCACTCTTGAAGTCTGTTGCAGAGTTCAAAGGAAACTTACATTTCAATGCTAGTTTGAAATAGTCCAAGTGAGTAGGACTTCAAGAATGCATTCCAGTAGCTTATCAATATTATTGCGCAACACCCTTAATATACTTATCTAACAACCCTTTGAAGGCACTACATTTCTTACAAGGTCTTATATTCTTAATGAGGAGGAAAGACATGTCCATATAGTTCATAGACCCTCTACATTTGTCTGTAGAGACAAAATATCTCAGAACAAGCACTGCATATCATAAGGCTTTAAGGAAGCAATAATTAACACCTCCATATTGAATTTGAAGTCTTAAAATTTTTATCTTTTTGCTAGTAATAAAGAAAAATAATCACTATATATTGATACTTTCACCATAATAAAAAATCCTAGTCTCATACCAGGTATATTATGCTCCATGTATAATATCACCAAAAGACATGTATAGAGGAAGTGCAGAGCTAAGTCAGGAGCACTAGCATATGTAACAGATCTTTAAAAAGTATAATACAATTTTATGAGTTAAGAGTTTGCAGTTGGCCCGATATCTTACAATTTGACAATAACATAAAAATATGTGCACCAATACAGAAAGTATAAGAAAAAAGAATCAAGATTCAAAAAAGATATCAAATTCAAATGTCAAATATGCAACGACAGACAATGTAGAGCATTACCTCATCAAAAAGAGGAAAAATGTGCTTGTTCAAATTGGTTAGAAATTTGCTATTTGATGTAGCCCGCTGCATGCAAAAATTCGAAGTTCAATTGAAAAGAACAAAACACAGTTAATTAGATAAGGAGAAAGTACCTAACCTCAAACATATATACGTACCATAAAAAATGGAAGAGCTATGAACATGCATGATATCAATCTATCAACATGGTCCGCATCTGAAACTTGCGTGATGGAAGTCGCTATTAGCAGATGATAACCGCTTATTAGCAAATGATATGGTTGAAGAATCAACAATTATATGCATCAATACTGATTGAGACTACTAAAAGTAAAAAATAAAAAAATATATTTTTTAAAAAAAAATCATAAGGAGAACAAAGATAATGGAAACTAATATCTAGTACTGGGAAAATGCCATGATTTATAATGACAAACATACAAAACTGGGTGGCAACAGATTTACAAGTCCAACTATACACAATTAGACTGCAGGATTTAGGAGCTAACTTTCATATACAAGGTATAGAGAGAAAAAAGTTTATTGTGGCAACCAGATCCCTTCCGCTAACAAATCTGAGCAATTACAATGAGAAAGAACAATAAAATTGAACACAACACTTATGGAAGGGAAATTTTTAAACACTAACTTAACTGTTATAGTAGATCCACCTTATTAAACAATCCATTCAGCAAACACTCATCTAAGATCTGGCTCCTTTACTTGTACTAGCGTAGTGAAAGCCAAGAAAAAATTGAAAAGGGTGTCACACAGCTGTAGAATGGAATCGAGCTTGGCAGTAGGAGAATTAGTGGCAAAATCTCTTTGCCCAATCCGTAAAGGGAGACTTAACTAGGTTCCCTTTCTTTGGAATGAGATGATGAATGGGACCGTCAACTTTCCTCACCCATCCCCTGATAACATTGACAAAGCAATTCAAACCATACCCACTAGTATCGTTGCCGATTCACTAACATCCATCACGAAATCACTTAGACAATGGAGAGGGTTCCACCAACATAATTTACTATGTAGTTCTTGGAAAGGCTAAATGTAACACCCCCTTCCCGAAAAGGAAAGAAAAGGAGCGCCACGCAAGAAAGACAACAAACCTCAAAATAAATAAACAAAGACTAACAACCTCAAAATATTAATAGTGGTGATCCATCAATAAAGTAACGAGTACAATTTTCTAAACCGAGTCAAAATAATCAAAACTTAAAATTTGAATCAACCTAATCTGGTCAAAGGCAAAACTCTCATCACACTAGCCTCGAATCACACCTCGCAAACCTCGCCGGAAGAAAAAACACAAAGATGAGCCAATTGCCCAAAGACGGACACAGAGATATACAAAAGATATACAATCGATATATAAAACAGTTGAGACAAATTATTGAACAAGCCTCAAGTGCAAGTACGAACAAAAATATAATATCCAAGGATCTCGAATGGAATATATATGAATCAACATAATCGATTTAAACCAATAAAAGAATAAAGAAATAGCGAATCAAGTAACTAACTCAATGACTTGAATCGAACAAAAACCAACAAAACTAATCCAATAAAATAATAAAGTCAAACAAACGGTGAAGTTATTTCACACGAAAGTGAGCCTAAAATATATCTCGCCACACAGTGCAAGTCAAAATAATGCCACAAAGGCAAGTCAAAACAATGCCACACAGTGCAGTCAAATGATGCCATTATTGTAAATCACACATTCGATCGCTAATCCAAATGTATGCAAATAGGATAGGTGTGTTTGGCACAACATCACCAATCATGTAACGTAAAACTAGGTTAACCCATACGCCTCCACAACAAAACACCAAATGGCCCACTTCCTAAGAGCCCCAAAACGGAGACGCTGTGGACTAATCACACCGCCACGGAAAGTGTCACGCCTCGTTAAGACGACATGCCTGTGGTACCCCACTGTGTGGTTATAGCTCTGTATACCCTACATGGTATATTCTAACAAAAATATTATGTCACAACACATGCGATATAATACTAACAAAAGGGTTCTATATGTACATGTTGAACCAAATCAAATTATAGTCACAAGGTTTCAAAAAAAGAATGTAGCAACATGTATCGCTTCTACAATTATCAAAATAAATACTAAACATGATATCCTAATTCAAAGAGTACAAATACGAGTCCAATGTGTCAACTCCAAAATGAAACAAATATATGAATTTCACAAGAAACAATTATGTGAAATAATAACAGAATTTGAAACGAGGAACAAAACGAATAAATCAAATTTAACAAAAGTATCGCTGAAAGAGTACGTAATCCGTACCTGATACTTCCAAACCATTTATGGCACACTCCACAAAATCTTACCCTCAAATGCCAACGATATCAAATACAAATCGTTATTCGCAACCTAAACATATTCACCTCAAATTAAAAATAATCCAAACTAATAATTCCAAAGTAATTCATAATCTATTTAATATGCCTTTAATCATCGCTTTTCGTTCGAATCTAACTAAACAAAATAATAATAAATATAAGTACACTTATAAAAATATTCTTTCATCTTTAACCCATCGATAAATTCATTTTATTATTATTATAATAATAATCTCTATAATTTCAAAATATTTTATTTATTCATTTAGATTTTGTATAACATAATATTTTGCAATACTATATATACGTAATTATTAATTTTTTTTTATTTTTTAACAATAAACATGAAAATTGCACTATTAAGAACATGTGATCAGGAGACTACAAATTAATATATATGTATCCATATAATAGGCATGCACCTATTGTGCACTCCTCGTAATTTCCAAAAGAAGTCTAAATATCCATAAGTCTAATAAAACAATTACTATTCATGATATATTTTATTCGTATAGCGTTTTTTTTTTTTTTTGTTTAAAGGCAACATCGATGCCATTCATTTCACATACTACCCAGATGCAATCAAATCATTATTATTATTATTATTATTATTATTACACTCCATATATTTTCTTTTTAATACCATTGTACTAACTATGTACTTATATTTATTCTACCTCTGCTTCACAAGAAATACTCATAAACCGATATCTCAAACAAATTCTAAATAATTACAAACTTAATCATAATTCTCAACTCCGTTCTAATATATAAAAAAAAAATTCTAACATGATACCACAATATAATATATGTAACAATACTTTGAAATTTAACTCCATGTTCCAAACAAGCTAATCTAATTTATACTTTATTTATTTGCTAGTTTTAATTGAGATTCCTCCGTGCATGACTTATAACAATAAACAATCAAATTAATTAAGCTTGCAAGATCCGATCATAAAATAACTAAAAAAAATACCCAATAATAAAAATAATGGTATTACCTTGGTTGGGAGAATTTTTTCTTTCTATTTTCTCTGTACTCTAGTCGCTTTTTCTTCACTTCATAATAGATGGAATCCAATACAATTAGGTTTGAGTCATATATATAATTAATCATCCTTGTCCTAATAGGATTTATAACATTGAACTTAATTAGTTTTAAAGCCCAAATTTATAAGATTAATATTTTTCATCACTTATTGTTATAGCCCACAAACATTATTATCAAATTGACCCAAATAAAAGACAAGCCCAATTATTCTATTTAAAACATAGATTTAAATGCTATTTACTTTATTTATTATTATCATTATTATTATTATTATTATTATTATTATTATTATTTACGGGTATTACATCACCTACCCTTAAAAAGGATTCCGTCCCTAATCAAAAGAATGAACGTCCCTAATTATCAAAAGATGCGGATATCTCATCAATAGTCTTTCTATCTCCCAAGTAGCTTCCTCATTCAATGATTTTACCACAAGACTTTAACAAGAGGAATTATCTTTCTCCATTTTAATTTAATCATTATTTACTTACCAACTAAAAGAATTTAATTTTCCAAACAAAACAAGGAAGAAAAGAGAGAAACAAAATCATTTACCTTTTCCAATTTAAACACAATTGTATAAAATAAAAAAATCAATTAATATTTAATTTTAAAAAATATGTTATTACATTTTTCACCCTTAAAATAATTCCGTCCTCTAATTCAAATAAGCTACAAAAAAATTTAGTTACTTGACGTAGCGCTCCATTTGTAACGATCAACGCTAATAAGTCATCGGTCCACGTAATTATTAGTGTACTCAGTAAAAGATTAAATCACCACCGTGGTCACCTTGGTAAGGTTGTTCGTGTTGCAGATCAAATTAGATCCCATGATCCATCGTCAAAGTACTGTCGCTAATATCTTTGAGTTTCATTCTTGCAAACGACGTACTCTTCGTAACATAATTCAAAACACAAAATTTTCTTTTCATCTAAATACGATTCAATAATACCCAAAATATTTAAAATTATCTTTAATTAGTAAAATGTTTATGTTCCACACATGACAAAGATCTAACAAATTATTTTTATTTAATTTACATAAAATCGATTATACAAAACTCCAAGGATATCGGATAAACTAAACAACTCTACTAATTATATCAACTTTTTCCTAAATCCTTAATAACTTCAAAATATTCAAACCTCAATTTGATCTAGCTAGTTCTTAAACATTATTACACCAGAGAATACACTACTAAGATCTCTTTATCGTCATACCAAACTCCAAATCATATATCCTACTATCTGAATAAGCAAACTATAGCTTTCAAAATCTCTTAAAGATTCATCACTTATTATTAATCTAATCATTCAATGAATCAATCATTCTCTTAATGACAATCTTAACCCCAATGATTCCAAGATCTCCTCATACTATCACTCAAAATTTCATATAAGATAATTTCAATATTCTACAAGGAAATAGCCACAAAATTGATCATTAACTCCAAATGATTAATCTAATTACCTCAATATCAACACTCAAATTACGTAAGCCCTCCATACTTAATAATTTTTACCTTATCATAGTATCCCATCAATACACATACCTCAAATTATCCAAGAGCTTAACATAACCAAAATCATCATCAAAATCAATCCTCAATTCTAAGATCATAATAAATTGTCACCAAAAACAATTTTAAAAAATAATTTGCCAAAATCAAAAACTCGCTTATACAAATACTCACATCATAATCATATAATCATTTCTTAACTGCATAAAATATCCAATCACAATCACCATCACATATTTATTCTCCTTAATGATATCCAATCACAATCCTTAACTAATATTATTGCTCCAATGCATAACAATAATAATCTTAACAATGTTACTCACATTTCTCAAATCAACTACAACTCGAGGAGAGAATGACACTTGGTCAAAATCAAGACCAACCAAATAAAGAACAAAATCGAATAAAATTCCTACGATGTCTACCCAGAGATTTTCCCACAACTCATGTGTCAAACCTAAATAGGTTTTCTACAAGAAAGAACCTAAGCTCGATACTATATCAGAACACCCCTTCCCGAAAAGGAAAGGAGGTCACGCGCAAAGCACAACAAACCTCAAAATAAATAAACAAAGCACTAACAACCTCAAAATATTAATAGTGGTGATCCATCAATAAAGTAACGAGTACAATTCTCTAAACCGAGTCAAAATAATCAAAACTTAAAATTTGAATCAACCTAATCGGTCAAAGGCAAAACTCTCATCACACTAGCCTCGAATCACCCTCGCAAACTCATAGGAAGAAAAACACAAGATGAGCCAATTGCTCAAAGACGGATACTGAGATATACAAAAGATATAACTCGATATATGAAAACAGTTGAGACAAATTATTGAACAAGCCTCAAGTGCAAGTACGAACAAAAAATATAATATCCAAGGATCCGAATGGAATATATATGAATCAACATAATTCGACGTAAACCAATAAAAGAATAAAGAAATAAGCGAATCAAGTAACTAACTCAATGACTTGAATCGAACAAAAACCAACAAAACTAATCCAATAAAATAATAGGTCAAACAAAACTACCGGAGTTATTTCACACCGAAAGTGAGCCTAAAATATATCTTGCCACAGTGCAAGTCAAAATAATGCCACTGTGTAAGTCAAAACAATGCCACATTGTGCAGTCAAATGATGCCACACAGTAAATCACACATTGGATCGCGAATCCAAATGTATGCAAATAGGATAGGTGTGTTTGGCACAACATCACCAATCCATGAGTAACGTAAAAACTAGGGTTAACCCATACGCCCCCACAACAAAACACCAAATGGCCCACTTCCTCCCGGAGCCCAAAACGGAGACGCCGTGGACTAATCACACCGCCACGGAAAGTGTCACGCCTCTCGCGTTAAGACGACATGCTGTGGTACCCTATTGCAGTGGTTATAGCTCGTATACCCTATGGTATATTCTAACAAAATATTATGTCACAACACATGCGACATAATACTAACAAAAGGGTTCTATATATATACATGTTGAACCAAATCAAATTATAGTCACAAGGTTTCAAAAAGAATGTAGCAACATGCACCGCTCTACAATTATCAAAATAAATACTAAACATGATATCCTAATTCAAAGAGTACAAATACGAGTCCAATGTGTCAACTCCAAAATGAAACAAATATATGAATTTCACAAGAAACAATTATGTGAAATAATAATGAATTTGAAACGAGGAACAAAACGAATAAATCAAATTTAACAAAAGTATCATTTGAAAAGAGTACGGAATCCGCACTGATACTTCCAAACCATTTATGGCACACTCCACAAAAATCTTACCCTCAAATGCCAACGATATCAAATACAAATCGTTATTCGCAACCTAAACATATTCACCTCAAATTAAAAATAATCCAAACTAATAATTCCAAAGTAATTCATAATCTATTTAATATGCCTTTAATCATCGCTTTTCGTTCGAACTAACTAAACAAAATAATAATAAATATAAGTACACTTATAAAAATATTCTTTCATCTTTAACCCATTGATAAATTCATTTTATTATTATTATAATAATAATCTCTATAATTTCAAAATATTTTATTTATTCATTTAGATTTTGTATAACATAATATTTTGCAATATAGTATACGTAATTATTAATTTTTTTTATTTTTTAACAATAAACATGAAAATTGCACTATTAAGAACATGTGATCAGGAGACTACAAATTAATATATATGTATCCATATAATAGGCATGCACCTATTGTGCACTCTGTAATTTCCAAAAGAAGTCTAAATATCCATAAGTCTAATAAAACAATTACTATTCATGACATATTTTATTAAGAAGGCGTTTTTTTTTTTTTTGTTTAAAGGCATAATCGATGCCATTCATTTCACATACTACCCAGATGCAATCAAAATTATTATTATTATTATTATTATTATTACACTCCATATATTTTCTTTTTAATACCATTGTACTAACTATGTACTTATATTTATTCTACTGTTTTCACAAGAAATACTCATAAACCCGATATCCCGAAACAAATTCTAAATAATTACAAACTTAATCATAATTCTCAACTCCGTTCTAATATATAAAAAAAAATTCTAACATGATACCACAATATAATATATAGAACAATACTTTGAAATTTAACTCCATGTTCCAAACAAACTAATCTAATTTATACTTTATTTATTTGCTAGTTTTAATTGAGATTCCTCGGGCATGACTTATAACAATAAACAATCAAATTAATTAAGCTTGCAAGATCCGATCATAAAATAACTAAAAAAAAAAATACCCAATAATAAAAATAATGGTATTACCTTGGTTGGGAGAATTTTCTCTTTCTATTTTCTCGTACTCTCTAGTCGCCTTTCTCTTCACTTCATAATAGATGGAATCCAATACAATTAGGTTTTGAGTCATATATATAATTAATCATCCTTGTCCTAATAGGATTTATAACATTGAACTTAATTAGTTTTAAAGCCCAAATTTATAAGATTAATATTTTCTGTCACTTATTGTTATAGCCCACAAACATTATTATCAAATTGACCCAAATAAAAGACAAGCCCAATTATTCTATTTAAAACATAGATTTAAATGCTATTTACTTTATTTATTATTATCATTATTATTATTATTATTATTTTTTACCGGGTATTACACTAAATGCTACAGTAAAGGCAGGAAGCTAGAATGGATTATGAAAACAAGTATCTAACCCTGTCATTGCTAGATTTTCAAGATAGAGTCCCCAAAAAATGTCTTCCTTCATGATCATTATCAATAAGAACCTTAATCCAATTTGCCTTCAAGCCTGTTTAATGAGAGAGAATATAACCACTGAAGGGAGAAGACATACATAAAATATAATGGAAGGGTAGGACTGCTAAGAAATAATAACCTTGTTCGCTAAATGGTGAAAAGTAAACAACAAGCACTCTACATAAGTAAAGTTCATCTCTTCTCCAGTTTTTCTCCTAGGCATGTACTTCTAAGAAGAAATAGGAAATTGTTATGAGAAAAAATGGAATTTTAATAAGCACGCAAACAGTACCATACATAAGAGGGCTTCTGGCTTTTGAAGTATAATATTAAAAATGTATGATATAAATACAACAAAAGGCCTCAGTCCAGAGTCCTCAGATATTATTATTATTATTATTATTATTATTGTTATTGTTATTGTTATTATTATTATTTTTAGTACTATTATTATTATTATTATTATTATTATTATTATTATTATTATTGTTAGTATTATTGTTATTGTTATTGTAATTATTATTAGTACTATTATTATTATTATTACTATTACTATTATTATTATTATTATTATTATTATTATTATTATTATTATTATTATTATTATTATTATTATTATTATTATTATTATTATTATTATTATTATTATTATTATTATTATTATTATTATTATTATTATTATTATTGTTATTGTTATTGTTATTGTTATTAGTACTATTATTATTATTATTATTATTATTATTATTATTATTATTATTATTATTATTATTATTATTATTATTATTATTATTATTATTATTGTTATTATTATTATTATTATTATTATTATTATTATTATTATTATTATTATTATTATTATTGTTATTGTTATTATTTTTAGTACTATTATTATTATTATTATTATTATTATTATTATTATTATTATTATTATTATTATTATTACTACTATTATTATTATTATTATTATAATTATTATTATTAGTACTATTATTATTATTATTACTATTATTGTTATTATTATTATTATTATTATTATTATTATTATTGTTGTTGTTGTTGTTGTTGTTGTTGTTGTTGTTGTTATTATTATTATTATTATTATTATTATTTATTATTATTATTATTATTATTATTATTATTATTATTATTATTACTACTTTTATTGTTCTTATTATTATTATTAGTATTATTATTATTATTATTATTATTATTATTATTATTATTATTATTATTATTATTATTATTATTATTTAAGGCAACATGTTAATAGTCGTTGCAAAAAGTTGTATAAAATATTAAACGAAAATAAAAATTATTGCCAAAGAATGTGGTCTATATTAGGCAACGAAATATAGCAACAAAAAAACTTTCGTTGCCCACGATGAGGAGAAATCAAGTGATTAGAAATTTTGCAACGAATTTCTAACGAATTTGTTTCCAAATTTTGCAACTACTTATGAATTTCGTTACAAAAAGTGAAAGCCTGACACAATCTGCAACGAAGGACAAGTTTCGTTGCTAAATATACACTTTTAGCAATGACTTATAAAGTTGTTGCAAGAAAAATCGTTGTTAAAGCTCTATTTTTAGCAAAAAAAAAAACTTTCGTTGCCTATGATGACGGGAAATCAAGTGGCCAAAAATTTTGCAATGAATTTCTAACGAAATTTTTTCCCACCAATGAATTAGCAACAAAATGTTGCAACGACTTATGAATTTCGTTGCAAAAAGTGAAAGCTTGACACAATCTGCAACGAAGGACAAATTTCGTTGCTAAACATATACTTTTAGCAACGACTTATAAAGTCGTTGCCCGAAAAATCGTTGCTAAAGGCCCATTTTTTTTGTAGTGTAACCACATTATAACCTTATTTTATATTAATGTTTATTTTAAACATTGAATTCCTTAATTAGTTTCTAGAGTAGACATATATTTAATCATTTATGTATTAAAAATTACATATGACTTCACTGCACTACTAGTACCTTATGTCATTAGTCCCAATCAAACGTCACACTTCACGTATTCTTAAGCCATAGGTATTATATATTACTACTGCTCATATTTTCCACATTATACATAGTAATACTATTAATATTTTAATTGGAATAAATATCACTCAGTTGGGTACTTTCAACCCATTATCACATTTTAATGTCACCACGATTAATTAATATTAATCATTTATTTTTTTTCAATAATTAATATGCACTCCACTAATTAATAGAATATAATATTCCATAATATCTCTTAATTAACCATATTTATTCTGGGTTAATTAGTTAACTCTTATTCAAATCCATTCATGGATAACTTAACCATCATTTAAGATTTTTATTATCCTTAATGAGTCCTTAATACCCATTTCTTAAACTTTAAATTCCAAAAACTGATCTTATAGACCGGTAAAATTGCTATTGTCATGCATTTTGGTAATAGTGCGGTTGTGCCATACAAAAAATCGAGGCGTGCACAAGTTACGCATCGAGAGTAAATGAAACATACGCTTCTAAATACTTTACACATCCTCTTTAAGTGTTAACTCGTCTAACATCAATCCCATCTTTGATTCCACATCATCGGTTACTATTTTCCTTGACAATTTAAGGATCACACTTTGAGTTCTAAAACTTTATTCCCCTTATTAGTTTAACCAACTACACATCTCCTTTATGGTTTCATACCACCAATAACACAACACTCGAATATAACACAGACATACATTCCTTTAATCTTTGCTTCTTGTTGTGTATCAATTTATTTAATAATTCTCTAACCATTTTAAAGGTATATCGATTTTCTTCTCTCGTCAACAACGTACATGCATACAAGTCTAAACCTAGCGCACATCGTGTCTTTAATAGTATTCCATATAGTATGTCGACATCGAGATTTTTATTTGTCCCTTTTCGTTACTTGTTCTTTGGTGTTCTCATGTTAGGTGAGATTTGTTTGAAAAAATAAGTGAAAAAGGTCCGACATGTATCATGTCGACGATGGACTATTAAGAGTCGCCAATTGGTTTTTTATATGGTTGTACCAACACAACCGAGAAAAGGTTTGCACATTGACCCAGTGATGTGACATTGCTAAACGGGTCAGTGAAACCGAGATTCATTAGGGTCCGGGGACTTGATTATGCGGAGGGAAGGTGTTAGGCACCCCTGACATCCGTGTTACCACGGTGACCGCCTCTTTTCAAGAAACTGTTATATGAATGTGTGTGTGTGTGGATCAATGTGCAATTATTTGGAAGTAGTGTGAGGCCTCGTTCGCACCTATATACACAGGGTTTGAATTTGTGTAAAAATTCAGTTTTTAACAAGATATGGCAGTGATGTTTTATAAAAGTGGTTTTTCAAACCCTTGTGCTCAATAGTAATTGAGACCTTTTACACTCCCATTTTATATTTAGTGTTCGGCTTGATTGTTTTTAATTTTCGAGATGCGAAGCAGCTTCGAGAAAATAATGTACAAAATAGTGTCGAACTCCTCGTGGGCATGAAAACCATCTCGAGGAAATCCAACACAAGTGAATAACTTTACAAGCTACTTAAAAAGTGAAAATGTCCATCACTAAAGCGAATCTAGATCCGAAGAGACTAAATCAGTGATCACATGATTCCTAGGCTCATATGATGTCGCAATTAATAATAAAGCAGTAAGCAGGTATATATATAAAAGATGTAAATAGATATATATACAGACATGATCAGCCACCACGAAGCACCTCCATGGGGGATCAAAAATGTAAATAAAGTTGTAAAAGCAATCAACTGTCATGGAGTAAACTCAAGGCGGGACGAAAAATAAATAAAACTCAGAAGGCGGCCAACCGCCAATAAGTAAACTCAAAGAGGGAATTTGAATATATATATATATATATATATATATATATATATATATATATATATATACGCACCAGATGTAAAATCCGAGCTCTCATGATGCGGAGTTCGACACACACGATATATATATATATATATATATATATATATATATATATATATATATATATATATATATATATATATATATACGAAAAGCAAATAAACGCTCTGCATCAAGTTCAAGCTCAATCGAGACATAACTCGATAATGTTAGTCCATGTATAAAATATATATATATATATATATATATATATATATATATATATATATATATATATATATATATATATATATATATATATATGTACAAATGAAATAAAACCACGGACCAAAGTCCGAGCAAACCTGTAACACGACTCTCAACGTGAAGAATAGTGTGTGCGAAGATGAAGAGAAAGACTTTAAAGTATGTGCGTGTATATATATATATATATATATATATATATATATATATATATATCTGAAAAGCAAATAAACGCTCCGGGCATCAAGTCTAGGCTCAATCGAGGCATAACTTGATAATGTTAGTCCATGTATAAAATATATATATAAGTATATATGTGACGCCCCCAAAATAGGTATACATCACCCATCTTGAGTCGCCAAATACATGGTAAAAAATTCAAATACAACTTAATAATACAATTGTCGTGTAAAATAAAACAAAACATAAACTGAGAGTTTTAATTCGAATATTGTCTTCTAGACAGTATTCAACTCAAATGGAGTCCTCAATACATTTATTGTCACACTATTTAACATAATAGTGAGGACTACTAATGCTATCATCTGGAATGTCACTCCGTTCCCCGACTAGTCCCAGCTATGTTCTCATTTCCTTAAGAGAACAATGAAAGAAAAGGGTGAGCTCAACTAGCCCAGTAAGAAATATTATGACTAAGAAAATGCAGAATAAATTATCCTTAGCCTTCAACAGTATAACAACTGATAAAATACAATAGACTAAAAGTTTTAGATCAACAACTACAACGGAATAAGCAATCCATTAGAAGAGTCAAGTAGAGCATAAAATCTACAATCTTTTATGATTTAAAAAGTTTTTCATCAACTTTATCGTTGAGACTCAGCTTAATAAATAAAATCGAATCATCCCTGCACCATAGCCAAGGATATTCATGTAATCATCAATGGTCATGATTATACCGAATAATCCCTGATCATAATCAGACCAACAACTGTCCATCAATGAACTACAGGCCAATGAGAACTTTTACCACATCATTCGTTACATTACGGTCATGAGTATACCGAATAATCCCTGGTCATAATCATACCAAGTCCATCTATGCACGTAAGCCAAAGATGACTTTCATCACAATATAAGCATGAGGATGATGATAATGATATAATAATTCAATAAAACAAGTTCAAGGATAAATTTTAAAGATTTATAATTTAATTTATCCTGAATTCAATAACGTTCAAATTGTCAAAATGATACTTCTTTGTGGAGTAAAATTCAAGAATAATATTCATGTACCAAAAATAATTTGGACAGAAAAGAAATGTATTTTTCGGGTAAATAGTACTCTGTGAATAGTACCTTATGAATAGTACTTCGGGAATAGTACCTCGTGAATAGTACCCCGACATGAATAGTACCCCAAATACCCGAGTGAATAATATTCGGGTGAATAGTAATTGGGTGAATAGTAACTTATGAATACTACTCCGGCATGAAAAGTGCCGCGAATACCCGAGTGAATAATATTTGAGTGAATAGTAACCGGGTAAATAGTAACTCATGAATAGTATTCCATCATAAAAAGATCAATAATTATCAACAAAGCTCAGAATAATATTTCTATGAAAAGATATTGGATAAAGCGCAAATATCAAGGATATTCTACTAATTTCATAGAGTATGGAAGCCAAAACTTCAACAAAATGAGCATAGAATTCAAAATTTGAAACGAAATAATATTAATTACATACTACAGAGTATGGAAGAAAATATTATTTCAAGCGAATATTAAACAAAAATAACATCCCTTGAACGGAAATAATATTCCAACGAATATTTAACGAAAATAATATTCCTACAAATATTGAACGAATATAATATCCTTTATGAATATTGAACGAAATAATATTCATACGAATACGAAAAATAATATCTCTTCAGAATATGAAATAAATAATATCCCTTACCTCAGAAGAAGAATGGATATTGGAGTAGTGAAGTAGCAGACTTCTCTTCTTCTTTCTCTCTATAGCTTCTCTCTTTATAGTTTCTATCTCTATAATTGCTCTTGTGAGACTTAGTGAATTGGTGAGAATGAAGGAAGAATGAGCTTCTATTTATAGGAAAATATAGTTTTGATAATTGCACCTTTTGGGGCTCAAAATATTACAGTATAATACCTTCATCTTTTTTTTCATTTTTAATTTAGTCCTGCAAGTATTATCAAACTTAGACCACCTCCCCTAATAGTAAATCATGTGAATTAATAGTTCATTCATGTGACTCAATAGTATAATCATGTGAAAAAACTAATTACAGTATAGTACCTTCATCTATACCTCCATTTTTAATTTAGTCATGCAAGTATTATCAATCTTGCACCATCTCCCCTAATAGTACATGCATGTGAATCAATAGTACACACATGTGAACAAATAGTTATAAGTATGTGAATTAATAGCAATTAATTGCTCATTTATCCGATTAATTACCCGATTGGTCAATATAACCTCCAGACATCTATTATTATCGAAATAAATGTCAATTTCCACTAACACTAATAATCTCAACACAATGGAACTATCAATTTCATCTTTAATCAACACGAACTTATTCATCATTAATATTATAAATCACAATATTTAACAACCAGATCATTCCCAGGAAAGAGGGGGCTTTTCGATAATGATTTCTCCCTATTGGCGCACAATTAGGTGACCAAACCTCTCCTTGATAGAACTTTCTAGATATTGTCAATATTTCAAATAATAATATGAATAATTTGTCGTCTCAATTATTGATTTAATAATATATCATATTATGCAGATGATAATGTGACAATAATTGAATCAATAATATGAGAGATATGATGCGACGAATTCTTCGTAATAATAATTGAGTATAAATGAGTGACTTCTTATGTAAGCATCAATAATCAATACCGTGTGCTACTACGCGATACGCAGTATTCATCGTATTTTTTACTACCTGGTAGTTCAACAGCTTTAACGGTAACACTTTTACCGTTATTTTTATAAAATGATAATTCTGTCGTTTTCTAACTACGACAATATTTTTCGTTGTGGGGTCCATCAATGATTGTGCCGTCGTACGGATATTCCCCGACAAAAAGAATAATCCCCGACCAAACGAATATTTTATAACAAATTGCATACTTTGCAAAATTTTCACATATCACCCTTAACTTTAACCTTTTATCAATTTAACCATTTACGAAATAAAATAATAATTATAAGAAAATTTAATACTTTCATTTCATAAAATTTGGGGTCTTACAATCTCCCCTCCTTATGAAATTTTGCCCTCGAAATTTACGTACGTACCTAGTATGCCGAAGAGGTGAGGATACCTTGACTTCATTTCAGATTCTAACTCTTGAGGTATAACCTTTGAGCGTAGAATATATTCATTCTTATCCAAGATTTTAACAGGTACTCTTCATACGTTAAATATTCTGTTATCTCGTCCAGTTCTAATTCAATAATGTGGTTTGGGTCATCCACATATTTACGTAACATCGATACGAGAAAAATATTATGAACATGCGACATACTTGGTGGTAAAGCGAGTCTATAGGCCACTGTTACTACTCGATCAAGGATTTCAAATGGTCCAATTAAATTGAGGGTTGAGATTTTCTCTCTTCATCGACTCTTGCTTCTAGAATAACGCCTTCTTGAACCTTCTTCTTCGTTTTCATTAGCTCCGGGTCTAAAGCTTGAGCAGTTTTATCTTTATTGATTAAAGTCGGTTTTACTCGTATATTCTCTATCTTCACGTGGGTCCCTAGAGTCTTTAACTCTATCTTCATCATTTGTAAGTTATACAAAATGGGTCTTTGTGTTAACAACATCGCCTTCATAAATGCATACGATCTTATACTCAACGTGTCAGCTACCGCATTCGCTCTTCCACTTAGATATTGAATAGTATGTTCGTAATCTTCAACATCTCGAGCCAACATTTTTGGCACATTATACGATCGTTTTAGGTATAAAAATATTTAAGGGTTGAAGAAATGGGTTTTGTACTGGGGTCAATACAAAATTCGATTTCATGCTTTGGGGTATAGGCCAGGAAGTCTTTAGAGAATACGACAGCAAATTTATTAACGATAGAAATATCATTCAAAACTGTGACTCTCATCCAAGACTTGGATAGCACAAGTAATGAAGGTTTCTCTAATGAGTTTCAATGGAGATAAGTCAAAGTCTAATTTCTCCTGAGTCAAATTTAAATGTTGGTATGTAAAGAGAGATAAAAGAATGGGTAGAAGCAGATATCTAATAAGGTATAGACTTCGCATGAATTTATAATTAACTAACCCGTGCTAACTTTGTTCGGGTTACTCGCTTTTTGAGAAGTAACGAAAAATGCTCTCTCTAAAACCACCGACTTTGTTTTGTCCGTATCCGCCTTTGGTGCCACCATCCCAGCTGGACTTGACTTTGGTGCATGACAAAATTGGGCTAGGTGACCTTCTTTTCCATAATTGTAACATGCTTTGGACTGCATCGTGTAGTTTGGACTGATATGTCCCTCCCCTCCGCATTTGAAGCATACAATTGGTGGTCGTTCTCCTTCCTTGAAAACGGGTGTTGGTGCTGCTATCTTTCCATCGTTGTTGAACCTTCTCTTCTTGAAATTTCCACTCCTATTATCTTGGCCATGATTACGATCGAAGTGGATACCATTCTTGGCATGATAATTTCCCCCACGATGGTTATCATTGTTCCGATGACCGTTTCCATCGGTATGATTATTATCATGTTGTTGGTCGTTATCCTTTGGTTGGGCTGGCTCATTATCGCACTCCAATAATTGAGCCCTATTCACTACATCCGAATACAAACAAAGTTTGTGAGAAATGAGGTATTGACGTATATCGGTTTTCAAATCTCTTAGAAACATTCGCGTCATTCGCTCCTCATTATCGATGAAATGGGATGCAGACCGGGATAACTCGGCAAATTTAGCCTCGTATTGCGACACGGTCATATTATTTTGCTCCAACTTGATAAACTCCACCTCCTTCATATGACGAATACTTTTGGGAAAGTACTTGTCGTTGAACAGCTCTTGGAACTTCTCCCAATACATCTTTAGTGTGTCAGGCTGGGTACGTTTTACAGATTCTCACCAGTAATCTACCTCTTCACGCAACATAAAGGTGGCGAAGGGAACCTTTTGCTCCTCGGAGCATCCCAAGATATCAAATATCTTGGTAATCTGCTTTAACCACGTCTCCACCTTAAGTGGTTCTGGATTTCCCAAAAACTCCGGCGGTCCAGCTCCTTGAACTGCTTAGCAGTGACCAGCCGTGGGTTGCCATTGTTTCCACCTGCATTTTGAACAAGAGTCTCTCCAGCCTGATGTTGCATGAATTGCATAAAGCCTCTGAACATCCCATCGTTCATCATTTGATCGGTGTTGTTGTTTACCTGAGGATTATTGTCTTCCTGTTGCACATTATCCTGGGTATTGATCGTTGGTGACTCAACGGTCTCATGTGCTTCATTGCTTATCTCAACATTTTTAGATGCCATTTTCAAACACTGTCACAAAATAAGGATTAATTAACATATCACATATTATCCCTATACTCTGATCGACCAATTAAATACCAAATAAACTTAGGTAGGTCATACTAGCGAAGGAATTCCCCGTCTCTCCCCTCCTAGTTCTTGTCTCACATCTCAGCCATGGATCATATCCCTAAGCTTTGATACCAACTATGACGCCCCCAAAATAGGTATACATCATCCATCTTGAGTTGCCAAATACATGGTACAAAATTCAAATACAACTTAATAATACAACTGTCGTGTAAAATACAACAAAACATAAACTGAGAGTTTTAATTCGAATATTGTCTTCTAGACAGTATTCAACTCAAATGGAGTCCTCAATACATTTATTGTCATACTATTTAACATAATAGTGAGGACTACTAATGCTATCATCTGGACCGTCACTCCGTTTCCCGATTAGTTCTAGCTATGTTCTCATTTCCTGAAGAGAACAATGAAAGAAAAGGGTGAGCTCAACTATCCCAATAAGAAATATTATGACTAAGATAATGCAGAATAAATTATTTTTAGCCTTCTACAATATAACAATTGATAGAATACAATAGACTACAAGTTTTAGATCAACAACTACGGCGGAATAAGCAATCCATTAGAAGAGTCAAGTAGAGCATAAAATCTACTATCTTTTATGATTTAAAAAGTTTTTCATCAACTTTATCGCTGAGACTCAACTTAATAAATAAAATCAAATCATCCCTGTACCACCGCTAAGGATATTCATGTAATCATCAATGGTCATGATAATACCGAATAATCCCTGGTCATAATCATACCAACAACTATCCATCAATGAACTACAGGCCAATGAGAACTTTTATCACATCATTCGTTACATTACGGTCATGATTATACCGAATAATCCCTAATCGTAATCATACCAAGTCCATCTATGCACGTAAACCAAAGATGACTTTCATCACAATATAAGTATGAGGATGATGACAATGATATAATAATTCAATCAAACAAGTTCAAGAATAAATTTTAAAGATTTATAATTTAATTTATCCTGAATTCAATAACGTTCAAATTGTCAACATGATAATGCTTTGTTGAGTAAAATTCAAGAATAATATTCATGTACCAAAAATAATTTGGACAAAAAAGAAATTTATTTTTTAGGTAAATAGTACCCCTTGAATAGTACCCAGTGAATAGTACTTCGGGAATAGTACCTCGTGAATAGTATCCCAATATGAAAAGTATCCCAAATACCCGAGTGAATAATATTCAGGCGAATAGTAATTGGGTGAATAGTAACCCATGAATAGTATCTCGTGAATAGTACTCTGGCATGAATAGTGCTCTGAATACCCGAGTGAATAATATTTGAGTGAATAGTAACTAGGTGAATAGCAACTCATGAATAATATTCTGTCATGAAAAGATCAATAATTATTAACAAAGCTCAGAATAATATTTCCATGAAAAGATACTGAATGAAGCACAAATATCAAGAATATTCTTCTAATTTCAAGGAGTATGAAAGCCAAAACTTCAACAAAATGAGTATAGAATTCAAAATCTAAAACGAAATAATATTACTTACATACTATAGAGTATGGAAGAAAATATTATTTCAAGCGAATATTAAACAAAAATAACATCCCTTGAACGGAAATAATATTCCAACGAATATTTAACGAAAATAATATTCCTACAAATATTGAACGAAGATAATATCCTTTATGAATATTGAACAAAATAATATTCATACGAATACGAAAAATAATATTTCTTCAGAAATTGAAATAAATAATACCCCTTACCTCAGAAGAAGACTGGATATTGGAGTAGTGAAGTAACAGACTTCTCTTCTTCTTTCTCTCTATAACTTCTCTCTCTATAGCTTCTATCTCTATAATAGCTCTTGTGAGACTTAGTGAATTGGTGAGAATGAAGGAAGAATGAGCTTCTGTTTATAGGAAAATATAGTTTCGATAATTGTACCTTTTGGGGCTCGAAATATTACAGTATAATACCTTCCTTTTTTTCTTTACTTTTAATTTTGTCCTGCAAGTATTATCAAACTTGCATCACCTCCCCTAATAGTAAATCATGTGAATTAATAGTTCATTCATGTGACTCAATAGTATAATCATGTGAAAAAACTAATTACAGTATAGTACCTTCATCTATACCTCTATTTTTAATTTAGTCATGCAAGTATTATCAATCTTACACCATCTCCCCTAATAGTACATGCATGTGAATCAATAGTACACACATATGAACAAATAGTTATAAGCATGTGAATTAATAGCAATTAATTACTCATTTATCCGATTAATTACCTGATTGGTCAATATAACTTCCAGACATAAATTATTTTAGAAATAAATATCGATTTCCACTAACACTAATAATCCCAACACAATGGAATTATCAATTTCATCTTTAATCAACACGAAATTATTCATCATTAATATTATAACGCACAATATTTAATAACCAGGTTGTTCTCAGGAAAGAATTGGCTTTCTGATAAGGATTTCTCCCTATTGGCGCGCAATTAGGTGACCAAACCTCTCCTTGACAGAACTTTCTAGACATTGTCAATATTGCAAATAATAATATGAAAAACTTTGTCGTCTCAATTATTGATTTAATAATATAAGATATTATGCAGATGATATTGTGACAATAATTGAATCAATAATATGAGAGATATTATGCAGCAACTACTGTAGTAATAATATAGTATAACTGAGTGACTTCTCACGTAAGCATCAATAATCAATACTGTGTGCTACTATGCAACCACGCGTATTACTGTACTTTTTATTATCGGGTAGTTCAACAGTTTTAACGGTAACACTTTCGCCGTTATTTTTATAAAAAGATAATTCTGTCATTTTTTTACTACGACAATACTTCCGTTGTGAGGTCCACCAATGATTGTGCCATCGTACGGATATTCCCCGACAAAAAGAATAATCCCCAACCAAACGAATATTTTATAACAAATTGCATACTTTGCAAAATTTTCACATATCACCCTTAACTTTAACCTTTTATCAATTTAACAATTTACGAAATAAAATAATAATTATAAGAAAATTGAATACTTTCATTTCATAAAATTCGGGGTCTTCAAATATATATATATATATATATATATATATATATATATATGTACAAACTAAAATAAAACCACGGACCGAAGCCCGGGCAAACACACGCAACACGACTCTCAACGTGAAGAATAGTGCGTGCGGAGATGAAGAGAAATGCTTTAAAGTGTGTGAGAAGGCTAACAGTGGGCTGCCAAAGAAGACTTCTATATCTTTAAAGGGATGAACACTCGGCTTCTGCCGGTACAAAAGTAGCTATATGTGAGCTCACAAGTGTTTAAAATGAGAAAACACTTAGTGTAGGGTGAGTACAGAGCAATTTTGACAGGGCTTCCTCGCCTTTCTCCCTTACAAAATGGCCACCCCAAGCCATCTATTTATAGAGGGGGCCGTAGTTGTACTGGTATGGTGGCCAGGGTTGCCCAGGCTTGTGATCTATTTGTCTCAAGAAATGCGCATGCATGCACATACTTTATAATGTCGCTTCGAACTTTTAAAATTGCAATTCGGGCATCCGACTGAGGTATGTAAGACCTATTTTGGACCGCCGTTGTCGATAGTTACGTAATGACATAGGATTAGAGGTTGTACGAAGTTAGGAAAATGGGACCATGCCCTCCGGTCTTCAAGCTTCAAATTTTATCCGTTATCCTGCGTAATAGTCACTCGGGATTGGACATCCTTGGTTCTTGTGGGATATTGCTGTGTAGAAATGTATGTATTGAAATGTTGAGACGGCGCGATGTGGCGTCAAGGTGGCAAGATGATGACTTTGCCCCTCACCGGTGTTATCGCCGGTTTGGGCTGATAAAGCAGACGTTGCTCAGGGTTATCTCTGAGATTGGACTACTGCAAGTGTTGAAGGTCCTCAGTGTCATATCTGAGTTGTGCTTGTCTTCCCGGTGTTACCTCCGGGTCTTGTACTAAGTGCATCGGTGTGAGTGTCGAGGTTTGAAGCTGATTGCATTTGAAACAAGCATTTCTGGGGTTATATCCAGAACTGCATTCCTTGGGATTATCTCCAAGGTTGGTAATTGTTACTCCTAGTATTGGGACTATGACTGAATATCTCGGGGTTATCTTCGAGATGGATCAGTCTTCTCTGGTAGAATTTCTGGTATTGGAACTGTATGCCTCGGGGTTATCTCCGAGGTTGGAATTGATACTCCCGGTTTGTGTTCCGGGGTTGAGGTTGAACTTTCGGTAGTATCCAGACTGGATATGATATGTCTTCCAGGGTTATCTCTGAAAGACGAATCTGCCCTCGTACAATGTCAGTAACACGTGTGCAGAAAATTTTGAGTGTCTATAGATGCCCCTCTTTATCATATTCATGCAATGTAATGCATGGATATATAAAGAATCCTAGAAACTTGAAATGCAACAAGATAAACATAATGTTAAGTGCAGCAACATGATGCAAATGTATGATGCATGTGTGCGGGGTTGTTGCCCAACATGTTGGGGATGATTGTCGATCCCTGTTGCTTTTACCAGGGATTGGAAACGATGACCAGATGGGATGTGTGATCCACATCTTGTAGGATGTTGACGTTGGGGTTGTCACCAAAGTCCTTAATCCTTGATACATACTTGATTCCAAAGATGTGCCTCTCGTGTATGAGAGATCTGTGGGGATAACGATCTGTCTGTTTGAGGGTGTGTATAACATATTCCTGGTTTGTATCGCCATGACATATTAATGTTTTGCTGGATTTACTGCCAACAGTGTGTGTTATCAGGACTGCTTGACCTTCACTAATGTGTACGTCAACGGATAAAAATCCATGTTGGGCAGGCTGTCAAGGCTGCTTGACCCTCGTTGATGTGCGAATTAATGGACCATGCATTGTAACCCCTGCTGGGGAATTGTTTGATCGTCGCTGATGTGTGTATCAACAGAACATGTGTTGTAACCCCCGCCGGGGAATTGTTTTGAGACTGCGTGATTCCCCCGCCGGGGAACACGTTGTAACCCCTGCTGGGGATCTCGTTTTGAGACTGCATGATGCCCCCGCTGGGGAACGCGTTGTAACCCCCGTTAGAGATCTTGTTTTGAGACTGCGTGATGCCTCCGCCGGGGAACACGTAGTAACCCCCACTGGGGAATTGTTTAAGATTAGGGTGACGACCCGGAATTGGCGGCATTGGACCTGCGCAAGGTATTGTCGAGTGTGATTTGTAACAGCTGAGATCATCGGCATAATGTTCCCTGTGCTCGGGTGAATACAAATGAGTAATATGCAGATCCACGGCTTGGTCTGAGAAAACCAGGATAACAAGTTATTCCGCTCAATCGCGTAGCATTTTTATTCCTAATTTGGTTTTTTCAGTTGATGAGAACTCTGTTGCAACTCAAACTGGACCGAGAAGGAGGGGTGGGACCCATGTAGGGATACCGCAGGTACACCTGCTGCAGCCGCAGGTGGACCTGTGGCCAGCCGTGGCTACTTAATGCCATCAGGTTGCTTTCATAAGTCATTTTCATATTGCGCCGCGAAGGAAATCCGAGAGCTCTTCTTCAGATCTGCTGAGTTCGGGTGACTTTCTACAAATTCTGTCACCGTACAAGTGTTCTACGGTAACGTATGCATATCTTCTTTTCCAGTTTTTATCCGTTGGAAAATGACTTATCACATAAAATGCATCTAAACACATAGTAGTGAATATGCATGCTCAAATGACTTGATAAAAAATATTCAACATAGTAAATATTAGTATTAAACCATGCTGAACACAATGATATAAAAATTTTTGACTTTTGAGATAATCAAATTGGCACCTTTTTATGTTATTTCTTATCCTATTTAAGGACAAATGAGCAACAGGTAAAAATGTAAAGTAATCCTGGTAATTAAACTACCCTTACGGATTAATGACTTTGACTTTTTATGCATATAGTATGTATATGATTGTGGGCAGGTGTGCTACTTAATGGCCACCTAGTCATGCCTATGTGCATGTGGATAGTCCTATTTACAGAGGGGACTATGGCAAAAAATTTCAAAATGTAGGCATTGAATAGTCATGCATTTTTAACTCTACTATAGACGTGTGTTAAAGTAATGCATGCATGCATGTAGTAATAAAATGCATTTTGAAAAGAAAGCTCCAGGTTAGAAATTACCACACCCTTTTTGAGGTGATTTGGAGACTTTTGTCCAGATATTATGGATCCAGATCAGCCGAGTAGTTCCCGTAGGACCACTTCTGGTATACGGAGGAGGGCTTCTAAAGTGCCTCGACCCCGTTCTGTTAGACAGCCTCGTCGGTTGGTGGAGGCGGTGATACGTCCAGTCCAGGTTGATGTGTCGGACGTCGAGGACGAGGAGGAGGATGTTCCGATTGCAGACCTCGTTCCGGTTGTGGACCCCGTTCCTGCTACACATATATCTTGTAGGGACCTCTCGAGTATTCAGGTGGCAAACCCAGAGCTCCTGGGTGATTTGAGTCGACATCCCTCGATGTATTTGAATGCCAACGAGGTATAACGTTAGATCTTAATCTTCCTTATTTCCTATTAATGAGGAGTAAAGGATTTTGATGTTGATCAGCTTTTCATGTAGGTTCCCGGCTTTACACAGCCTCGAGGGAACTGGTTCAGCATTCACTCCATGTACCAGGCTCTACATCCTGACTATAGAGTGATTGTGCATGATTGGAGATTTGGGGCGTTCTTTTCCATCCTTCCCCGTCGTTGTCCACGGTGTTTACCTCGGGGCATTATCGGCGTTAGTTTCACTGGACTCGATCACTCCATTTCTTTGGATCGTGAGGTGATGATGACGCCGATGGATTTACGGTTTATCACATGTATGGAGTTTGGAGGGGAACAAGTGCCTTGCATGGCGGATATTACCCTTACTGCCATCAGATCATTGCTAGAAGTTTCGGCGAAGGCGTTCAAGGGCAGGACTGTCCGTACGGGTCCTTTAAGCGTAGATGCTATGAGTGGGCTATTGAGCGAGCCCATGCCAGATGATGTCAGAGTCGGGGATCACATTCTTCGGCGATTGTTCCTGATGATCATTAGAGGCTGCTTCATAGCAGATAACTCTTCTATGGTGTCGTTCGCTTTGATCATCGCCACACGACATGTGGATCGTATAGGAGAGTATGACTGGGGTTCCTACACCTTCGCCTATTTCCTCAGGGGCATGCATTCGCAGGGCTTAGCCGAGGCTTGGTTAGGATTCTACCCATTTCTGATGGTGAGTATTTCTCTTATAGTTTCCCATATATAAGTTAAGAGTGTTTATTGATTGCAGATGTTTGCCTTTGTGTTGGCAGTTTTGGGCCTATGAGAGGCTTCCATGTTTGCGTCCTGTAAGCGAGTTAGGTTTAGATAACTATCCACGAGGACCGCGATGGCACCATTCCATACTGGCGGAGGTTCTTGTAGCTGAGGGTTTCACTCATTGCCACCTACAGCTGGAGTTATTGATAGCTGATGTCATCACATGGATTCCCTATTCTGGGGAGCACTTAGCCATGGGATTTGAGGATGGGTACTCGACTGGTGTCGAGTATTTGATTTCCACCCGTAGGGTTCTTCTGTTCATTGATGGAGGATGGGAGCTCTATTTAGGAGAGCGTGCTATTAGGAGCACCACAGGAGAAATCCATATGTCGATCTTGCCTCCTGCCAGGCGTTATTGGCCTCTGTCACAGTCACCCGTCATTGATATCCCATTGTTGGGGGTTGACAGTTTTGCATTCTCAGAGGGTCCCTGCACTAAGGAGATGTTCCAGCGTTGGTGGTCCCCTTGCTGTGACAACCCAAGAATTTAGAAAAATTTTAAAATTTTAATTAATTGATTTAAGGTAAAATATTAGAACCTAGACAAAAAATAAGTGTATGCGTTTGATATTTTTCAATAGGAATTTTGAGGATTTCAAAATTCTGGGAAGGATTTAGGTGAATTATTCAAGATTAAGGGAATAAGTGAATATGTTCTGTGTATATGTGTACAGTATGTGGTTAAGGGTCAAGGGTTGACCAGATAAATGATATCTATAAGAAACCCTAAGTATATATTAAGAACGTCAACGTTCGGTTAGAAAACCCTAGCGAATTATAAAAAACCCAAAAACCGGTTCTGAAACTCTAATTTCAGTTCCGGAAATCCGAAACCCTAATTTGGGAATGCGGATGTTAGTATAAGGTTTAACGTTATTAAATATAACCTAATTAGGGGAAACCCTAAAGATTTACTGGAAACCCTAATTGATTTAGAAAATCCTAATTTTTGGATTAGAAACCCTAATTTATAATTAGGGAAAACCTAAGTATTAATTTAATACTTTTAATGTTAATTAGGAAACACTAATCCTAATTTTCAACTTATAAGTAAGTAGAAAACTCTAATCTAATTAAGAAACCTAATTTCTAAATTAGAAAAATTATTTTTCTATTTAAAACCCTAATTCGTGGGTTGTAAACCCTAATGACCAATTTTGACCCTAATTTCTAAATTAGAAATTTTAATTAGGAAATAATAATCCTAATTAGCAAGATTTAAATTATAATTAAGAAATTTTATTATAATTAAAGTATTCTAATTATAATTTAGAAATATTAATTTTTGATTTTGAAAACCTAATTTAAAAATTCTAGAATTTATTTTTTTTAAACCAAAGGGTTCAAACCCTAAACCCTAAGGGTTAAGGCAAAAGACAAGTGTGCCATTAGAATTGAAAATCAAATGCCTATTTTGCCATTTTTCAATTCTTTAATTAGGAAGTGTGTAGATCTTGCAATACTTTGAGTTGGTGACCAACTACATGACTTCCATGTGCCATGTATCTCTCATATCAGCAGCCATCTCAGCCATTACATAGCAACATGTTATATATAGAGTTAGAGAGAGAAAACCTACTCACTTTACTTGCTAACTTATCCATGACTTGCATCTCTCTAAAATTTTGAGAGTTGAAAGAGGGTCATTTGTATATCCATTTTTAGTTCTTAACTTACCAAGAACAGATTCAAAAGTCAGAATCAAAAATTAAAGTGTAAAAGAGGTATAAACCCTAATCCTAGAAATCTTTTGATTTGATGTTGAATGTTGTTGTTTATTGGTTAAAGTTATGTTAGAGGGTGTCATTTGATGATCTGGGTTGCTAAAACTTAGATCCATATCATTTTGATACTAGAAATTAAAGTTTTTAGAACTGATCTGTGAACCCTAAAACATGGCTTGACAGCCGAATGTCAGGGCTCATAGATCATTTCTTGTTAAATGTTTTTGTGTTTTAAACGTGTGTACTTGTAGTATGTTGTAAGGATTTTGATCCGGAACTTGAATCAAGTCCAGATCAAGTGTATATCAAAAGTTATCAGTGGTCAAAACCCATTGACCGTTCACAAAACTGGAAATCTGGGCAGCCCAGATTTGCCCAGATTGGTCTGACAACTTTTCTGAGCCTCAGATCTGGCTATGTGTTAGTGTTTAGTCCAGGTTGTTGTGTTGATCTCGTAGACTAGTATAGGCACTACACGATCGTGCCTTTAAATTTCACATATCATGATCAGGATCGAAATTAATCTAGGTTGAAGCGGCGTTGACCAGCGACTTAGGAAGAAATCTGGAAAACCGGATCTTCAAGAAACAGTTTCTGATCTCTACTTTTGACGGCAAAAATCTTTAAACCATGATGTTAAGATGTTTATCGATGATGTATTATTGTTCCACGACATCGAGACTACAATCATTGAACCCTTAAATCACACTTACTAATTCAGGAACGTGTTGATTAAAAGCCTAGAAAGTAGACCCTCGAAGTGTTCTTCATTTCTGGGTAACCCAGAAATGAAGAACAGCCCTGACAAGACTTTCTGGAGCTTTGATCTTGCTGTTGTGTTATGATTTGGCCATGGAACTTGTTTAGAGTTGTAGTACTACATCAGTAGTACAACATTAACTCATTTACAAGCCCAGAATACATTAGGAACTTAGATAAAATCATGGTCAAAGTAGCAACCTGCAAACTGGCGATGAATGCTCAAGAACGGCTCAAGAACACCTATAGCGACGGTTCTGTCGCTATAGGGCACTTTATTAATTATTAAATTCTGAAAATTAATTACTTTAATAAATAAATTGAAATAAATAGTTTTTAATTATGAAAAATACATAATAAATTCCTAAAAATTATTTTAAAGTCCGAAAAATAGTTTTTAATTATTTTGAGTATATTTCATAAATATTTAATATTTTTGGAATATAAATGGTATTTAATTTATTTAATTATAATATTAAATAAATTATTTAAAAATAATTTTAATCATGAAAAATTATATTATGGTAAAAGAAAATATTTTAAGTTATTTTTAGTGACTTTTAATATTTTGTGATAAATTTCATTAATTAATCAATATTAATGATAATTAATTTATTTAATAAATATATTAAATATATTGTGGAAAAATAGAATTAATGTTTTAAAAATCATATAAAATGATTTAAGTGTTAGAAAAATATTTTAAGTTATAAAATGTAACTTTTGATATTTTGTCATGAAACATATTAATATTTTAATATTAATAACAATTATCGGATAATGAATTTAACTGTTTTAAAAATCATATAAATAAGATTTTAAGGTATTAAAAAATACTTTGATATATTATAAATATATTATAATATTATGTTATGATTTTCATTAATATTTAGTATTAAATAAATATTAATGATAAAAGAATTATGTAGTATTTATGTTATATAAATCGTTATTAATGATTGAAAATTCATGATAAATAGTAATAATTATTTATGAGCTTACGAAAAATATTTTGACTGTTAATAAATTATCTTAGGAAATGGTCAAGTGTTTAGGCAGAGTTTAATTGAACTTAAACTCGAAATTTTGTCTAACTAGACCGTCGGGATGTTAGAATTGTGTCGGGTTCAATTCAGACTGAAATAGTTTGACTTGAGGATTGGTCTTATGTGTGTTATAGACTGATAGGCTTATGTGATAATATGTTTAGGTTATTTTATATATTGTGATGATTTTATTCTAACTTAGTAATCGATATTATTAATATTAGGTTCAGACAAAGCGTTATAAATTGCGTAACAGTAATCAACCGAACAGGCAAGTTTTACTTAACTCTACTTAGAGTTGTTTCATTCAGATATGCTTATGGATAATCATTGATGATTGTCATTGTAGAATTGTACTCTGTACATATTGCATGTATAATTCAGGTATGAAAGGCTGATCACCTTCATTACCCTTCGGTCCAGATATATTTGTTCATGTTTAATACTTGTTCAGTCAAAAGTTTATTCGTGTTAATTCACAATTATATTGTTGAATTATAGCCAGCTTATTATTCAAATCCTTTCAATCATGATATATCGTTAAATTATTGAACTTAAACTTGCTTGGCAACCTTCATGTTCACCCTTGCTATATCATGATAAACATTGAATATTAAGACGAATACGTCGAATACAAGGAAATGTCAAAGACAGTTCCAGCTTTAGTATATGTGTGAAGCTAAATTTGTATAAGTATTGTATATTAATATTATTTGTAAGTCAAATAAGTTATGATTTGTGTATTAAGTTAAGGTTACTCGACCTTGGGGAAAAATGTGTAAAGTTATTATATAAACAATTTATGTTTATATCTTCCGCAAATAGTAATAGTGATAGAAAGATCGAACCGGATCCGCGGTGATTTGGGGCCCGAATTCGGGGCCCTTACAGTTGGTATCAAAGTTGTTGGTTATAAACCTAGGGTAGTGATACCTTAAACTAATAATCGCAGTGATTAGGATAAGATCTAACTCATAAAGAGTTAGTCAGTTGGTAAGATTCAAAGACGAATCTCGGTGGGGTATAAGATACGGAGTTCCCTAACTCTGATAATAAAGTTGAACATTAGTGGTGAATAGATAGAGTCTAAAAGACTAAAAGTGCAGTGATAGAATATCGAAAAGCAAAATGATCATAGTATAGAAATGAATTGTAATATATACGATGAGATCACCCCGTGATCGGATAAGGTTTTAGCAGGGAGAAGAATCAATCTAATGATTGAACAATTTACAGCAAGATTGCTGAGTGTCAGTTGTACTATGAATTGGTACAGATTCAGGAAAGAATTATGAATACGAGTTGAATGAAATTCGTATTGAGAAGGGAGTTAAGATTAAGTGGGGATTTCAATTGAGGATTCAGGTCAGCAGTTGAGTTGTATAATTCCTTGTATGGGCGGGGAATTGTACTTCGTGTAAAAACAACTTAGTTTCTGGCAATGATAATCATTGAAATGTTTGTGTCGCGCTATTTGCTATATGCATGTTAAGAGTGTGATTCCTTTCTCATGTGTATAACATATAGATAGGTTATAGGTAGAGAATATAAGGCTAAGTACGAGTTCTTAAAACTCATACTTATTTGACATTCTTGATTCATAGTTATATGAAATGTTTATGAACCCTCTCGTGAAATGGACTTGAAAAGGTCTGACTAGGACAAGTTCTTAAACTCATATGATTGTGGCAAGTTCATGAACTCATAAGTGTGGTTTGACGAACTGGGTATAGTTGTGTGTAAATGGAGTATTGAGGATAATAGGAATAGATGGATTACTAAGCAACTGATTATTAGTGGAGACATAAGTTTTCCAAAACTCCTAGCTATGTTAAACTTCGAAATTTTGACATCAAGCTCAATACGCACTATGTGCTTTTGAAAAAAAAATAATATGTAGACTCGTAATCATTTTTGAAACGGTTTAAAATATAGTCTATGCTACTTATTTCAGCTAGACGCAAATGATTTGAAATATCAAAATATATTTTATTTATCACTCATGTACTATGTAACCTGGTGCAGAGATGATAAAAAGTTGATGGAGTTATAAATACAGAAATACTTAGTGTGAATTTGATCTAAAATCGTTGTTCCACTATTGTATCATGTGTTATGACAAAGTCATACGATGACGGCATCCTCAAATGGACTGTTAATATAGTACGACATCATGACGTCATTCTAAAAAAATAAATTTTTAATTTGCCAACGGGGTTTGGCTACACCTAAATAATTCGATTGAATTGAATTATTGATATGAGTCTATGCTATTCGATTCAGCTAGACTAATGTTTATGAAAACTCTAAGTGTTCATTGAAAGAAATTTCTCGAACCAAATTGTTTTGGTGCGGAATCTAATAAGACTGAGGAAAATTTTTGTGCCTATGGCAGTGACGAGAAACAGATTCGACCAGCATTATTTAATAAGTACAGGACATACCGGGCTAATTACCCACTATAACCATAAGTTATGACGGTTAGCTGATGAATTTCCATATAACCTTTACGAAAATGATAGACAATAGTCTATATAACCCCTCAACACAATTGAAATTTTTTAATTCTTGTGAGGAACATATTGGGTAGCATGTAAGGCTGCGTATGAATGGTGTATGGTGTAAGGTGTAAGGTAAATTTCGGGGACAAAATTTTTAGAAGGGGTGAATGTGACAACCCAAGAATTTAGAAAATTTAGAAAATTTTAATTAATTGATTTAAGGTTCAATTTTAGAACCTAGACAGAAAATAAGTGTATGCGTTTGATATTTTTGAGAAGGAATTTTGAGGATTTCAAAATTATGGGAAGGATTTAGGTGAATTATTCAGGATTAAGGGAATAAGTGAATATGTTATGTGTATATGTGTACAGTATGTGGTTCAGGGTCAATGATTGACCAGATAAATAATATATGTAACAAACCCTAGGTATATATTAAGAACGTCAACGTTCGGTTAGAAAACCCTAGTGAATTATAAGAAACCCTAAAACTGGTTCTGAAACTCTAATTTCAGTTCCGGGAATCTGAAACCCTAATTTGAAAGTTGAAACCCTAATTTGAGAATGCAGATGTTAGTATAAGGTTTAACGTTATTAAATATAACCTAATTGATTTAGGAAACCCTAATTAATTTAGAAAACCCTAATTTCTGGATTAGAAACCCTAATTTATAATTAGGGAAAACCTAAGTGTTAATTTAATACTTTTAATGTTAATTAGGAAACCTTAATCCTAATCTTCAAGTTATAAGTAATTAGAAAATCCTAATCTAATTAGGAAACCTAATTTCTAAATTAGAAAAATTATTTTTCTATTTAAAACCCTAATTCGTGGGTTGTAAACCCTAATGACCAATTTTGACCCTAATTACAAGATTAGCAATTTTAATTAGGAAATAATAATCTTAATTAGCAAGATTTAAATTATGATTAAGAAATTTTAATATAATTAAATAATTCTAATTATAATTTGGAAATATTAATTTTCGATTTTGAAAACCTAATTTGGAAATTCTAGAATTTATTTTTTTTAAACCTAAGGGTTTAAACCCTAAACCCTCAGGGCTCAAACCCTAAACCCTAAGGGCTAGGCAAAAGACAAGTGTGCCATTAAAATTGAAAATCAAATGATTATTTTGCCCTTTTTCAATTCTTTAATTAAGAAGTGTGTAGATCTTGCAATACCTTGAGTTGGTGACCAACTACATGACTTCCATGTGCCATGTATCTCTCATATCAGCAGCCATCTCAGCAATTACATAGCAACATGTTATATATAGAGTTAGAGACTCTACAAAAAAATAGGTCATTGGTGACGGACTCATTAGCGACGGCGTTACACCCGTCGATAATAACCTCGTTCATGACGACAACACGGTACCGCAGTAATAAATCTCGTCGAGAATGACCCTTCCTGCCTAAATTTGGTAGGAATTTTTTTGGCAGCGCGGAAAAGGTCATAGGTGACGGGCTTGCCATCGGTATTGAGTCAATTCTTATTGTCGTCGAGAATGAGGTTCTTTTTAATCCCTAAAATTCATTTTTCTTTTTCTACTTTCTTCTCTCTTTCACTCGCTCGATCTCGTTTCTTTCCCTCTGCACCTCTGCCGTCACCTGTGTATATCGTCGCCGTCGCCTGTGCACCACGTCGCCGTCGCCATCTCCCTCTTCTTTTGTCACCTGCCTCCCCATCTTGCTTTCTATCCCACTTGGGTCTGTCCCTAGCTCTTGGTTCTGCTAGTACGTTCCTTTCTGGTTCTGTCCTTCTCCGTCCGCCTTTGAAGTCATCTGTCCATCTTGGTTCTGCTGGTTCAATTAGTAAGTTGATTTTTTTTATTCTTAGGCTTTAATTTGTAAGTTCCAATTTATTTATGTTAGGGTTTAATTTGGGTCTTCAATGCATTTATGTTATCAGGCTTCTATTATTGTTTTTGCTGCTAAGTAGTATATATTTTTCCCCTTTTTGAGCATTATCCATCTCTATTATGTGTTAGCTTAATTATAGTTCTAGTGTAGAAATTATGTGTTAGCAATTTGTAATTTGTGTTGTGTAAAATTAATAGTTCTGCAATTTGTAATGTCTTTGAGGCTTTGGTGACTGTATTGACATACGTGTATAGTGGTAAAATGAGGCCGTTTCCGAAGCTTATTGTACACTTCATGATTTCTAAGATAGAAAAGACTTCAATTATGGTTAAGTAGCAATTTATTAGCAGTTTGTTAGAAAAGCGGAAACTGTATTGGATTTTTGTTGTAAAAAAAGGTAAATGGGAAAGGTGAAATTGTATTTCCTTTTTTGTTCTAGAAAGTAAAGGAAGTATCTTGAAATGTGACCTATATATAGAATGTTAACTTAAGCTCTAATGAAAATGGTTTACAATTTTGGCATCCTATTGGTGGTGCATTAGAGCTTCCGAGCATTACCTTGCTATTCAAAATTATAACTTGATCAACTTGTTATATATAGGTACTATTGTTTGCCTCAATTGTCTCAAGTGTGATAGTGTGATGGCAAAGTCTAATTGGCCATGACTTATCAAGTATAAAATAAAGACTAATTCAAATTAACCAACAAAAGCTTTTCAACTTTTGCATTGACCTTGAATTAGTTATAGTTATGGCTTGCAATGAGATCCTCTGCTATCTAGTTACGATATTGCAAATAGTTCTTTCCTAAAAAGTTTCACCTCTTTCATTAATTACAAAGTCACCTACTAAACCTTATGACCATCGTTTAAAGCACTTACAAGCATTAACAGTTTCTCTCATGTTTTTTGTTTGTCATATTTATGAATAACTATTCCCTATATAATGTGTTTGCTTTCAATTTTTCTATTTTTATTTTTTTCAGTTGGTGTCTAAATCTTTCCATGTGGTTACTTGGTAATTTGAGTTGTTTATTTTATTTTCTTTGTATCATATTCAAGTTTAAGAAAGTGATTTAGTATCTTTCAATGGCAGAGTTACAATATCCAGGTTGTTTCTATTGCATTTGATTTGCTCTTTTTTACTGTAGTGTTTGACTAGCTGTAAACTTGTTTTAGGATCTGTTGTTTGTTTTCCTTTTCCTAGTTGATTCGATATTGCCTTAACCATATTCAAATTCTCAATTTATTTGTTTTTTTCCTATTCTCAATTCTCAAATTCAATGTGCATATTTTCATATAGTTTAGGAAGCTTAGAAACCCGTTTGAGATTCACTTAGTAGGAGTGAATCTTAAATAGTCCCCGTTTTGGGACAGTTCTTATATGTTTCGATCTCACTTAGGTCGGTGTTAACGACTTGAGCACGTCTTTATATTCTTTGAATTTTCGGTCAATATATATCTCTTGATGTTCTTCAGGTGTATATTTAGACTACGATGTGCTAGTCTATTTCGTGTACTTGAAGACCATGGGGAGGTGCTGCCAAAATTTCTGAAAAATTTAAAGATGTGTTCAAGTTTTTGGCATCAGTGAGGCGACACATCCAAGAATGATGGGATAAGCGACGTTAGAGTTAGAGTGGGAGATGAAGTTTGGAAATTCATAAGCTTGCATATGCATTAACTTGAAGACTTGATTGTGTTTGTTTGACTTTCCATATATATATAGGCATTTGTCAAGAGATGTACATTGATCGAAGTTGGATGGAACGTAGGGTAGCCACTGATAGGAGTGGGCTTAGCTCTGAGTATCGTAGTGGGGTTGAACAGTTTTTTAACTTCGTGTTTGAGCAAGTCAGCGGAGATGAGATCGGATGTCCTTGTGAAGAGGTGTGTGAATGAAGTGTGGAAGGAAAGGAGTGATGTCGTATGCGACTTATTTGCGTATGGGTTCAAGCATGGTTATCGACATGGATCTATCATGGGAAAAACTGGTTGGATGACTATGAATCGAACCAAACCGAGGAGGACGAAACCTTTGATCAGTATTTAACATGATAGTCGAAGCTGGCTGGTTCATACTTCGATTGGGATCTGAGACGAGGATGGCGAGAGCGCGAAAGCAAGAGCCGAATGATGGGGCTAAGGGTTTCTATGAGTTATTGCATGAAGTAGCGACGCCATTGTATGACGGGCACGAAAAGCACACCGTCTTATCTGCCGTGACTAAGTTTTTACACTTCAAGAACGAGCATGACTGTAGCGAGAGAGGTTTTAATGAATTGTTAAGCATTGTGAAGGAATGCTTACCTGCAGGCAATAAGTTATCGGAGTCGTACTATGATGTGAAGAAAATGGTCAAAAGGCTTAATCTAGTGTATGAGAAGATTGATCCTTGTGAGAATGACTATATGTTGTATTACGGTGACGTCAATAAAGATAAGAGGTCATGTGATATTTGTGGTACAAGAAGATACTGTGAACAACGCAAGAAAAAGGGAAAAGACGTGCCGAGAAAGATCTTACGTTACTTTCCCATTGCCCCGAGGCTTCAGCGGTTGTTCATGTCAACACATACCCCCAAGGATATGAGGTGGCACTCTACACGGGACATAGTCGAAGGTCGGTGACGCACCCGGCAGAGATGGGCTTGAGTGGAAAAATTTTGATAACAAGCACCCCTCGTTTGCTGAAGAGGTTCGTAATGTTAGGCTTTAACTTGCTACGGATGGGTTTAATCCGTTCAACGGGCCTTACACAAATCCCTACTCAACTTGGCCGGTGATTATTGTGGTGTATAACCTCCCGCCTTCGATGTGTATGAAAGATCCCTACATGTTCATGTCTTTACTGATTCCGGGTGATAAGAGTCCGAGTAAAGACATCAATGTATAATTTCAGGCCGTTAGTTGATGAGTTAAAGATGTTGTGGGAAAAAGGGATTCCAACTTATGATGTATCTATTAAGCAGAACTTTGACATGAGGGCAGCTTTACTGTAGACAATAAATGACTTCCCGACGTTAGGAATGATCAGTGGATGGTCGACTCATGGGGGCTTGTCATGTCCCGTGTGCATGGGGTCAGTTAAAGTTATGCGACTTAAACATGGGGGGAAAATGAGTTTCTTTGCAACATCCAGACAGTTTTTGCCGATTGAACATCGTTATAGACGGATGAGTACCTGGTGTAAGACCCCAACTTTTTAATGAATAAAATCAAATTTCCTCTATTTATTATTGTGAATAATAAGGTGTTAATTTGATATAATGCTTTGGTTATGGGTGAAATGTGCAAAATTTTCAAAATAAGCAAGTGGTATAAAATATTCATTGTTGTCGGGGAATATTCGTTTGGTCGTGGAATATTCTTTCTATCGGGGAATATTTGTACGACGGTGCAGCCATTTGTGGGCCCCATAACGGATAACTGTCGGATGAAGAAAACGACTAGGTTGTTATAAATAACGGCATAGTTGTTAGAGTTAACACTGTTGGATTACCTGGTGGTTAAAATACAGTAATACACGTGGTTGCACAGTAGCACAGGGTATTGCACAGTATTGATGAATTATTGATCCTTACGTAAGAAGGAACTACTCAATAATTGTTACAGTAGTTACTGTTCAATATTTTATTTTATTGATTCAATAATTGCTGCGTTGATATTTTATATTATTGTTGTTTCAATAATTGTCACTGCAGAGTATCTCTGATAAGTGGATTTTATATACACTTATCTGGTATCTTTTACTTGAATTAGTTGCTTATATTTATGTGTCTTAGTTACTTTTCATGTATTTTGTGTTCATTTTGTAGGTTATACGCTTGGGAGCGGTGTGAGCGACTATTGGTAAGGAAAAGCAAAGAAAACGCAAAGAATAGCAAATCGGACATCATTTGGGCTTTCATGTTTACTTCATGTTCATGGTTTGGAACTTATCTTACATTGAAGAGCATCGTCTTAGCTTTCCGGAACATTTTGAATCATTCCAATCAGAGTTCGGATGCAAGAGTTATGATCATTGTACCAACGGACGTCGAACGTCATGGTTTTGGGTGGTCATTTACACAGCAGTCACTTCAAAGCCAATTTGAGTATAGTTCCGGACTTTATTTTGAAACACTCAAAGAATGAAAGTTGTAGATCTACTTCTCCGCTTTCCGGATCATCTTGAATCATCAAAATCGGAGTTCAGACGAAAACTTTATGGTTATTTTCCCAAAGGACGTCGGAGCAGAAAATGTCAGAACATGTGGTAGCGCCGAGGCGCCCATTTTTGGCCTATGCCCAGCGCCGGGGCGCTGGGGAGCAGAGTTTGAGCGCCGTGCCCTGCGCTGGGGTGCTGGTGAAGAGACTGGGAAGGCTTGGACGCGTTTTTGGGCGAATTTTGACACCTTTTTGACTCCAAATAGGATTGGGTTTGTTCATAAGCTAAAAATTGGACTTGTAACCTATAAATACATGATATAAGGCATAAAATAAAGGGAGATTACATAGCTTAGCTTAGATAAAACACTCCATTAGATTAGAATATAAACCCTAGTTCTTAATTAGCCATTGGAGATTGAAGCAAATTAAAGAACACGAAGATCGAAGCAAGAAGCAAGAAAAGAGGGAGCATCGGTTCTTGACAATGATTCTATTCTCTTCTCTTATCATACTTTTATCTTTTAATGTCTATTCAGTTGTGGATTCTTGGTTTCAATTCATTAATTATGAACTAACTCTTTTATTAAGATTTCAATTGAACTTTTTATGGCTATGAATTAGTTATTCATTATATTCCAATTATTTATGTTAAAGTGAGTTGTTTATCTTGTCTTGTGCTTATTGCTTAATTATTTGATCAGTAATTACCTTGTTACTCTATAAGGAATTGGAAGAGGAATTCTAGGGTTAGAACTGGGCATGATAACATGTGACTTAGTTATTTGCATGGTGAATAATTAGGTTTGTGAATTGAATAGAAATATCTGTTCGCCGCATGTAACACATAAGGAATTGGGATCGGAAAGAGTTTAATTCAATTGTTTTGCATAGGAATATAGCAAGATTAATCTGGATTAAATAGAAGGCAATTAATCACTTGGAAAATGACTTTTTGCATTTTAGAATTCCTGTTAACAATTCAGTAGGCATAATAATTGGGATAATTGGATAATTGATTTATAATTCATAATTGGGGATATTGAAGTCTTAATCTTTATTTATTTGAATTCATTCGTTAAAATCTTATTTTTAATTAGTTAATTTAGTTTTCTTAATTAGAAAAATCACGATTTGAGATTGTTTAAATAAAATTAGTTTGGTTAAGAATTAGTGCTTGGTGATTTTTATTAAATAATTCCTCGTGGGAACGATACTCTACTTTCACTTTATTACTTGTGATAGTGTATACTTGCATGCGTATTCATTGATTGCGTAAATTGATCAACAAGTTTTTTGGGGCTGAATTCGGGGAATTAGTTTAATATTTTTTACCAATATTAATTTCAATCAAATTAGTCTTAATTTAAACTTTTTATTTTTATTTTAATTCTCTTCTTATATTTCTCTCATTTTAGGTACCATGGATGACTTTGAGTATCAATGGCCATACGAAACGTGACTTCAACCAAGGGGATGGAGATTGACGGACTCGCGACACTTTCCGCAATGTCAAGACAAATTAAAGAACTTTCGAGGAAGTTGGGCGTTATCGCATCCCAACAGAGTCGAAGGATGGCGATTATGTGTGACTATTGTCTTTGGCAATCACCGAGTAATCAATGCACCATCAATCTTGGCTTAAGACAAGTATGGTGGTAACTACCTCAATCAAGATGCATATGATAATTATGAACACGTTTGGGGGTATCACCCGGATTTTTCATGGACCTACAACTATCAAGACCAATACTCTACTCCAAATCCAACATACACGCCGGAATTCTCATATCAACCTCTATTAAAAGAAGAAAATTCAAGGTTGGAGGAATTGTGGTCCAAGTTCGAGGAGAGAGGGATTAATCAAACGAGGTCAATTCTAAATCTTGCGGATCAGATAGAGCAAATGGCCAAAGTCATAAACAACCTTCCTCCAAACACTTGGCTTTATGACATGGATGACGAAATTGATGAAGTGCCCGAGCCAAATCTACAGCTGGATGAGACACAAGATGTTGAAAAAGAGGAGACAAGTAGGGATAATGAAAATAAGGTCGGTGAAGAACTAACTATGATTACCAACGAGGAGGTGCCGATTTTATTAGTGCCCCAAGTTCCTTCTCTGCCAAAGTTCAAGAATCCGGTTAGATTTGCAAAACCATGTCCACTAGGTAGTCATGTCGTCGGCAATACTCCTTGTGACGTAAAAGCGAGTACAACTTCGAAGCCATGGTTCAATGAGTTAGAGAAGATAGAAGAAGAGATTGTTGTGTCGGATGAGCCTCGATGCGAGAATCTATTCATGAGACCAATGGAAAAAAACACCTAGATGTTGGGACGTTCTTTAATGTGATCTTATCTAAACAAAGCATGCTAGGTGATTTTAATACAATGGCTATCGTAAATGGGAACCTACCAAAAGCTATATTATTTCCGATGGAGGAAGGGTTCCTCAACTTTTGAAGAGGAATTGGATAGCATTGACCAGACAAAGTCAGGCTGAAAGACTATAAATCAAGCGCTGACTGGGAGGCAACCCATGAATTTTTATATTTATATGATTTACTAGTTTATTTAGTAGATAGGAATTAATTTACTTAGTAAGTTCTCTTATAATCTAATACATGTTGTCTCTCTTCATTGCAGGTATTGGAGGTTCAATGGATAGGAAAATGATCGTCGCTACCATCGCCACCAGCACCTCACGTTTAGCTGATTACAGGGAAGTTCTCTTCTACTTATCGTTATATTCTTACAATGAGGACATTGTAATTTCTAAGTTTGGGGGAGTTTAGTTTAGTTCGTTATTGCATGTTTAATTTCATGTTTATGTTATGTTATTTTGCATATGTTGTCAATATAGTTTAGGTTCATTATAAAAAAACAAAAATAATAGTTAGTTACTATGTTCATTTTGCATAAGTCTAGTGGTTTATTATAGTTAAGTTTATTTTGGCCAATGATGAGATTAGAATTGGGTAGACAAGTATAATACTGACTATTAGAGCTTTGATGTGATTTCTTGTTATGAATTGAATCTTTTTACATTTGAAACTAGTATAATAATGATAGACAAGTAAAAACAACTTGTTGATTGATTGAGTTTAAATTGATACATAATGGGACTCTAAAGGATAATGCTAGTTTGAATGAAAGAATAACAAGAATAAGTAGTGATGACTAAAGTTAGACAAGAACCTAAGTTTGGGGGAATATATGTGGGGTATATAAGCTTTAAAAAAAACATGTTGAGTCTTGTGGTGGGTTGAGGAGAAACACTCCCCATAAACACAAGCGTGAGATGGAGCGTAAAACGCACTCACCAACCCATCTATCAAAAGAAAAGAAAAGGGAAATAATCACGGGAAAAGAGCAAAAAGCCCCCGTGTAAAAAAAAAGAGAAGGAAGAAAAAAAAGTATAAGTATCCTGCATATACCCTTGAATTTGGTTGAGTTTAATTTTAGTTGAATCGTGCCTATCTTAGAGATTTCTTGAGTTTACACTGTATGATGCCTTCGAAGAGACTTGTTATGTGTTAAATTTGATTTTATATCAGTTAGCATGGTTGTTGAGCACACACACGCACTATTCCAGTAATAACAGTTTAAGACTTGATAATTGACTAGGAAATTATTGATTGGTTTTGATATGAAGTATTGTCATGTTTGCTTGATTTCTCTAAGGCCGAGTGAATAGATTTGATTCTATCAAATACTGCTGGATTCGTAGGCATAGAGATTAGTTGCATTTCATTGCATTGCATTGCATTATGATGCGTTACTTGGGGACAAGCAACAGTTTAAGTTTGGGGGTATTTGATAAGTGGATTTTATATACACTTATCCGGTATCTTTTACTTGAATTAGTTGCTTATATTTATGTGTCTTAGTTACTTTTCATGAATTTTGTGTTCATTTTGTAGGTTATACGTTTGGGAGCGGTGTGAGCGACTATTGGTATGGAAAAGCAAAGAAAACGCAAAGAATAGCAAACCGGACATCATTTAGGCTTTCATGTTTACTTCATGTTCTTGGTTTGGAACTTAGCTTACATTGAAGAGCATCGTCTTAGCTTTCTGGAACATTTTGAATCATTTCAATCAGAGTTTGGATGCAAGAGTTATGATCGTTGTACCAACGGACGTCGAACGTCATGGTTTTGGGTGGTCATTTACATAGCAGTTACTTCAGAGCCAATTTTAGTATAGTTTCGGACCTTATTTTGAAACACTCAAAGAATGAAAGTTGTAGATCTACTTCTCCTCTTTCCGGATCATCTTAAATCATCGAAATCGGAGTTCGAACGAAGAAGTTATGGCCATTTTCTCAAAGGACATCGGAGCAGAAAATATCAGAACATGTGGTAGCGCCGGGGCGCCCATTTTTGGCCTATGCCCAGCGCCGGGGCGCTGGGGAGTAGAGTTTGAGCGCCGTGCCCAGCGCTGGGGCGCTGGGGAAGAGACTGGGAAGGCTTGGACGTGTTTTTGGGCGAATTTTACACATTTTTGACTCCAAATAGGATTGGGTTTGTTCCTAAGCTAAAAATTGGACTTGTAACCTATAAATACATGATGTAAAGCATAAAATAAAGGGAGATTACATAGCTTAGCTTAGATAAAACACTCCATTAGATTAGAATATAAACCCTAGTTCTTAATTAGCCATTGGAGATTGAAGCAAATTAAAGAACTTTGAAGATCAAGAAGCAAGAGCAAGAAGCAGAGAGGGGAGCATCGATTTTTCGACAATGATTCTATTCTCTTCTCTTATCATACTTTTATCTTTTAATGTCTATTCAGTTGTGGATTCTTGGTTTCAATTCATTAATTATGAACTAACTCTTTTATTAAGATTTCAATTGAACTTTTTATGGCTATGAATTAGTTATTCATTATATTCCAATTATTTATGTTAAAGTGAGTTGTTTATCTTGTCTTGTGCTTATTGCTTAATTATTTGATCAGTAATTACCTTGTTACTCTATAAGGAATTGGAAGAGGAATTCTAGGGTTAGAACTGGGCATGATAACATGTGACTTAGTTATTTGCATGGTGAATAATTAGGTTTGTGAATTGAATAGAAATATCTGTTCGCCGCATGTAACACATAAGGAATTGAGATTGGAAAGAGTTTAATTTAATTATTTTGCATAGGAATATAGCAAGATTAATCTGGATTAAATAGAAGGCAATTGATCATTTGGAAAAGGACTTTTGGCATTTGAGAATTCCTGTTAACAATTCAGTAGGCATAATAATTGGGATAATTGGATAATTGATTTATAATTCATAATTGGGGATATTGAAGTCTTAATCTTTATTTATTTGAATTCATTCGTTAAAATCTTAGTTTTAATTAGTTCATTTAGTTTTCTTAATTAGAAAAATCACGATTTGAGATTATTTAAATAAAATTAGTTTGGTTAAGAATTAGTACTTGGTGATTTTATTAAATAATTCCTCGTAGTAACGATACTCTACTTTCACTTTATTACTTGTTGATAGTGTATACTTTGCACGTATTCATTGATTTTGTAAATCGATCAACAATCTCCATTATCGGATCAATAATTCATATTATTTGAATAATATTATTAGATAGCATTATTGGCAATGTCTAGAAAGTTACATCGAGGAGAGGTTTGGTCACCTAATCTTGGCGTGAAGAGGAGAAATCTTTATCGGAAAGCCCTCTTTTTCACAGGAACTACACTGGTTGTCATAAATGTGATTTTGTAATATTATTTATGAATAATTAATTATTGATTCATATGATAAGGAAATATTTATTTTATGTGGATATAAATGTTGGATATATTTATTGTGGTTAAAAATGAAGGAATTAATGCTGAGATGTTTTTATCCGTTTGTGGATTTCGGGTATTTTTCTGTTTGGAATTTGGAAAAACTCAAAGCTACAAAGTTGTAGAGAATTCGATTTCGTGTGGAATGGAAATAAAATTAGTATTTTTACGATAAAACTGGGCTGTTTTCTATGAATTATTAAAGTTTCGATTATTGTTTAAATGATAAAATATTTTGGAAAATTCTAGAATTGGTTGGTGAGAAATGTGCTCAATTGAATTTCAAATGTGGTGGGTGGCAATAGTAGAATGTGTAAAGCCATCGGTAGTGAGTTAGTCTTCTATGGCGTTCTAAGCATTTTCCTATAAATATGGTGCTAAGTTAGAATTGAAAATCACACCAGAATTCATAAGTTTTCTCTCTTTCACTCTCTATATTATCGGCGTATTCTTGTGAGTATTTTGATACTTTGAGTGTTGCTATATCGGTGCAAGTTCCTTCAAAGACTATATCCGATTATTCCACCGTAAGTATTATCTTTTTGAGGTAAGGGATGTTATTTTCTTCGTAAGTGATATTATTTCTTCAATATCATTATGCCAAAATATTGGTTGGAACTTTTTTTAAAATTTGGAACCTTTCATGTCGGGGTTACTAGTCATGAGTTACTATTCACGAGTTAGTATTCACGAGTTACTATTCACGAGTACTATTCACGAAGCATGATGATTTTTCTTGTGAAATTTCTATCTTTTGGTGTCAAAGTTACTATTCACGTATACGACACTATTCACGATATCTGACCTTTATTCACGAATATGACACTATTCACCAAAAAATGAAATTTTCTTCTTTTTGTCCAAGATGTCTATTATGGGTACTATCTTTGATTGTATCCATGTTTTGATCTTTATTCTTGAATTTTGTTTTCAAAATTGGTTATTATGGAGTATTATTGATCTTGGATAAACTGTGATACGAATTTCTAATATTTGTTATTTTGTTTCACTATATTCATTTCTTTAACATATTTTTCATCATCCTCAGTCCTAAATGATGATATTACTGAATATCTTTGGCCTGTAGTGCAAAGATGAATGATTACTTGATGAATATCTTTGGCCTGTAGAGCAAAGATGAATGATTACCTGATGAATATATTTGGCCCGTAGTGCATATATGAACAGGTGTTGAGATGAACATGACCAACTGGTGATACAAATGAATATCTTTGGCCTGTAGTGCAAAGATGAATATTTGATTCAAGATGTATATTGATTGATGTTACAGGGATAAAATATTGATGATGAACTTTTAAATCTTAGAAGATAGTAGAATTCTTTCTCTACTTGACTCTTCTAATGGATTGCTTATTCCGATGCAGTTGTTGATCTAAAACTTGTTGTCTACTATATTTTATCAGATTTTTCCCTGTTGAAGACTAATGATAATTTGTTGTATATTATCCTAGTCATAATATTCTTTACTGGGCTAGTTGAGCTCACCCTTTCTTTCACTGTTCTCTTCAGGAAATGAGAATATAGCTGGGACTAGTCGGGGAATGGATTAACGGTCCAGATGGTTGCATTATTAGTCCTCACTATTCTGTGAAATTGCGTATCAATAATTATAATGAGGATCCCTTTTGAGTTTTTATATTGTCTATTAGACAATAGTTGTATTTAAACTCACAGTATATGTGTTGTCGTATTTTGCACGACGACTATATTACTGAAGTTGTATTTGTTTTTGTACCATGTATTTGGCGACTCGGAATGGGTTGGATGGAATGGACCTATTTTGGGGTCGTCACAGTTGGTATCAAAGCTTAGGGATATGATCCCTGGCTAAGGTGTGAGACAAGAACTAGGAGGGGAGAGACGGGGAATTCCTTCACTAGTATGACCTACCTAAGTTTGTTTGGTATTTATTTGGTCGGTCAGAGTATAGGGATAATATGTGACATGTCAATTAACCCTTGTTTTGCTGCAGTGTTTGAAAATGGCATATAAAAATGTTGTGATAAGCAATGAAGCATATGAGACCGTTGAGTCACCAACGATCAATACCCAGGATAATGTGCATCAGGATGGCAATAATCCTCAGGTGAACAACGACAGACCAAACCAAATGACGAACGACTCGTGACGTTTAGGAGCTTTTTAGAATTCATGCAACACCAAACGAGAGAGACTCCTGTTCATAATGTAGGTGGAAACAATGGCAACCCACGTTTGGTCACCGCTAAGCAGTTCAAGGAGCTGGGACCACCGGAGTTTTTGGGAAAGCCAGAACCACTTACGGCAGAGACGTGGATAAAGCAGATCACAAAGATATTTGATGTCTTGGGATGTTCCGAGGAGTAAAAGGTTCCCTTTGCCACCTTTATGTTGTGAGGAGAAGCTGATTACTGGTGGGAATCGGTAAAGCGTACTCAACCTGCCGCACTGAAGATGTCTTGGGAGAAGTTCCAAGAATTGTTCAAGGACAAGTACTTTCTCGAAAGTATTCGTCACATGAAGGAGGTTGAGTTCATCAAGCTGGAGCAAAACAATATGAACGTGTCATAGTAATGGAAGCTAAGTTTCCGAGAGTTGTCGATTTGCATCCCATTTGGTTGATAATGAGGAGAGAATGACGCAAATGTTTTGCGAGGTTTGAAACCCGAAATACGTCAATACCTCATTTCTCACAAACTTTGTTTATATTCGGATGTAGTGAATAGGGCTCGATTATTGGAGCGCGATAATGAGCCATCCCAACCGAAGGATAACGAGCAACAACACGATAATAATAAATGCGGCTTGTGATCGTCATGGAACAATGATAACCATCGTGGAGGAAATTATCATGCCGAAATGGTAACCACTTGGTGGTAATCATGGCCAAGATAATAGAAGAAATGATTCAAGTGGAAATTTCAAGAAGAGAAGGTTTAACGATGACGGAAGGCGTAAGAATAAAGACCAAAGACCAAAGAACAAGTTCTAGGGGAGAGAACGACCGCCGGTTAGATGCTCTGAGATGCGGAGATGAGGGACATATAAGTCCAAACCGTTTCATGACTTTCCAAGATATGTTTTAGTTGTGGAAAAGACGGTCACATAGCTCGATTTTGTCCTGTAGCGAAATCAAGTCCAGTTGGGACGGTAGCACCAAAGGTGGATACAGACAAAACAAAGTCTATGGTTTCAGGAAGAGCGTTTTTTGTGACTTCTCAAAGAGCGAGTAACCCGAACGAAGTTAGCACGGGTTAGTTACTTATAAATTCTTGTGAAGTCTATACCTTATTAGATACCGGTTCTACCCATTATTTTATCTCTCTTGCTTATGCTTAATGTTTAAATTTAACTCTAGAGAAGTTAGACTTTGACTTATCGATTGAAACTTCGTTAGTAGAAACCTTCATTTCATGTGCTATCCAAGTCTTGGATGAGAGTCACAGTTTTTAAATGATATTTCTATTGTTAATAAATCTCCTGACGTATTCTCGAAGGACTTCTTAGCCTACCCCTAGAGCGTGAAATCGAATTTTGTATTGACCCCAGTACAAAACCCATTTCTAAAACCCTTAAATATTTCTTCAACCAAAACGAACGTATAATGTGCCAAAAACGTTGGCTCGAGCTGTTGAAGATTACGATCGTACCATTCAATACCATCGTGGGAAAACGAAAGTGGTAGCTGACGCGTTGAGAAGAAGATTGTATGCTAGTACGAGTGCGATATAGTCGAACACAAAGACCTATTTTGTATAACTTACAAAGGATGGAGATAGAGTTAAAGGCTCCAAGTACCCACTTTATGATAAGAGTAAAATCAACTTTAATCGATAAAGTTAAAACCGCTCAAGCTACACACTGGAGCTGATGAATATAAAGAAGAAGGTGCAAGAATGCGTTATTCTAAAAGTAAGTGTCGATGAAGAGAAGATAGCTCAAGCCTTCGATTTATTTGAAATCCTCGATCAAGTAGGAACTGTGGCCTATAGACTCGCCTTAACGCTAAGTATGTCGTGTGTTCATAACGTTTTTCACATATCGATGTTACGTAAATATGTGGACGACCCAAACCACATTATTGCGTTAGAACCAGACGAGATAGCCGAAGATTTAACGTACGAGGAGGTACCTATCAAGATCTTGGATAGGAAAGAACATGTCCTATGCACAAAGGTTATACCTCAAGCTAAGGTTTTATGGAGGAACCATGCTATTGAAGAAATGAACTGGGAGTTGGAATCAGAAACGAAAGCGAGGTATCCTCACCTTTTCGAAATACCAGGTACGTACGTTAATTTTGAGGACGAAATTTCATAAGGAGAGGAGGTTGTAAGACCCCAACTTTTTAATGAATAAAATCAAATTTCCTCTATTTATTATTGTGAATAATATGGTGTTAATTTGATATAATGCTTTGGTTATGGGTGAAATATGCAAAATTTTCAAAATAAGCAAATGGTATAAAATATTCATTGTTGTCGGGGAATATTCGTTTGGTCGTGGAATATTCTTTCTGTCGGGGAATATTTTATGCAACGTACAAGTGACCATTTGTGGGCCCCATAACGGATAACTGTCGGATGAAGAAAATGACAAGTTTAGGTTGTTATAAATAACGGCGTAGTTGTTACAGTTAACACTGTTGGATTACCTGGTGGTTAAAATACAAGATGTCGGCGCGTGGTTGTTACGAAGATACGTGGTATTGCATAGTATTGATGAATTATTGATCTTTACGTGAAAGGCACTACTCAATAATTATTACAGTAGTTCTTATTCAATATTTTATTTTATTGATTCAATAATTCTTTGCGTTGATATTTTATATTATTGTTGTTTCAATAATTGTCACTGCACAGTATCTCCATTATCAGATCAATAATTCATATTATTTGAATAATATTATTAGATAGCATTATTGGCAATGTCTAGAAAGTTCTGTCAAGAAGAGGTTTGGTCACCTAATTGCGTGCCTGTAAGGAGAAATCTTTATCAGAAAGCCCCTCTTTCCTAGGAACGGCCTGGTTGTCATAAATGTGATTCTGTAATATTATTTGTGAATAATTGATTATTGATTCATATGATAAGGAAATATTTATTTTATGTGGATATAAATGTTGGATATATTTATTGTGGTTAAAAATGAAGGAATTAATGTTGAGATGTTTTATCAGTATTTTGTCGAATTAGAAGTATTTAAAAATCATCCGTTTGTGGATTTCGGGTATTTTTCTGTTTTGAATTTGGAAAAACTCAAAGCTACAAAGTTGTAGAGAATTCGATTTCGTGTGGAATGGACATAAAATTCGTATTTTTTTTATAAACGGACTATTTTCTATGAATAATTAAAGTTTCTGATTATTGTTTAAATGATAAAATATTTTGGAAAATTCTAGAAATGGTTGGTGAGAAATGTGCTCAATTGAATTTCAAATGTGGTAGGTGGCAATAGTAACAGGTAAAGCCATTAGGTAGCAGGTTAGTCTTCTATGTCGTTCTAAGTATTTTCCTATAAATAGGGTGCTAAGTTAGAATTGAAAATCACACCAGAATTCATAAGTTTTCTCTCTTTCACTCTCTATATTATCGAGAGTATTCTTGTGAGTATTTTGATACTTTGAGTGTTGCTATACGGTGCAAGTTCCTTCAGCACTATATCCAGTATTCCAGCCAGAAGTATTATCTTTTTGAGGTAAGGGATGTTATTTTCTTCGTAAGTGATATTATTTCTTCAATATCATTATGCCAAAATATTGGTTGGAACTTTTTTTAAAATTTGGAACCTTTCATGTCGGGGTTACTAGTCATGAGTTACTATTCACGAGTTAGTATTCACGAGTTACTATTCACGAGTACTATTCACGAAGCATGATGATTTTTCTTGTGAAATTTCTATCTTTTGGTGTCAAAGTTACTATTCACGTATACGACACTATTCACGTATACGGCACTATTCACGAATATGACACTATTCACCAAAAAATGAAATTTTCTTCTTTTTGTCCAAGATGTCTATTATGGGTACTATCTTTGATTGTATCCATGTTTTGATCTTTATTCTTGAATTTTGTTTTCAAAATTGGTTATTATGGAGTATTATTGATCTTGGATAAACTGTGATACGAATTTCTAATATTTGTTATTTTGTTTCACTATATTCATTTCTTTAACATATTTTTCATCATCCTCAGTCCTAAATGATGATATTACTGAATATCTTTGGCCTGTAGTGCAAAGATGAATGATTACTTGATGAATATCTTTGGCTGTAGAAGCAAAAGATGAATGATTACCTGATGAATATATTTGGCCGTAGTAGTGCGTATATGAGCAGTGTTGAGATGAACATGACCAATGGTGATACAAATGAATATCTTTGGCTGTAGTGCAAAGATGAATATTTGATTCAAGATGTATATTGATTGATGTTACATGGATAAAATATTGATGATGAACTTTTAAATCTTAGAAGATAGTAGAATTCTTTCTCTACTTGACTCTTCTAATGGATTGCTTATTCCGATGCAGTTGTTGATCTAAAACTTGTTGTCTACTATATTTTATCAGATTTTTCCCTGTTGAAGACTAATGATAATTTGTTGTATATTATCCTAGTCATAATATTCTTTACTGGGCTAGTTGAGCTCACCCTTTCTTTCACCTTTATTCTCTTGAAATGAGAATATAAATTTGAGACTAGTCGGGGAATGGATTGACGGTCCAGATGGTTGCATTAGTAGTCCTCACTATTCTGTGAAATAGCGTATCAATAATTGTAATGAGGATCCCTTTTGAGTTTTTATACTGTCTATTAGACAATAGTTGTATTTAAACTCAGAGTATATATGTTGTTGTATTTTGCACGATAATTGTATTACTGAAGTTGTATTTGTTTTTGTACCATGTATTTGGCGACTCAGAATGGGTTGGATGAAATGGACCTATTTTGGGGTCGTCACACCTGGCTGTCTTTCTGGGTCAGCAGTGTTGAGTTGGATTAGTCGTTTGAAGTTTCCACCTCTAGGGAAGAATCACAGATTGGAGCGAGCTTATGGTTACGGCAAGGTTCACAACTGGACACACAGATCCATGTTCTTTGACCTGACTTATTGGGCTACACTCTGCATCCGTCATTGTTTAGATCTGAAGCATACTGAGAAGAACGTATTTGATAACATTTTTTATATAGTCCTAGATGCCAGTGGTAGAACAAAGGACAACAACAAGTCGAGACTTGATTTAGAAGAAATGAACATTAGGGAAGATCTGTGGTTGTATCAGGAGGGTAGTAAGACGGTAATGCCTAAAGCTGAATATACTTTGACCAGTGAACAGTTGATATTGATATGTAATTGGATTAGTGGACTGAAGCTCCCAGATGAATATTCTTCGAATATAGCAAGGTGTTGTAAAGTTGATGAGCTGAAGTTTCGGGGTCTCAAAAGTCATGATTATCACGTATTCATGCAGAAGTTGATCCCTGTGGCATTTATCGACTTGTTACCGAAACGTATGGTTGAAGCACTAACAGAGCTTTCTAATTTCTTCAGAGATCTATGCTTGACGGAGCTTCAGCTCAAAGACATAGATAAAATGGAGATGCAGATAGTGGAAATAATGTGCAAGTTAGAAATGATCTTCCCTCCATCGTTTTTTGATTCAATGGAGCATTTGCCTATTCACTTGCCATCTGGGCTAAGTTTGGCGGTCCCGTGCAATATAGATGGATGTATCCATTCGAGAGGTAATGACATTAATATTTTTAATACGGTAAAATGTTCATTCTTTTTTGCTAATATATATATCACATAGGTATATGCGACGTCTAAAGCAAAAGGTGAAGAATAGAGCCCGTGTAGAGGGGTCAATTCTTTGAAAGGTATGTTATGGAGGAACTTTTAATTTCGTCGTTGTACTTTAATGGGATGTTCGGGACGAAGCACAATCGCTACGTCGGAATCAAAGCTATGTACACGAGGAAAATGGGGAATTGGCATTGACATTTAGTCATCCTCAGACGTCCATTCGACGGTAAAAAAAGGTGATTCTTGACCGATAGGGAGTATGCAGCTGCCACATTATATGCACTTGTCAACATGAATGAAGTAGCGCCATCCATTAAGTAAGTAGTCATAACTATATATGTCTGGTGTAACTGTGTCAATTTCCTTTACAAAAACATTGAGTATATAACTGTGCTGCAGTCAATATGATGCTGAAGTATGTGAAGCGGATCCAAGTATATCAGACGGGGATTTGCAAAATTTGAGAAATGGACAATTTATGCAATGGTTTAAAGACCATGTAAGTCTAACCTTTACAAGTTCAATGAATCTACCATCATAGATTTATTCTTATGGCATAATTAACTTTAGAATATGTTGTGTTAATGTACATTAGGTCCTCACAGATGAGTTAGCTGACAATCGACTAAAGCTTATAGCCGACGGCCCTGAAAGATCTGTAGATACTTATACATGTTGCATTGTCAATGGGTACAGATTTAAGTGTTGTGATATTGGGGATGTCGCTTCTGCTGATTCTGGTGTTGTGGTGAAAGGTAGCTGCTACGATAACATTTGGGATGACTGGTATGGACGATTGCTAGAAGTTGTCATTCTCAAATATTGGGGTCATAAGGAATTAGTTTGCTTCAATTGTCATTTCTTTGATGTTGAGAATGGAGTTAAAGTAGATAAAAAATCAGGACGGGTGACTGTTAACGTTAAGTCAAAACTAAGACTGAGGAATGGTATGGACGAGCCGTTTATTTTAGCAAGTCAAATAACACAGGTGTACTATGCGCGGAGTGTTAAGACTCATGCAAGCCCATGGCATGTTGTTATAACCACCAAAGCCCGTTGTTTTCAAGGCACAGCTCCTCGTCCAGACGATGAACCTTTCGTGGGTTGTAAACCCTAATGACCAATTTTGACCCTAATTACTAAATTAGCAATTTTAATTAGGAAATAATAATCTTTATTAGCAAGATTTAAATTATGATAAAGAAATTTTAATATAATTAAATAATTCTAATTATAATTTAGAAATATTAATTTTCGATTTTGAAAACCTAATTTGGAAATTCTAGAATTTATTTTTTTTAAACCTAAGGGTTCAAACCCTAAACCCTAAGGGCTCAAACCCTAAACCCTAAGGGTTAGGGCAAAAGACAAGTGTGCCATTAAAATTGAAAATCAAATGATTATTTTGCCCTTTTTCAATTCTTTAATTAGGAAGTGTGTAGATCTTGCAATACCTTGAGTTGGTGACCAACTACATGACTTCCATGTGCCATGTATCTCTCATATCAGCAGCCATCTCAGCCATTACATAGCAACATGTTATATATAGAGTTAGAGAGAGAAAACCCACTCACTTTACTTGCTAACTTGTCCAAGACTTGCCTCTCTTTAAAATTTCGAGAGTTGGAGTGAAAGAGGGTCATGTGTTAAGCCATTTTTAGTTCTTAACTTACCAAGAACAGATTCAAAAGTCAGAATCAAAAATCAAAGTGTAAAAGAGGTATAAACCCAAATCCTAGAAATCTTTTGATTTGATGTTGAATGTTGTTGTTTATTGGTTAAAGTTATGTTAGAGGGTGTCATTTGATGATCTGGGTTGCTAAAACTTAGATCTATATCAATTTGATACTTGAAATTAAACTTTTTAGAACTGATCTATGAACCCTAAAACATGGCCTGACAACTGAATGTCAGGGCTCATAGATCCTTTCCTGTTAAATGTTTTTGTGTTTTAAACATTTGTACTTGTAGTATGTTGTAAGCACTTTGATCCGGAATGTGAATCAAGTCCAGATCAAGTGTATATCAAAAGTTATCAGTGGTCAAAACCCGTTGACCGTTCATGAAACTGGAAATCTGGGCAGCCCAGATTTTCCCAGATTGGTCTGACAACTTTTCTGAGCCTCAGATCTGGCTATGTGTTAGTGTTTAATCTAGGTTGTTGTGTTGATCTCGTAAACTGGTGTAGGGACTACACGATCGTGCCTTTAAATTTCACATATCATGATCAGGATCAAAATTAATCTAGGTCAAGCCAGCGTTGACCAACATCTTGGGATGAAATCTGGGAAAACCCAGATCTTCAAGAACAGTTTCCTGATCTCTACTTTGACCGGCAAAAATCTTTAAACCACGATGTTAAGATGTTTATCTGATGATGTATTATTGTTCCCTGACATCAAGACTACAATAATGAACCCTTAAAATCACACTTACAAATTCGGGAACGTGTTGATTAAAAGTCCACAAAGTAGACCCTCGAAGTGTTCTTCATTTCAGGGTAACCCAGAAATGAAGAACAGCCCTAACAAGACTTTCTGGAGCTTTGATCTTGTTATTGTGTTATGATTTGGCCATGGAACTTGTTTAGAGTTATAGTACTACATCAGTACTACAACATTAACTCATTTACAAGCCCATAATACATTAGGAACTTAGAGAAAATTGTAAGACCCCAACTTTTATGAATAAAGAATAATTTTTTTCGAATTATATTTTTGAATATTATGGTATTAATTTGATATAATGTTATAGTTGTGGGTAATATTTATAAATTTTGCAAAGTACGCAAGTTGTTATATAATATTCGATTGGTCGGGGAATATTTGTTTTAACAGGGAATATTCGTACAACGGCACAATAATTGGTGGACCCCACAACGGAATTATTGTCGTATTGAGAAAATGACAAAAATACTTTATGAAAATAACTTACGGAGGTGTTACCGTTAAAACCGTTGAACTACCCGGTAGTAAAAAATGCGATGTCTGCTGTAGTTGCATTAATAGCACGCGATATTTATTATTGGTGCTTGCGTGAGAAGTCACTCAGTTATACTCAATTATTGCTACAGTAATTGCTGCATCATATTTCTCATATTATTGATTCAATTATTTTTACAATATCATCTGCATTATATGATATATTATTAAATCAATAATTGAGATAGCAAAGTTATTCACATTATTATTTGCAATATTGACAATGTCTAGAAGTTCTGTCAAGGAGAAGTTTGGCCACCTAATAGAGCACCAATAAGGAGAAATCCTTATCGGAAAGCCCCCTCTTTCCTGGGAACGACCTGGTTGTTAAATATTGTGAATTATAATATTAATGATGAATAAGTTTGTGTTGATTAAAGATAAATTTTATAGTTCCATTGTGTTGGACTTATTTGTGTTAGTATAATTGATGTCTGGAGGATATATTATTCAATTGGGTATTCGGGACACTTTTCCTGTCGGAGTACTATTCACGAGTTACTATTCACGAGTTACTATTCATGAGTTACTATTCACGAGTTACTATTCACCCAGTTACTATTCACTCTAGTATTGTGCATTCGGGTATTTGGGTACAGTATAATTCCATGAGGAGATGTGCTAATTTTTTAGACCGTTGGTTGAAGATATAATAGTAAGTCAATATGGACCGCTGGTGGAGTTATAATAGTAAATCAATATGGATCGCTGGTTTAAAGTTTTAATAGTAAATCAGTATGGACCGTTGTTTTAAGTTTTAATAGTAAACCAATATGGACCGTCCATTTAATAGTAAATCAATCTGGACCGTTCATGAATTAGTTATTATTCATTTCATTTTCCTATAAATAGAAGCTCATTCCTTCATTATTTCTTACGAATTCACTGAAACTCTAGAGAGAGAATTATAAGAGAACCTATAGAAAAGTATTCTGCTACTTCCCTACTCTTATATTCAATTTCTTTTACGGTAAGGGATGTTATTTGTTATACTCATGAAGAGAACTTCTGTTATTACATTATTTATTATTCTCGTTGGAATAACTCAGATCACGCTGAGCTACCCTATACATGGTGACATTCTTCTAATATTCCGTTCTTTATTATTCACGCCGGAATATCATATCTCAGACGTTCTACGCAGGACTGGTTCCATTATTTATTGTTTTGTCGGAATATCCCGTACGTGCGCGGCTTACGGACTCGGTTCCATTATTTATTATTTTGTCGGAATATCCATGCAGGCGCGTTTACGCCATGGGACCGGTTCCATTATTTATTATTCTCGGTTTAATATCACGTCTGCAATGCGTTCTTGGGACCTGGTTCCATTATTTATTATTCGCCGGAATATCACATGCATTCGCTTACGCTTGGGACCGGGTCCATTATTTATTATTCGCCGAATATCCACATCAATGCGCTTACGTCGGACTGGTTCCATTCATTATTATTCGTTGGAATAACTCGCCTGTGTGCGCCTATCGCATGCATGGTGATTTCTTTTTGTTATTCCATTCTTTATTATACTCAAGTGAAGTTAAAACTTTGACTTCTATACCCATGAAATTAGTGGAATATCTTTGATATTTGTGCTTCTTCCAAAGATATCTTTTCATGGAAATATTCTTCCGAGCATTCTTGAATTTTACTCTACAAAGCAAAGATCATGTCGACAATTTGAACGTTATCGCCTCGGATAAATTAATTCTTGAACTTGTTTTATTGAATTCTTATATCATTGTCATCATCCTCATGTTTATATTATGTTGAAAGTCATCTCGTGGGCCTGTAGTGCATAGATGAACTTGGTATGATTATGACCGAGGATTATTGGTATAATCATAACCATAATGTTACAAATGATGTGGAAAAAGTCCTCATTGGCCCGTAGTGCATTGATGGACGTTTTTTGGTATGATTATGGCTACGAATTCTCTTTCGTAGTAGTGCAAAAGATGAATTGTTTTTATGGCATGATCGTAACCGTTGATGAAAACATGATTATCTTAAGCCGTAGTGCATGGATAATTCGTGGTCGTGATACTAAAGAATATCCTTGGTCGTAGTGTAGGGGTGATTCGATGGTGTGGATTATTTATTAAGCTGAGTCCCAGCGATAAAAGTGATGAAAAACCTTTTAAATCATAGAAGATAGTAGATTTCATTCTCTGCTTGACTCCTTTAATGGATTGCTTGTTCCACTGCAGTTAAACTTGATATTTATTATATTTTATCAGTTTAACATTGTTGAAGGCTAACAATAAATTATTCTGCATTATCTTAGTCATAATATTTCTTACTGGGCTAGTTGAGCTCACCCTTTCTTTTACTTTTCTCTTCATGAAATGAGAACGTAGCTAGGACTAGTCGGGGAAGAGAGTGATGGTTCTAGATGGTGCATTAGTAGTCCTCACTATTCTGTGAAATAGTGTGATAATAATTGTAATGAGGACTTCTTTTGAGTTTGTATAATCTCTAGTAGACAATATTTGTATTCAAACTCACAGTTTATGTTTTGTCGTATTGTACACAACAGTTGTATTTGAATTCTGTACCATGTATGTGGCGACTCAAGATGGGTGATGTATACCTAATTTTGGGGGCGTCACAGTTGGTATCAAAGCTTAGGAATATGATCCCTGGCTAAAATGTGAGAATAGAACTAGGAGGGGAGAGACGGGGAATTCCTTCGCTAGTATGACCTACCTAAGTTTTTTGTGGTATTTAATTGGTCGGTCAAAATAAATGGATAATATTTTACATGTCAATTAACCTTTTGTTTTGTGGCAGTATCTGAAAATGAAATCTGAGAATGTTGAGAATAGCAATGGAGCACAGGCGACCGTTGATTCACCACATATCAATAATCAGGATAATGTGCATCAGGAAGGCGACAATCCTTATGCAAACAACAACACTGACCAAATGATGAATGATGGAATATTCAGAGGCTTTATGCAATTCATGCAACAGCAGGCGAGAGCGGCTCCTGTCCAAAATGTAGGTGCAAACACTGGAAACTCTAGGAAGGTCACCGCTAAACAGTTCAAGGAGTTGGGACCATCGGAGTTTATTGGAGAGCCAAAATCACTTAAGGCGGAAGCATGGATAAAGCAGATCACCAAGATATTTGATGTCTCGGGATGCTCTGAGGAGCAAAAGGTTTCCTTTGCCGCCTTTATGTTGCGAGGAGAGGCAGATTGGTGGGAATTCCAGAAAGCGACTCAACTCGCCAGACCGAAGATGTCTTGGGAAAAGTTCCAAGAACTATTCAACGACAAGTACTTTCCCGAAAGTATTCACATATAAAAGAGGTAGAATTCATCAAGTTGGAGCAAAATAATATGACCGTGTCGCAGTATGAGGCTAAATTTGCAGTGTTGTCCCGGTTTGCATCCCATTTGATGGATAATGAGGAGCGAATGACGCGAATGTTTTTGCGAGGTTTGAAACCTGAGAACATCAACATCTTATTTCTCATAAACTGTTTTTATTTTCAGATGTTGTAAATAGGGCTCAGTTAGTGGAGCGCGATAACGAGTCAACGCAACCAAAGGAGAGCAGTCATCGAAGCAGTGACAACAAGCGTGGAGGGAATCAACAGGCCAGAAATGGTAACCACTTCGGTGGTAATCAGGGCCAAAACAATAAGAATGGACATTTTAAGAAGAGGAGATTCAATAGTGATGGAAGGACGTCAGCACCAGCACCCGTTGTTAAAGAAGGAGAACGACCACCTATCATATGCTTCAAATGCAGAGGGGAGGGACACATCAGTCCAAACTGCGCGATGCCATCCAAAGCATGTTATAATTATAGAAGAGAAGGTCACTTAGCCCCATTTTGTCGTTCACCGAAGACACGTTCAGCTAGGATGGAGGCACCAAAGGCCGTCCTAGAAAAGTCAAAGTCGGTAGTGCAAAGGAGAGCGTTTGTTGTGACCTCCCAAAAAATAAGGAACCCGAATGAGGTCATCACGGGTAAGCTTATCATAAACTCTAGCGAAGTCTATACTTTATATACCGGTTCTACCCATTCTTTTATTTCTCCTACTTGCGCTCAACGATTAAATTTGACTCCGGAGAAATTAGACTTTGACTTATCTGTGGAAACTCCGTTGGGAGAAACCTTCATTACATCCACTGTTTATAAGTCTTGTTTGGTTCAAATCGATAACCGCACATTACCTGTCGATCTTATTTCTTTAAAAATACTTCCGTTTGACGTAATTCTAGGGATTGATTGGTTAAATACTCATTATGCAAAAATTGATTGTTTTCGTAAAGTTGTTAGTTTTTATATTCCTAATCAACCTATTATGTGAATTCAAGCGACCAAACCATTAAAATCAATCACAGTCATTTCAAGCCATAAAGTTATTCGTTTATTGAAAAATGGATGTCAAGCTTTCTTAGCTCACGTCACAGATTTAAACAAAAATACGTCAGTTTTGAACGATATTTCTATTGTTAATAAATTTCCTGACGTATTCCCTGAAGAACTTCCTGGCCTACCCCCAGAGTATGAAATTGAATTTTGTATCAACCTTGAACCTAGTACAGAACCCATTTCCAAAGCCCCGTATCGAATGGCTCCTATTGAACTTCAGGAGTTAAAGACCTAATTGTAGGAATTGTTAGACATTGGTTTCATTCGTCCTAGTACGTCTCCTTGGGGTGCTCCTGTTCTATTCGTGAAGAAAAAAGATGGGAGTATGCGACTTTGTATTGATTATCGAGAGTTGAATCATGTCACCATCAAAAATAGGTACCCATTGCCACGTATTGATGACCTGTTTGACTAGTTGCAAGGAGCCAAATTCTTTTCAAAGATTGATCTTCGTTCCGGATATCACCAATTGAAGATTAGAGCCGATGACATTCCAAAGACGGCTTTCAGAACTCGGTACGGGCATTATGAATTCCTAGTAATGTCCTTTGGATTGACTAATGCTCCTGCTGCCTTCATGGATATGATGAACCGAGTATTCAAGGAATATTTGGATCACTTTGTGGTCATCTTTATTGATGACATCCTTATTTATTCCAAAAGTCGTGAAGATCATGAACAACACTTGAGGCTGACACTCCAAAAGCTTCGTGAATACAAGCTTTATGCCAAGTTGAAGAAACACTAGGGAAGAACACGCTAAACACCTGGAGATGGTATTGGAAGCCTTAATAAATTTTTGAAATGTGAATTTTGGATGGAGAAGGTTCAGTTTTTAGGAAACGTGATAGATCAAAATGGAATTTCCGTGGATCCTGCAAAGGTGGAGGCGGTAAGTAACTGGGAACAACCAAGGACGCCAATAGAAGTAAGAAGTTTCTTAGGTTTAGTTGGGTACTATCGAAGATTCATCCAAGATTTTTCTAAGATAGCAACCCCGCTAACCAATCTAACGAGGAAGACGGTGAAATTCATATGGACGGATAAATGCGAGGAGAGTTTTCAAGAATTGAAGAGGAGGTTGAGTGAAGCGCCTGTATTATCATTATCGGATGATATAGGAGGATTTGTAGTGTATAGTGATGCGTCGCACAGAGGACTTGGTTGTGTGCTAATGCAACATGGCAAGGTCATTGCGTATGCGTCACGATAGTTGAAGGATTTTGAAAAGCGATACCCTACCCATGACTTGGAGTTAGCAGCGGTAGTATTTGCTTTAAAGATTTGGAGGCATTATTTGTATGGAGAAAAATGTGAGATATACACAGACCACAAGAGTCTGAAATATATCTTCACACAGAGGGACTTGAATATGCGACAAAGAAGGTGGTTGGAATTAATCAAGGATTACGACTACAAAATTCTTTATCACCTGGGAAAAGCAAACGTAAGAGCCGACGCTTTAAGTAGAAAAGGAAGGGAGAAGTTATTCAAGCTGACAACTCAAGAAGAATTAATAAGAGAAATGGAGAAGTTGGAAATAGAGGTGGAAGAACCAAAAGAAGCAGGAGGAAAATTATTCGTGATGGAAGCTCACCCGACGTTACTGGATAGAGTAAAAGAAGCACAAGAGAAGGATGAAGAATGTGAGAAGATAAGGAAGAGAATAATAGAAAATGAGGAAGAAAAGTTCAAAGTGGATAAGGATGGTATATTAAGATTTGAAGGTCGAGTATGGGTGCCAGCCATAACCGAACTAAGGGAGGAAATCCTGCACGAAGCACATAATACTACGTACTTTGTTCATCCAGGTGGCACAAAGATGTACCGGGATCTTCAACATCACTTTTGGTGGCCTAATTTGAAAAGAGAAGTTGCAGAATGCGTTAGTAGATGTCTTACTTGTCAAAGGGTCAAAGCAGAACATCAAAGGCCTAGTGGACTACTTCAACCGCTGGAAATACCAGAATGGAAATGGGAGCATATTACCATGGATTTCGTGGTTGGACTTCCGATCACACATAAGGGTTATGATGCAATTTGGGTTATCGTGGACCGACTAACAAAGACAACTCATTTTCTACCTATCAAGATTCGATTCAGTTTGAACCAATTAGCAAATTTAGATGTAAAGAAAATCATGACACGACATGGAGTGCCAGTGTCAATTATCTCCGATCGAGATCCGCATTTCACGTCAAAATTTTGAAAAAGTTTGCAAGAGCGAATGAGAACTCAGTTGAGATTAAGTACTGCTTATCACCCTCAAACCGACGGACAAAGTGAACGAACCATACAAACATTGGAGGAAATGGTTAGAGCTTGCGTGATGGACTTCAAAGGGATTTGCGATGACCATTTACCATTAGTAGAATTCACTTACAATAATAGCTATCATTTGAGTATTGGTATGTCGCCATATGAAGCTCTTTACGGGAGAAAGTGTAGAACACCATTATGTTGGGACGAAGTCGGAGAATGACGACTTTTGGGGCTGGAATTAGTTCAACAAACGGCTGACGTGGTAACAACAATAAGTGCCAGATTGGTAGCAGCTCAAGATCGCCAAAAGAAGTACGCCGATATGCATTGTCAGAGCTGAGACTTTGAAGTCGGAAGTTTTGCATTTTTGAAGGTCTCTCCCTGGAAAGGAAAGATCAGATTCGGAAAGAAATGGAAATTGAGTCCGAGATTCATAGGACCGTTCGAAATTTTGAAACGAGTGGGTGAAGTGGCATACAAAGTTGCATTACCACCTGAATTTGAACACATCCACAACGTGTTTCACATTTCGATGTTACGTCCTTACAAGCCCGACTACAGACACGTGATCTCCTATGAGCCTATTCAAGTAGAGAAAAATTTAACGTATGAGGAAACTCCTATTCAAATACTAGATAGAAAGGAGCAAACGTTGAGGAATAAAAGTATATCTTCTGTAAAGGTGGTTTGGAGAAACCACAACACCGAAGAGGCCACGTGGAAATTAGAGGATAAGATGCGGAGGGATTATCCCCATTTATTTGAGTGACCTTGTACAATTCTGAGGACGGAATTTTTATAAGGAGGAGAGGATGTAATACCCGCGAATTTTAATAAATTATAATATTGAGAATAAAGATTTGTTTGCATATTTATTTGAATATAAATATATATAGTATCGGCTTATATATATGATAAGTGGTTTAATTGATTAAGCCGGTGATAATTAAACAATGAAGCAAAAGTAATGAGAAGCTTAGTTTAAACTTGTGGAGTTATGCCTAGTGTGGCAATATGATGAATTGAGAAAATACTAATTTAACTAATGATGAAATTAATTAGTATTACTAATAAATAATTACATAATGAGGTTGATTTATTTGTTATTCATTAATTATTATGAATAATAGTATGTGAAGAGAAATCATATATAATAAGGTTTTTCATTCAATATAAAGTGAGGAGTGACATTGAAATGAAAATAGTTATTATATAAAACTATGTGATAAAAGTAAGCTTGACTTAGGTAATTGACCAAGTTGTGTGAAAAAGTCTTATGTGACATTTTGATGTGTGTGGGAATAATTAAATGGGTATTTTAAACCTATGAGAGAGAGTAACTTAGATTTAATAAATAAATTAATAATAAGTAGCATTGGTACACAATTAGATTATATCCTAGTCTAGGATAAATATTATTTGAAATAAATAATTTTACATGGATTATATGATTTTATGTGTAATGTATGAGTGGGTGTATATGTATGCTCAATTGAGAACAAAGTGTAGAATAAACCTAAGTGTGCAAAGAAAATGCTGAGTATTAGAGTGTCCCAAAATCATAGTCTCATTCCGAGAAAAAGGGCTCAGCCGTGTTTTACAAAAAGCCTATGGCTCTATGCTTGTTGAAAACCAAGAGAGGAATGATGGCTATGGGAAGAGAGAAGATGGAGTTGGTGGAGCTTTCCACCCACTCCTTGTTGCACAAAGGTTCCTTAAATCTTCCATTGAAATAAACCTTAGGACAAATTCTTCAAATGGATAATACTCCCTCTATAAATAGAAGTTCCCCTCTCAAAGGTAAGTGTTGGATTCTCTGAGATTTCTAATAGGAGTGTGAGCATTGTGAGCTTACATTATTTGCAAATTGAAGCTAGATGAAGCAATACAACTTCAGAAAAGGTAATCTTCCTCTAGATGTTCATACATTCAAGTTTTGCAAAGTTCTTAGATGAGTATGAAAACACTTGTATTAAGTTAAAATGGTTGTAGTTGAAACTTTCTAGAATGTATCAATTGCTGCTAGATATTGTTAATATGGTCAAAAACGAAATTAATGAGAGTTAAACGAAGTAAAATGGTCAAGTAAAGAATTCATAGGGAAGAGAATTGCTAAATGTGTTAAACTTTGGAAAAATGGCAAAAAAAAAATCTTGAATTGATCCTTGAAACTTATTGTTTGTATGTGTGGGAATGTTGTAAGCATGCTAGGAGTGTTATGTAGCAAGTTTATAGTAATTATACAGCATTACTTTGCTGCTTGGATGAGAATTGGGTGGAAAATTTCATAAAAGTCCGATCAGGGGCGAACAGGGGATACTGCTCGTGTTTTAGCAGGGGACTGCCGCCTCGTGGGGTTTTGAAGCACAAAATGCCTTGCCTAAGGGGGTGGTTTATAACAACAAAAGAAATTTGTTTTATTGTTTGGTGCAAGAAATCTTAACTTCACCTAATTTCAAGAACATGCATACTCCTTAAACATGTATTCAATGTATGTTACAAGTTGTTTAGTAGGTTTGGAGTTGAATCATAACATTTTTATATGCAAAGTTAAAAGATGGAAATCATGTTTATAGAACCTTACGCCTTTTTGAATCTAACTCATTGAGCATATGTTTATAGTTTAGTTAGTCTTGTAAATACATATGAAATGTAGACTCAACATACTTTGCATGTATAGATTGTTAGACATGACATCTCAACATTTAAAAACCAATTGAGTCGAAAACTCTATGATTTATATTGTGAACTTTGGAACAATTAGAATAGGGTGCGTATGCCTCTAGAGATATTGGACATGTTCACGCATCTAGTTAAACATTGTTATAAATTATGCAAGCATGTGTATAAAGAAGTTGTTTGGCAATATTATGTGGTATAATGAATACTATGGCTAGTTGATTTATGTAATGAACTCTTTTAACTTTGAAAGATGGAAATATATGAGTAACTTTAATAAAGGGTCAAAACTAGCTTAAAGGTTCTTAAATATGTGAAACAACTTAAAAATATGTAAAGTAAGAGATATTTTGCAAATACAAAAGATGAGCATATTGTACAAAAGACTTTAAAGGTAAAATCAATGTGAGTTACGCATTTATGAGTTTGAATGTGTGTAGCCTACATGAATTTAGATATGTGTGATGAAAGCATGTGAAAATGTATATCAAGTATATATGACTAATGAATACATATACATATATAAATAGGATAACGTAGTTCATTGAGGTGATATTACGCTATAAGTGGTAATCAACGCTAAATGCAAGTCTCCTAACTCTCATAACTTTGGATTTTGTGCGAGTTCCCTAACTTTCATTGATTCATATATCGAATACAAGTTATCTAAATTCTTTACATTGTATATTGTATAAATCCGAATTATTAACATACTTAAGAAAATGTCTATTACTATTCAGAAATCAATTACTTTGACATTATGGCGAGCATTAGACTTATTGTTCTTAAATGCATTATAAAAGTTGTCTAAACCTTTGATTCAGTTAGACTATTATCATACGTTAGAAAGCTATCCAAACCAATTGACTTGGTGCGGACTCTTGTAAATCTACTGAGATGAACAACCCTCTTAAAAAGGGGAAATTTTATATTATCGGGAACCGATATGCTCATACAAAGTATGATTAAATGTTATGTATAACGTAGGGTACCTTAGGCTGATCACCTGTTGTACTAGTTTATCTTGGATTGCAGTATAATACTGTTAATTCTAGTAAGAGTTCTTAGTCTTTAATGACTGCTTAGTGTTCATTCTTATTGAACCTCGAAATAATTAAACCTTGAAATATTATTGATATCCTTCAATCTTTAGTGACATTTATCAAACACTTTTGATATTTCTTGATATCCTTGAACTATCATTTATTGTTATACCCTTGAAGATTCAAATACTATAAGCTGTTTCATTCTCTTTGCTATATTACTTCTTTGGGCAAACTTGTTGCTCATTCTTGCTTCCCTAAAAACATTACAGTTAAGGCAGAGCAAGGCGGTGCCTCGGGAAAGGACAAGGGAAAGGGCAAGGCTACAGAGTAGCTTAGTTCTTTAAGAGTAGTAGTAATATTATTTCTATGCGAACTATGATGTATTAAGGATGATTAATTATGTTTAAGTTTAATCACTGGATTGTTGTAGTAATGGTTAAGGAACCTTGGGACGCGAATATTTATATTACATCAATGTAAATTATTCTATTATTTCCGTTGTTGATGATTTTAGTGTGATGTTAGAATTAGCACGTGGTGAACCAAATTCGAGATACGAGTGTCTGAATTTGGGGGCATCACAGGTTGGTATCAAAGCAAAACCTTAAGAACGAGAGTCCTTAGATTATGAATTAGGAAAAACTTAGAAGATAAAGAGGGATGAAACTCATATAGAGTTTTCATAGAGAGAGATTTAGTGTGTTATAGAATATAACTTCATTCTATACAATGAACTTATGTTATTTAACATTCTAATGAAATTGTTGGTTGTTTTGTCTTAGGTTGGTGATTGTAGGATGACTGACATGGGAGGACCTAGCCGAGTAATAGAAGAGGAACTGCGTGATATACACGTGGTATTTGAGTCACCATTGATAGCAGAGCCCGTATCAGCAGTGGCCCCTATCGATAATGATGACGAGAAGGATGAGATGGAGCCTCTGCCCGAGGAGTCTGATCCGAAAGAGGAGCCTATGGAGGAGGAGTATGTGGGGGATGAGCCCATGGAGGACTCCGACTGGACTACTTTCGAGGATCGGATGTTGGGAGAATATGAGGAGCAGATTCTAGAGTTAGGAAGTAGAGTGGAAGAGCTAGAGACGGAGGCTAGGGAGAGGGAGTCTGAGTTCCAAAAATTGAGGGACGAGGACCATCAGAGGAAGTTAGCTATACAAGAGATGGAGGTGGAAATTGCTCAACGCAGGGAGGTAGGGATCCAGTTGGGAACCTTGTTTCATAGGTCGGTGGCTAGGAATGTGGAGCTGGAAGGGAAACTAGAAGAGTCTGAGCAGAGGGAACTTAGTGAGAAGACTGAGAAGGAAGCTCTCCGTACTCAGTTAGAGATGGAGGTGATGGATAGAATTCACTTCGAGGAGAAGTGGGAGGATTCCAATGACAGGGTAGATGATCTAGAGGATGAGGTGCGGTGCAAGAGGAGGAAGATGAACAAGATGGGCTATGCTCTACGCACGGCTATGAAGAGTTTGATCGATGGGGTAAATCACTACTCAACTGAGCAAGGACAAACCCGACATACCATAAGTCGGGATATGGTGGCGCGCATTACACAGAAGGAGTATCAAAGAGCCGTGGAGCGTGGGATGTTAGATTGAGTCTAAAGGGAAAATCTCAGTAGTATAGTAGTTTATTTATGTGTTGTTAAAATGTTGTTGTAACCTTAGTCTTTGTGTAAGCCATAAAATGATGGTAACCCCAACTTTTGAAAAATGATAGAAGGGTAGTAAGCTAGTGTCGTCCCCGTCTTTTGTGATATTAGGGGATAAATGTTGTCATTTATAGAAGTATGCTAGAGATAACCATGTGATGTAATGAGTTGGCATATGAGAATATAAATGATCTTAATTCCAAAACGTGTTATAATTTTTTTTCTAATTAGGAAATGTCCAAGTAATATAACTAAATAATAAAATGAAAAATTTTATGATGCAGAAACATGCCGCCCAGACGTAGAGTAACTGCACCAGAAGAATTGGTTAATGATGAGAGAGGACCAGTGGACCCGATACAGAGGCTTGTTGACTTGTTAGGAGAAGCTCTTAGGGGAAGAAACGAACCAGTACCACCCAATCCCCAAGTAGCTTCGGTCGCAAACTTCAAGGACTTTAAGAGAGTAGGACCTCCAGAATTTGTGGGTACAACCGATCCTATCGTAGCACAAATGTGGATCAAGGAAATGGAGAAATCCTTTGCCATTGCTCATGTGGGTGAAGACCAGAAAACCATGTTCGCTACATACATGCTGTGGGGTGAAGCAAACTACTGGTGGGAAGCAAATCAACAGAGGGCGGGAGAAGGAATTATACCCTGGGAAAGGTTTAAGACATTGTTCTTCGAGAATTACTTCCCGAAGAGCATGAAGAATAGGATGGAGGTAAAATTTTTTGAACTGAAACAAGGAGAGATGGCGGTGGCGCAGTACGCGGCCAAGTTCAATGAACTCCCACGATTTGCAACACATCAAGTCGACACCAAAGAAAGGAAAGCTCGACGTTTCAAACTAGGACTAAAACCTTGGTTGTTCAACAAGGTGTCAGTCCTTCAAATTGACTCGTTCATCACATTGTTAGAGAAGGCGATAATTGCTGAGGGAGGTAGCGAGGCATTGAGCCAATACAACAAGGAGAAGAAAAATAAGAATGTTGTGGGAGAAACTCGTGGAGGGAGTAGTAGTGGTGGAAGCCATCTGGGAAAGAGGAAATGGGATAACCGCAACAACAACAACAACAACAACAATACCAATAATCAAACCATCAGTCAGTCAGAGGGTTATCAAGGAGGGTTTAAGAAAAGAACTGAAGCTTGTTCGAAGTGTGGGAGGAACCATCAAGGGGAGTGCTAGAAGGGATGCAGCATCTGCTACAACTGCGGACAAGAAGGGCAAATTTCACCTAACTGCCTAAAACCAAAAAAGATCAAGGGATGTTTCGCGTGTGGCTCAACTGAGCATCAAATCAAGGATTTCCCAAAGAAGGGGAGCAGCGGAGGAAGCGGCCAACAAGGAGGGGGCAGCAAGCTAATGATCGGCGGACCGACGCAATCCAACCGACCAACTGTCTGAACCTTTAACATGACTGTCCAGGACACAGTGACTACAAGAGATGTAATGTCAGGTATTCTCCCAATCAATAATATAAATGCATATGTATTATTTGATTCGGGCGCTACCTATTCCTTTGTGTCTAAAGAATTTGCTAGGCAACTAAACATAACCCATGAACGCTTAGAAAATTCGTTGAACATAGAGGTTGCAAATAAGGAAATAATCCCCGTAGAGTTTGTCTACCGAAACTATTGTGCGAATATTAGAGGACACGAACTAATGGTAGACTTAATTCCGATTAGACTGGGAGAATTTGATGTGATATTGGGAATGGATTGGTTATCTAGCCACGCTGCGATAATCAATTGTTAAGAGAAGAATGTGAACCTTCAAACTTCAAATCAGTCTAAGGTAGTATTTTATGGTAGCTCATCGCTCAAGAAATCGTGTTGCCTTACAACGATGCAGGCCAAGAAATTGTTAAAGAAAGGATGTGTAGGTTATTTGGCCTATATAATAGATACTCGGAAAAAGGGAGTAGAAATAAAGAATATATCGGTAGTCAAAGATTTTCAAGGCGTGTTTCCAGACGATCTGCCTGGTCTTCCGCCAGACAGAGTAATCGAATTTGTAATAGACTTAGCACCAGGAACGACACCGATTTCAAAAGCCCCATATCGTATGGCGCCAGTGGAAATGAAGGAATCGATGATACAACTGCAAGAATTGCTAGATAAGGGTTACATTCGGCCAAGCATGTCTCCTTGGGGAGCACCGGTGTTGTTTGTAAAGAAAAAGGATGGAATGATGAGGCTCTGTATTGACTATCGGGAATCGAACCGAGTGACGATTAAGAATAGATATCCATTGCCAAGGATGGACGACCTTTTCGATCAATTGAAGTGAGCGAGGTGTTTCTCCAAGATAGACTTACGAACGGGTTATCATCAGTTGAAAGTACGAGAGGAGGACATACCAAAGACGGCGTTTCGAACACGTTACGGACATTAGGAATTTCTAGTGATGTCATTTGGGTTAACTAATGCTCCGGCAGCATTCATGGACTTGATGAACCGAGTTTTCAAGCCATACTAAGATAAGTTTGTAGTAGTGTTTATTGACGACATTTTGATTTATTCAAAAACTAGGGAAGAACACGTCGAACACCTGGAGATGGTATTGGAAGCCTTACAACAGGAAAAGATGTACTCTAAATTTTCAAAATGTGAATTTTGGATGGAGAAGGTTCAGTTTTTAGGACACGTGATAGATCAAAATGGAATTTCCATGGATCCTGCAAAGGTGGAGGCGGTAAGTAACTGGGAACAACCAAGGACGCCAACAGAAGTAAGATGTTTCTTAGGTTTAGCTGGGTACTATCGAAGATTCATCCAAGATTTTTCTAAGATAGCAACCCAGCTGACCAATCTAACGAGGAAGACGGTGAAGTTCGTATGGAGCGGATAAATGCGAGGAGAGTTTTCAAGAATTGAAGAGGAGGTTGAGTGAAGCGCACATTATCATTACCGGATGATACAGGAGGATTTGTAGTGTATAGTGATGCGTCGCATAGAGGACTTGGTTGTGTGCTAATGCAACATAGCAAGGTCATTGCGTATGCGTCACGACAGTTGAAGGATTTTGAAAAGCGATACCCTACCCATGACTTGGAGTTAGCAGCGGTAGTATTTGCTTTAAAGATTTGGAGGCATTATTTGTATGGAGAAAAATGTGAGATATACACAGACCACAAGGGTTTGAAATATATCTTCACACAGAGGGACTTGAATATGCCTCAAAGAAGGTGGTTGGAATTAATCAAGGATTAGGACTGCGAAATTCTTTATCACCCGGGAAAAGCAAACGTAGTAGCCGACACTTTAAGTAGAAAAGGAAGGGAGAAGTTATTCAAGCTGACAACTCAAGAAGAATTAATAAGAGAAATGGAGAAGCTGGAAATAGAGGTGGAACAACCAAACGAAGCAAGAGGAAAATTATTCGTTATGGAAGCTCACTCGATGTTACTGGATAGAGTAAAAGAAGCACAAGAGAAGGATGAAGAATGTGAGAAGATAAGGAAGAGAATAATAGAAAATGATGAAGAAAAGTTCAAAGTTGATAAGGATGGTATATTAAGATTTGAAGATCGAGTATGGGTGCCAGCCATAACCGAACTAAGGGAGGAAATCCTGCACGAAGCACATAATACTACATACTCTGTTCATCCAGGTGGCACAAAGATGTACCGGGATCTTCGACATCACTTTTAGTGGCCTAATTTGAAAAGAGAAGTTGCAAAATGCGTTAGTAGATGTCTTACTTGTCAAAGGGTCAAAGCAGAACATCAAAGGCCTAGTGGACTACTTCAACTGCTGGAAATATCAGAATAGAAATGGGAGCATATTACCATGGATTTCGTGGTTGGACTTCCGATCACACATAAGGGTTATGATGCCATTTGGGTTATCGTGGACCGACGAACAAAGACAACTCATTTTCTACCTATCAAGATTCGATTCAGTTTGAACCAATTAGCAAATTTATATGTAAAGGAAATCGTTACACAACATGGAGTGCCAGTGTCGATTGTCTCCGATCGAGATTTGCGTTTCACATCAAAATTTTGGAAAAGTTTGCAAGAGCGAATGGGAACTCAGTTGAGATTAAGTACAGCTTATCACCCTCAAACCGACGGACAAAGTGAAAAAACCATACAAACATTGGAGGAAATGCTTAGAGCTTGCGTGATGGACTTCAAAGGGAATTGGGATAACCATTTACCATTAATAGAATTCGCTTACAATAATAGCTATCATGCGACTATTGGTATGCCGCCATATAAAGCTCTTTTCGAGAGAAAGTGTAGAACACCATTATGTAAGGACAAAGTCGGAGAAGAAGCGCGACTTTGGGGCCGTAATTAGTTCAACAAGCGGTGGCGATGGTAACAACAATAAGGGCCAGATTGGTAGCAGCTCAAGATCGCCAAAAGAAGTACGCTGATTTGCATTGTCAGAGCCGAGACTTTGAAGTCGGAAGTTTTGCGTTTTTGAAGGTCTCTCCCTGGAAAGGAAAGATCAGATTCGGAAAGAAAGGGAAATTGAGTCCGAGATTCATAGGACCGTTCAAAATTTTAAAACGAGTGGGTAAAGTGGCATACAAAGTTGCATTACCACCTGAATTGGAACACATCCACAACGTGTTTCACATTTCGGTGTTATATCCTTACAAGCCCGACTACAGACACGTGATCTCCTATGAGCTTATTCAAGTAGAGAAAAATTTAACGAATGAGAAAACTTCTATTCAAATACTAGGTAGAAAGGAGCAAACGTTGAGGAATAAAAGTATATCTTCTCTAAAGGTGGTTTGGCGAAACCACGACACCGAACAGGCCACGTGGGAATTAGAGGATAAGATGCGAAGGGATTATCCCCATTTATTTGAGTTATCTTGTACAATTTTGAGGACGGAATTTTTATAAGGGGGGGGGGGGAGGATGTAATACCCGCAAATTTTAATAAATTATAATATTGAGAATAAAGATTTGTTTGCATATTTATTTGAATATAAATATATATATATATATAAACATTATATGTGATAAGTGGTTTAATTGATTAAGCCGGGGATAATTAAACAATTAAGAAAAAGTAATGAGAAGCTTAGTTTAAACTTGTGGAGTTATGCCTAGTGTGGCAATATGATGAATTGAGAAAATACTAATTTAACTAATGATGAAATTAATTAGTATTACTAATAAATAATTACATAATAAGGTTGATTTATTTGTTATTCATTAATTATCATGAATAATAGTATGTGAAGAGAAATCATATATAATAAGGTTTTTCATTCAATATAAAGTGAGGTGTGACATTGAAATGAAAATAATTATTATATAAAACTATGTGATAAAAGTAAGCTTGACTTAGGTAATTGACAAGTTGTATAAAAAGTCTTATGTGACATATTGATGTGTGTGGGAATAATTAAATGGGTATTTTAAACCTATGAGAGAAAAAGTAACTTTGATTAAATAAATAAGTTAATAATAAGTAGCATTGGTACACAATTAAATTATATCCTAGTCTAGGATAAATATTATTTGAAATAAATAATTTTACATGGATTATATGATTTTATGTGTAATGTATGAGTGGGTGTATATGTATGCTCAATTGAGAACAAAGTGTAGAATAAACCTAAGTGTGCAAAGAAAATGCTGAGTATTAGAGTGTCCCAAAATCATAGTCTCATTCCAAGAAAAAGGGCTCAGCCGTGTTTTACAAAAAGCCTATGGCTCTATGCTTGTTGAAAACCAAGAGAGGAATGATGGATATGGGAAGGGAGAAGATGGAATTGGTGGAGCTTTCCACCCACTCCTTATTGCACAAAGGTTCCTTAAATCTTCCATGGAAATAAACCTTAGGACAAATTCTTCAAATGGATAATACTCCCTCTATAAATAGAAGTTCCCCTCTCAAAGGTAAGTGTTGGATTCTCTGATATTTCTAATAGGAGTGTGAGAATTGTGAGCTTACATTATTTACAAATTGAAGCTAGAAGAAGCAATACAACTTCAGAAAAGGTAATCTTCCTCTAGATGTTCATACATTCAAGTTTTGCAAAGTTCATAGAAGAGTATGAAAACACTTGTTTTAAGTTGAAATGGTTGTAGTTGAAACTTGCTAGAATGTATCAATTGATGCTAGATATTGTTAATATGGTCAAAAACGAAATCAATGAGAGTTAAATGAAGTAAAATGGTCAAGTAACGAATTCGTAGGGAAGAGAATTGCTAAATGTGTTAAACTTTGGAAAAATAGCAAAAACAAATCTTGAATTGATCCTTGAAATTTATTGTTTGTATGTGTGGGAATGTTAGAAGCATGCTAGGAGTGTTATGTAGCAAGTTTATAGCAATTATACAGCATTACATTGCTGCTTGGATAAGAATTGGGCGGAAAATTTCATAAAAGCCCGAACAAAGGCGAACAGGGGATACCTGCTCGTGTTTTAGTTAGGGACCTGCCATTTCAGAGTGATGGGTTTTGAAGCACAAAGGCCATATTTCCCGGGGGGTGTTTATAATAATAAAAGAAATTTGTTTTATTGTTTGGTGCAAAAAATCTTAACTTCACCTAATTTCAAGAACATACATACTCCTTAAACATGTATTCAATGTATGTTACAAGTTGTTTAGTAGGTTTGGAGTTGAATCATAACATTTTTATATGCAAAGTTAAAAGATGGAAATCATGTTTATAGAACCTTACGCCTTTTTGAATCTAACTCATTGAGCATATGTTTATAGTTTAGTTAGTCTTGTAAATACATATGAAATGTAGACTCAACATACTTTGCATGTATAGATTGTTAGACATGACATCTCAACATTTAAAAACCAATTGAGTCGAAAACTCTATGATTTATATTGTGAACTTTGGAACAATTAGAATAGGGTGCGTATGCCTCTAGAGATATTGGACATGTTCACGCATCTAGTTAAACATTGTTATAAATTATGCAAGCATGTGTATAAAGAAGTTGTTTGGCAATATTATGTGGTATAATGAATACTATGGCTAGTTGATTTATGTAATGAACTCTTTTAACTTTGAAAGATGGAAATATATGAGTAACTTTAATAAAGGGTCAAAACTAGCTTAAAGGTTCTTTAATATGTGAAACAACTTAAAAATTTATAAGTAAGAGATATTTTGCAAATACAAAAGATGAGCATATGGTACAAAAGACTTTAAAGGTAAAATCAATGTGAGTTACGCATTTATGAGTTTGAATGTGTGTAGCCTACATGAATTTAGATATGTGTGATGAAAGTATGTGAAAATGTATATCAAGTATATATGACTAATGAATACATATACATATATAAATAGGATAACGTAGTTCATTGAGGTGATATTACGCTATAAGTGGTAATCAACGCTAAAAGCAAGTCTCCTAACTCTCATAACTTTGGATTTTGTGCGAGTTCCCTAACTTTTTATTGATTCATATATCGAATACAAGTTATCTAAATTCTTTACATTGTATATTGTATAAATCCAATTATTAACATACTTAAGAAAATGTCTATTACTATTCGTAAATCAATTACTTTGACATTATGGCGAGCATTAGACTTATTGTTCTTAAATGCATTATAAAAGTTGTCTAAACCTTTGATTTAGTTAGACTATTATCATACGTTAGAAAGCTATCCAAACCAATTGACTTGAGTGCGGACTCTCAAAAATCTATCGAGATGAACAACCCCTTAAAAAGGGAAATTTATATTATCGGGGAAACCGACGCGATGCATACATAAGTATGATTAAATGTTATTTATAACGTAGGTACCTTAAGTCGATCTTTTGTTGTACTAGTTTATCTTGGATTACGTGATATATCTCTGTTAATTCTAGTAAGAGTTCTTAGTCTTTAATGACTACTTAGTGTTCATTCTTATTGAACCTCGAAATAATTAAACCTTGAAATATTATTGATATCCTTCAATCTTTAGTGACATTTATCAAACACTTTTGATATTTCTTGATATCCTTGAACTATCATTTATTGTTATACCCTTGAAGATTCAAATACTATAACTGTTCATTCTCTTTGCTATATTACTTGCTGGGCAAACTTGTTGCTCATTCTTATTTCCCTAAAAACATTACAGTTAAGGCAGAGCAAGGCGGTGCCTCGGGAAAGGACAATGGCAAGGGCAAGGCTACAGAGTAGCTTAGTTCTTTAAGAGTAGTAGTAATATTATTTCTATGCGAACTATGATGTATTAAGGATGATTAATTATGTTTAAGTTTAATCACTGGATTGTTGTAGTAATGGTTAAGGAACCTTGGGACGCGAATATTTATATTACATCAATGTAAATTATTCTATTATTTCCGTTGTTGATGATTTTAGTGTGATGTTAGAATTAGGTGTCTGAATTTGGGGCGTCACAATCATCCATCCTTTTCATTTTTTCCTTTCTTCTGATTCTGATCTCAGTTCATATGGTGAGCCCCTCTCTCCTCTCGGAGGGGTTACCCTAGTCTTCTGTTCCTCTGTTTGGTATGCCATTTATTGGGTTTTCTAACCCCTCAGATTCGACTATTCCCCTTAATGGTTTGGGCAAATCTATGGTTGTGATGGCGGAATCTGATGTTTTAGATGCAAATGTTAGGTTTTGCTAGGATGCTTCTGACTTTGAAGGGCTTCCGAGTTTGAAAGTAAAGATTTGGTTATAATACCAAATAAGAGGTATGATATGTTCTCTTGCTTAGTTTATAGAAATTTGATAATTAATGTTTGTTATTATTATGAATTGTTATTATGGGAGGTTGTATTGATGGATTCTGAAGATATAAGGAGGGATTTTATAGAGTTTGGATGTTCACATGTTTGAATTTACATGAAATCTGAGCTTTATAAACATGTATATCACATGTTTGTTAAAATTGCTAAATGAGGCTATTTTGCTAAAACATGAGAATTGAGTGGTGATTTTGGTAAAATAGTAAGCATACATGAATTATAAGATAATTCAATAATTTACATAATTAAATCAACCATAAAGAGTATAAGAGGAGAAGAGTTCCACATAATTTGAGGCACTTTTAGTTGTTCTAAGAATCCTTTAAGAAGCAGAATGATGCCATCCAGGATGCTTCCTTGAAAATTCTATCATGGTTGAACACATTTTTTAAAAAACTAGATTTGTCAATTGAGAACTTGACTGTGTATGGAGATGAACTTGTTATCCAGATTTATCCCCAATACTTCTCCACGGAGTTTGTGTTATGCCCATCAGTTCATGATCATAGGCAGAGTACTAGAACTCGTCCTAACAGATTGCTAGATTACGATCGCTTGAGTCAACTAAATGTCATGCCAGAAGATACAGTATTGTCTATAAATAATGGTCATTGCTCTGGAGTTTCTTCATCCACGGGATCTTTGGTATGCATTAGTTATAACATATGCTTGTTGGCAGACAGAGATTGCATAAAAGAAATTCTTGAAAGTAGTGAAAAGTTTGAGTTTGAGATAGGGGTTAGAGATGTGGTTCCCCATCTTGAAGCAGTTCTTACATGAGTAGTCTTTAGGCAGGCAGAAGCCATTCGCATTTGGATTTATTTAGGAGATTTTTTTGGGAAGTTCATTACTTTTTTGCAAAAGATTTTTTAAAATAAAACTCTCAATATAATTAATGAGGGAGGGAATATATTTTGTAAGGGGCCGGATTAAACTTGGACCATGTGACATTTATGCACTTGCGAAAGTGGTTTGACCATGTGATATTTGTGCTCATCTCAATTGCAACAAAACATTAGTAGTACAACTAGTAGTATTATTGCACTTTAGTAGGATACCCAAACACATTAATTAATTGTATTAAAAGGTGGAATCAGAAATTCTAAGATAATCTAATGAAGGCAAAGTGGTGTTTGCAACTACTACCTCACACTAGAAAACATTAAATGGAGTGCCAGATTAGACAAAATGGGCACATAAATCTTGGTGGTATGTCCTTATTTCTTGTAGCTTGCATATTAATATCATGCCTATTATATCTTGGAATGGTATTGTGGGAATGATATAGGACAGATGAAGAAGAAAGGACCTAGTGGGCTCTATATATAAGACCCACTTGATTCTTAACAAAAATAAATTAAAAATTCTAGTACTCCATCCATTCCAAAAATTTAAATAAGTTTAAAAGTGTTGCTAAATACATGCTCTTATAATACGAAAAAAGTTACTAATGTTGTCAGAGTAACACGTGTAGCTTAAAATATTAGTAAATATTATTAAAAAAACTATAAAAAATATCGTTAAATATATAGTTACTATGACATTTTATTTTGGCTTTGACAATAACAAGTAAATTATCAACAACTTCTTCCAAAAGATGACCTCGGAATTAAAGTTGTTTCCTTCTCTGTAATCTTTTCAAGTATATTTCCTTTTTCTTTGGAATGAACTAGAAAAGCTTAATGGACTATACACCAATCTCTCAGACTTCCATTTGCTAGCCCGACCAACTTTAATATTCAAAGAAGGGTATTCAATAAGAAAGATAAGAAAATATTATAGATTAGTTCCTATCTAGACGGCGCGTCATAAAATTGGAAAGGGTAGGTTGTACCCAGCTGTAAGGAAATGCCATTTTAATGTTAGTACCTAAAAAATCTTCTTTGTATAATGGATGTGTGTTTATCTTTTCTTTTGTTTTATAGTTCTTTTCATTTTTAGCTTTGTATTTTAGAGTGCTGATATGGAGGGTTTTCTTCAATTGTAAGCATATCGTTTGGCAGATAACTGTTACAATTTCAACAATGGTACTTGACTAATTTGTTGGTCATATACATATAGGAAGCATATTATTTTTTTGTATTTTTTTTTTGTGGTACTGAAGTATCGTTGCTGTCATTAGATATCAGTTTGATCTTGTACAATCATCCACATGGTAGTGCTCAGTCTTGTCTCGATTCTTCTCGACTTAAACATAGGCAAAGAGGAAAAACAAGGTATTCTTGATATATGAGACTTCTATTTATAAAATACTCGGTCCAAGTAATTGTGACTTAAGTGTTTTCTTATTTATTTATTTTAATGATGAAGATACTATTAATTTGGATTAAGGACCTAATTTTGTGTTCTCTTGTGACCTCGTGGAGGTGTACCAATATAGAGGTGAAAAATTATCATTTTTAATTGAAGTAATTGTTGGTGATTACGGATCAATCATTTCTTGATGTTTATTGGTGATTGATACTTATCAATTGGCTATATATAATGATCTCGATATTTGTGATGATGACATTACATTCAAATCTAACCACAAACTTGGAAGTGCATGCCATGTAGTAATGGAATTAAATCTGCAGTGTACTTTGTAAAATCAATTTTTAAAGGTAAAAGGAAATATAATTCGTTCATAATTGACTTATTTCTTTTGAATTTTGAACTAGAGTAGTGATTTGGAAAACTGACTCAACATGAATCGCGATGTATGTTAGGCCTGCCAACAGAGGGAATTCAATACTGCTTTTGGAGAGGTACGAAATACTACCTTATCTATCTACCTTACTTGAAAGCTACGAGGCTTAACCACATAAAGTTCAATAATAGCTACATAATCACATGGGAATCAAATGGACTTTTTGGTGATACATGGACAAAAATTACATCATCAGAGCATATATTCAAACTTAAACAAATATTGTTTGCAATAAGTTCTTGCTCTTTACTGCTCAACACCATCTACATTACCTTTTTGTTTGTTTTGTTACCCACTGATTATTGTTATAAAAAACACAATTATTACCCTAAACAAACAATGAAAACAGAAAACATAACAGATAAGAACACAAGAATTATGTGGTTTTCTTTTGGACTATGTCCACGGGTAGTAAAGAGGTTAATCCACTATACTGAAATACCATATTGTAGCTAATAGATTTTGTAATCTGTCCCTTAATAGAATCTTTGCATGATATTGTGCAGTCTTTACTTGCTAAAGTTATTTGCTAAATGTTTGTGCGAAATTACTAAAATACCCTTTTACTTATCTTTATGTTAAACAAATAATTTTCTTAATAGAATATTTGCAGGAGTTTGTGAAGATTTATGTTAATGTTGTGATTTGTTGTTTAAATGTATGAAATCCTGTTTTTCGACTTCCATATATCTGAGATCTAGACTTATTCTTATTGAAGCATACTTTTTCCTTTTTTATGTCTTCACTCTACTAGATCTGTGTTCCTAGTAGCTATAATATTAATACACCATTTATTTTTATTTGTGCTTTCAAATATTTTTAATAGTGATGATTATCTTATGCACATTAACAATAGTTAAGTTATCTCCTATCTGGTTTGTTTTTAGCCTATGTCAATTGATAGACTCCACGACACGCTTGCGTGAGGTGGTCGTCGCCCCGATCGTTTCTAGCAAAGTTGTAGGATGGATTGCTTGCAACACCTTAACCCCTCGCCTATATGTAGACTGTAATCTTGGTACAATTGCTCGCGTTCGGAATTTTGCGTTGAATGGACACCAACGACACCTTGACCCCTCGCCTATATTGAAGCGGTAATCTCGGTACAATCGACGATTGATGCGGTAGAAGACGCCACACACAACTATGAATTGTTGTATGATAAGTCAAATTGAATCTCAAAGAAATAACTAAGAAAATACTTAGAATTCTTCAAAGAACCAAAAAGAAGAGAATAACCTCACAAATATATTGAATAATGAATAATGTATAATGTGTTTGATTACATTAACTTAGACCTCTATTTATACTACTCAAAACAATCCAAATCCTAATGACAATAGGAACAAATTATTCTAATCCTAATAGGAATTACAAACCATAACCCTAATTTCTAAGTAGAAATCAATTTGGAAAAGAAATTCCTATTTCTATAAAATAATAGAAACCTTATTTAGAATGTAAATCTAAACTGGAAATAAATCCTAATTATAATAGAATTTGATAAGTATCTGGAAAATAAATCCCGAAAAATTAGGCTAATAGAATATGCCTAATATTTTAGGAAACAAAATCTTTTTCCTAAAATCCCAAAATCCTTGCCACGTTAGGATCTTTTGCCGCGTGAAACTTGATTCTTTCCTTTGCATGTAATCTGATTATGTAAAGTTATAAAGACCCACATAATACTAGCTACATGTGAATAACTTGCTGATCAGGATTGTATCATTCCCCCCCTCTTCAAAAGGATTTGTCCTCAAATCTGGCCCATCGTCTTCTCAAAAATGATTCAACCACAAAATTGTTCCTACATAAAAACAAACTAAGTTAGTAGCATCAAACCAATCATAATGCCAAAACTCAACTCGCAAATGACATATATAAGCAACAAAAACTCCAACTCCCGCTAAGAACATAACAATGCCTGACTTCTCTCCCGAATTGACAATTTGTAGACCAGTTAATCCCAGAACACTAATTATATATATAAACTAATCTACTATCTACTAAAATAATCATGAATGCAAAGTAAGAAAGAATATGAAAAGTCTTATATCCTCCACGGATCAAAAAAATCGTCACATAAAACTCTTCATGTGGTAGATTCTCCCGGTGGACGAATTCACGGATCAAAATTCAATATAATGATCTCAATCCTTTGCGAAACACATTCATTAATGCACTGGATCAAATATCAATACTTGAAATTTGTCATATTTTCACGCAAACTCTCTTTAATTCTCGGATTAAACACAAAAGCAGAACAAATCAATAAGTTCTTTTGTCTAATCACAAAGAAATTAAATAAACCAAAATCATATGCATAGTCTACTAAAACAATATTCAAAACACTTCCACTGTAGATGTCTTATGCATTGAGCAGGATGAGCTCGCAAGATCCATGCTTCCCTCGATGAATATGATCCTATCACGAATCTGCAAAACACAACCAACCTCCCTCATTCCATTGACATTAATACAATAAAGAACAAATAATGTTATCAATGGAGTAAAAAGGTCACAATCATAAGTTGAAAATTCAATAGCATAACGACGATGATCACAAAAAAACTCTACACATGCTAAAGAATTTTCCAAAATGTTGACAAAAATCGGAATATCATCAAAAGAGAGAATAACAAATTTTCCCATGAAAAAATGCAAAATATAATTCAACAATTCCATGGAAGTATGCAATGCCTTAGCTAATCCAAGTGAACTAACTACACATGCAAATAACTCATCTCTCAAACCATCTTGATGATAAACATTTCTTGAATCAGAACCATATGATAACAAATCATGCAATGAAGATTGCTCCAACGAAACAACATGATTACTACCATTGTTAACTAACGACAATTCATGTAAAGATTGACTAGCATGAAACCCTAAGTCAATATTTGGATAACAAAACCTAGAATTAATTTCATGCAAGTAAACACATCGAAAACGAGAATATATATCATGATCATAAACTAACTCAACATAAATCAAATATCCTCCATAGTTTATGATAAAAATGATTCTACCATCAAAATAGCTAACAACAAATTTTCCGATAGAAGCATGCAAAACATGTTTTAAATAACTCATGAAAACACTAGATGCATTAGTTAATCTAACAGAAATAACTAACCACCTATATAACTCACATGCTAAAACAATTTTCCATTTATCACAATCTCTCGTGCTAAATTGATTAGGCATTGTATCATTATCACATGTAGATAAAACACAAGTACTATGCAATTTATCAAGCATATTATCCAAACAAGAAAAAGAATAACGATACTTGTTTACCAATTCAAAATCGACGAACAAACTCGTTGTCTCATCCTCCTTAGATACTATGATCTCATAATCAACACATGAACTCATGTCTTCTCTCACGATACCCACTTTCACCAACTCTCCAACCCGCCTTGGTAACTTCGTCATCTCCTCGGGAATACTATCAGCTGATCGGTACGGAATGATAGTACGGGGTATTTCATCAACACTTGCACAAGAGACAAAACAAAACTAGACAAAGAAGAATCATTAGTGTTAGTATTCAAAAAGCGCCAGTCTTATGCATTTAATGTCTCAGTCATTGGCTTTTCAAAATATAACTCACTTTTCAACTCACTATCTTTTCATAGTCACCTTTTTCTCTCTCTTCTTTATGCTCACCCTCTCGTTTGTTTTTTTCTCTCGTTTATCAAGGTCACTCTTTTCATTCTCTTTTTTCTCAATCTCTCTTTTATTTTCATTCTCACTCTTTTTAATTTTTTCTTTTACATTATCAATCTTTTGAACAATTTCTTTTTGTCGATCTTTTCCACATGTATTTCCTTTTACAAACTCATCTTCTTGATTACTTTCTTTCGGATGTTCACCATCTTGCTTTAGATCATGGATTTCATCTTGAACACTCGAACCCAATAACTCTCCTTGGACTGCATATTCTATAATTTCTTCCACCTCCTTAAAGCTCTCATTGATGTCTTCTCTTAAGTTCTTGGATGCCTTAAGAGTGTCTTGGGGTTGTCTCCAATGTGAATCCTCTTTGTTTACATGTCTGTGAACCCTCATATCATCTTCTAATGTAGATCGCCTTGAAGGTTGCTCTACATATTTTTTAGATGTATACTCATCCCTCCTATCACACTGTACTGGAGCAAATCGCTTTCTCATTGCTATTTTTAATTCTGCCCATGTCTCGAACGGACTCTCCCCATGTTTTTGTTTGCTAAGTTGCCACCATATAATTGTATGATCAGAGAACTCTTGAACTGCCCGTCTGACCTTCCTCCTCTCAAAGTAATCATGACAGTCAAATTCTCGCTCCATTTTTCTCTCCCATCTCAGATATGCCTCTGTATCAATATTGCCTTGGAAAGTATTCCTTCGAGACCCATAAGAACTTTCATAATTGTAGCCATACATGTTTGCTGTAAAACAAAGGTTAGTAGATACAAATTTTCCTCACACACTCCCTTACGTGTTTCGCTCAAATAATGATGAATCACTCGTGTATCGCTCAAATTTGGCTTTTACCCTCTAATAATCTTACACTCTTTCCTTTTACCTCTAATATTCTCTCTAATAGGTTCTTCTTGAATTCCCCTAGCAAAATTCTTGATTTTACTAATCAATTCAAAATTACTTATCATGAAATAAATATATAGATGGTGTAGTTATCAGAATACCACAAAAATCACCGATCGATTGTCTTGTACTCCTCTTGTAGACTTCAGACTCGTAAATTGTAGCTCCATTTCAGAATTGATGATGATGGAACGGTATGAACTCTTGGTTGGAATTTGATGATTTGATGGTGTGCTACAAATTGGGTTAGCACAATAGAATATGATTTTTTTTTTCTTTTCCTTTTTTTTTTTTTTTTGCTATCTTTTTTTTTTTTTTTTTTTTGCAATATATATTTCGACAAAAAATTAAAGATAAGTAACTTGCTAGAAAGGCTTAGCTCTAATACCAAATGATAGACTCCACGGCACGCTTGCGTGAGGTGGTCGTCGCCCCGATCGTTTCTAGCAAAGTTGTAGGATGGATTGCTTGCAACACCTTAACCCCTCGCCTATATGTAGACGGTAATCTTGGTACAATTGCTCGCGTTGAATTTCTGCGTTGAATGGACACCAACGACACCTTGACCCCTCGCTTTATATTGAAGCGGTAATCTCGGTACAATCGACGATTGATGCGATAGAAGATGCCACACACAACTATGAATTGTTGTATGATAAGTCAAATTGAATCTCAAAGAAATAACTAAGAAAAATACTTAGGAATTCTTCAAAGAACCAAAATAAGAGAATAACCTCACAAATATATTGAATAATGAATAATGTATAATGTGTTTGATTACATTAACTTAGACCTCTATTTATACTACTCAAAACAATCCAAATCCTAATAACAATAGGAACAAATTATTCTAATCCTAATAGGAATTACAATCCATAACCCTAATTTCTAAGTAGAAATCAATTTGGAAAAGAAATTCCTATTTCTATAAAATAATAGAAACCTTATTTAGAATGTAAATCTAAACTGGAAATAAATCCTAATTATAATAGAATTTGATAAGTATCTGAAAAATAAATCCCTAAAAATTAGGCTAATAGAATATGCCTAATATTTTAGGAAACAAAATCTTTTTCCTAAAATCCCAAAATCCTTGCCACGTTAGGATCTTTTGCCGCGTGAAACTTTTTTCTTTCCTTTGCATGTAATCTGATTATGTAAAGTTATAAAGACCCACATAATACTAGCTACATGTGAATAACTTGTTGATCAGGATTGTATCATCAATCCTCAGAGCGAGACCGCTTGAGAGTATGATTGAAAACTTACCTTTTCAGGACTTTGTTTTCTATTTCTAAAGAGAAAATAAGGGCCGAAGCTAGGTTTTATTTCTGCCAACTCTTTTGAAGTTATTATTATTATTATTATTATTATTATTATTATTATTATTATTATTATTATTATTATTACTCTTTGTCTTTCTTAGTAGTAATTTTAAAATCCCATAAAATGATATTAATGTTTCTCTTTTCTAGTATCAAATTCAGTTTCTGGGCTTGAATTCAGTGGAGTTTATTTTTGGTGCAGGGGAATAGGTTGTTCTTCCCTCCAATTAAACTTGGCAAAGACTATGTCTATTGATGAAATTAATTGTAAAGTATTGAACACGCACCATGCTTTGCTTCTTTTCAAACAAATATGTGCAATGGAATAATCTAAGTCGATTATCTGTGCCAATTTAACCAGCTTGTTTGTGAGGCTATATTTGAACGCTAACTGTGCAATAAACATCATTAATGCCTTTTTATTTAGATTTTGCAGTTTTAAATGCATTTTTGGAACTGTCAACTTGATGGTTATATGTATAAGGTTGTGATTGTCTCTTTTTGTTAAAAACTTTTCGTTATTTTTTTTGTTGATTTGTTAGTTGTTACACTTGCTGTTTAAATGATATATGTATGCCTAGATTATTATTTTTATTGTCTGCATGGTATCACATATTACAGTGATACAAATATGAATCTGGTTATGGTTCTTGACATTTCTTAACTGGGTGTTTTGTTTTCCCTCTTAACAAGGGTGAGTGTAATATTGTTGTTTATTAATCGGTTTCAATTTTTATCCAATTTATTTGATAAACCGACACTGATTGACTGTATTACAATGATGAACTTGGTTATGGCTATATACCAGTTTATATGTGAATATATCAAATGCTGACAATATGTCAAATCATGAATTCCCATTGTCTGAAAATGAGAAGTCCTAAATTTAAAGTAGATTTTTCATTTCATTATTACCGTGAAATTTATAGCCGCTAACAGAATTAGAAACAACCGGACACTGCATTTGAACAAAGTATCAAACTATTTTAGCTTTATTAGAGATATGAGATTATGTGTCAAGGTTTTGCATTAATGAGGTCAGAACATGATATTAATCAGTGTATTTTAGTTATTATACTCATATTATGTTTTCTTTGAATAAAGGGGCCAGTTGCATTTACTGATATAAGAACCTCTTTTTATTTTTCATTTTTAAAATGTGTTGTCCCCAAATCACTGTGATTGTAATTTTCTTGAGTTGCCTAAGAAAAAGTGCCTCTGGTAACCAATTTGCTTCATTTTCCTGACTTGCTATTATTTTTAAATATGTTCAGGAAGACTGCTTCTACGACCTGCCTTGCAATACTGGGTATCAAATTTTCATGCTACGTTTACGGAAGACAAGGGACGAAATTATGAAGTATACTCTCTCTATATATGTAGATATATACTTTGATTGAAGAACTGTGGTAGTTTTACATGGTTAATTGTAAAGATAATGAATGGTTATGTAGTGGATGATTTTATTAAGTTAATAATATTTTAATTTTTTTTGTATTTTTGCCATTATTTGCTATGGTGACATTGAGCCAGCTAGGTACACAAAAAGAATGTCAAATTTTGATTTGGCAACAATATAATTCGTTACTAAAGCATTGAACAAGTTTTAATATAGCAATAATTTTTTATACATTTAGCAACAAATTTTCGTTGCTAATGGCATTAAAAATATAATATTTGGCAATGAAAAATTAACCTAATAACAATGGAGATGATATTGTTGCTAATACTAAATTAAAAGGCAACATTTTTTGTCGTTGCAAATCATATCAACTTTCGTTGCACATATAAAGAAACGACAACATATAATTTCGTTGCTAATTGACGACTTTCGTTGCTATTGAAAAATAACCAGCAACAAACATTTTCGTTGCTGATTCAGCATAATGTCATTGCCAAATAATATAATCAGCAACGAAAATCGTTGCTAAAAAGTTTACATTCCGCAACGAAAGCAAGCTTAGGCAAGAATTTTCATAATTTACTGCAACGAAAAATGTCGTTGCAAAATGGTGTCAATTGCAACGAAAATGCATGGTCATTGTAAAAAAAAAAAGGAGTTCATTTCGTTGCCAATTAGCAGGCTTTTGCAACGAAATGTGGTTTTTAGCAACGAAATTTTAATTATTCTGCAACAATAAATTTTGTTACTAAATGATTGATGTATCTGTACGAAAGCCAAATTTCGTTGCAAAACGTATTACTTTTGGCAACGAAAAAAATACGTTTGTTACGGAACAATTAGCAACGCTCATTATGCAACGAAAGACGCAACAACAGTAAAGTCGTTGCCAAAAACCTTTAGCAATGAAATTTGACACCTTTAGCAACGAAAATCGGTTGTTGCTGAAGCCCCATTTTTATGTAGTGGAGACATAAGCACTATGTGCTTTTAAAAAAAATAAGTTTTCCAAAACTCCTAGCTATGTTAGACTTTGAAATTTTGATGACACCCCCAAATCACGGTACTTCATTTCCTCAAGATTTGGTGTTCACTTAATCAAAACATTCATTTCTAACTACCCAATTATAATAAATTGAATAATAAAACATGCCCATCTGAGGATAAAACTTAAATAAAATCTCAAGTTATCTAACCTTTAACAACAATCATTCAAATGCGGAAATTTAAATAAACTTCATTATAATCTTTAAATCAAAGTGCGAAAGTAAACTATCAAAACTATTACAAGTCTTGATACTTATTCATCTTTCATTTTCCCTTCTTTGGTGCTAAGTCGTCACCCGTTTCAACTTTAGTTGTAAAAAATTTTACGAGAGCAAGAGTGAGCAAACAAGGCCCACTTGAAATAACAATAAATAAATCTTTAAACTTTTACATCAATTGCCAATATTAGGCTCGATAGAATTGAACAATATATTCTATTAACTTTACGAAAATTATAACATTCTTTGAGGGTCTAATGACCACGAATCTTGTCCACGATTATAAGTAATCTTTTAACTTTAACTTTATGATCATAAGACTATAAGGACTCCACGTACTTTGGGGATCAACCCTTCGTACAATGTATTGTGCACAACCATTTCAACGCTAAGCGTAAACCTCTATTAAAAGAGTTGTTCATCTCAGTATTTAGAGTACAAGTCCGCACCAAAGGAAGTTTGGTTTGGATAAGCTTTCAAGGAAAATTTGGAATTTAACGAACATCAACTAAGGAGTAGTTTAATAAAACCAATAACATTATACTATAGAATAATCGTGATTGAATCAATCATAGTAAACTAATGTTATGCTTTAGGAATAATCTGATAGCATACAATTTGAATAACTATAGCATACCTTGCTTGAACAACACTAAGTCAAGGTTATTTAGAATTGAATAATAAGCATGCATAGCATATATAGTGGTGCATGCTAAACAACAAGTTAAATACAAGAATAACTTTCTCCAAATAACTTACATCATTATATTGTAATCGAATTGAAAACAGTAATTGAATTAACAAGATAATAGATTAGAAAACTTGCTCAAGATTAAACTATAAGATTTGGGATACTTGTATCGTCATGAGTAACTAGATACAATGACTTACTCAATAATAGGCAACCTAGCTCTACGAAAGTGTAGAGATAGCAACTTACAACAACTGTAATTGAATTTGAAAACAATAATGTACCAAATGAAATTAAACTCGCACAATGAAGTTTTGAGTTAGAGAACTTGCTCAATTATAAAAATAGAGTTAGAAAACTTGCCTTTAGCACAAGCTAAACCTTACAACTTGAATCAATACCCTATACATATACCATATTAACATAGTTAGTCATTACCAACATTGTATATTTATATAAACAAATATATACATCATATAGTTTAAATTACCCTTTCACATAATCAACTATGTTACAAATAGGTAACACTTGATAGCATGTTCATTCATAGCTTAATACTACTGAAATCATCATTTAACATTCATATTATTAACACATAACATTTATTTTCCAAATTTGTATACTTAAACAAAGCTATTAGAACCTTACGCTTAACTTTCATGTTCTTATTTACGATTTTACTTTGTGGTTTTGTATTCATTGCAATGAGTTGAGATTTAAGTTATGGCTTTGGCTCAGTCGTGAGCCATTGGTTGGTATTGTTGATAAGCAGTATGCGTATTTATGACGCAAGAAGATTTATCTTCTTTGGCGTGACTGCTTGTGCTGAGTCGAACTTCGGTGACCAAGCTTAGCAACAACATGAACAAAAGCCAAATTGGCCTAAAAGCTCGAATCTAATAGACTGATTAACATGTAATACATATAGACTTCATATAAACATATTGTGAAGATAACATGTTTCTACCCATAAAATAACATAAACATCAAATCTACAACACCCAATTTCAATGTTTTTTGGTAAAAACTCCATTTTGACATTTTAATGAAAATTAACAATGTGATTTTGTTTTTTAATCAAAATGAAATTTCAAAACACCATAGTTATGATTATACATACTCTATCAAATTCAATAATCAATTTATCGGTTTAACAACTAATTAAACCTTAATTTCTACTTTAAACTAAGCCGTATTCATATATATATATTTTTTTCATATGAACTCCTTTGTGATATATTTCTTCACAATTTTATACATACATAAAGTAATTGATTATAATCATACATAATCTCAACAAAAGCAGTTTTACAACAACAATCATCATCTAAAGCTATATACACAAGAAATTCATCATCCATAATTATTTCTGAGAGAACTTTTTGGAGAAGAAAACTAAACTAAAAAAATAAAATACAAGGATTAATATCCTACCTTTGATTAAGAAGATGATACTCTAGAGTTTAGAAGAAAATAGTTATGATTACAATCTTCTTTCCCCAATTCTTTTCTCAATTTCTCTAAGTTCTCTCAACTTTTCTCTCTCTATTTTTTCTCCTTCTCTTTTCTTCTTTGAGTCTTCTTCCTAACTCTAGTCTAACTAACGCATTAAAAAAATATATAGCGTATAATATAATATATATATATTATTAAATATATAATATAACTCTAGCTATAAATTATATCGAGTTATGTATGTTTTGAAAATCAAAAGCCATAAGGCTTGTTTGGTTAAACTAATAAAAATAACCCATTAACCCTTACACCTTGTTTGGTAAATCTAACTAAAACAAATGGATTAATCCTTATACCTTGTTTGATAAAACACTATTAGATTAAAGACTTAATATGCATTAAGACTTGTTTGGACCAAAACTAAATTAAAGTCCTTTAATTTATTTTAATAACTCCTTTATAGCAAGGTTATTAGTCACACTTTTATTTAATTAATAAATCAATTAAAACATTAATCTATTAAATTACTTTAGTACATAATTTAATATCACATAACTATAATTTCTTTTATAATTGTAATTTTATTTCGACCAACTAATATTTTAAATTACAATTTACCATTTAAAATATTATAATTTATTTAAATCACTATAAGCTCTCTAGCTTACTTATTAAATTAAATTGGTATATAATCTCATAATAATTAATTTTCTTAGCTCCTTAATTATTTATTCAACAAATAATTAACTAAACCACATCAACTCAAATTGAACAATTATTTATTCAACGATAAACATATCCATTAAATACTTATATAAATCAATAAATATTTAATATTACACTTTAAAATTCTGGAATGTTACATCATTCCCTCCTTACAAGGATTCTGTCCTCAGAATCACAACTCAAACAAATCATTCGTTACATTCTTCCCTACTTATAAAGATTCTATCCCCAGAATCGAAGACACAGATTAAACAATTAACTCAGGGTACTCTTTTAACATTTTCTCTTCGAGTTCCCACGTAGCTTCTTCAGCGTTGTGGTTCCTCCATATCACCTTCACAGAAGATATCACTTTATTCCTGAGCACTTGTTCTTTCCTGTCAACTATCTGGATAGGAACCTCTTCATAAGACAAATCTTTCTCAAACTACAACAGTTCGTACTCGATCACATGTTTGTAGTCGGGTTTATATGGTCGTAACACCGAAATGTGAAAAACATTATGAATGTTTTCCTACTCTGGAGGTAGAGCTACCTCGTAAGCCACTTCTCCCACTCTTGTGACACTTCAAAGGGTCCAATAAACCTCGGGCTTAGCTTTTCCTTTTTACCGAAATGAATTTTCCCTTCGGGGAGAAACTTTTAAGAATACAAAAGTTCTACGTCGAAATGCGATCTTATGCATGTTGATCAACATACTTTTTTTTACATCTCTTGTTGCTACTAATCTTGTCGATGAGTTTGACAACATCAGCAGTTTGTTGTACCAGTTCTAGTCCTGACAGTTGGCGTTCACCGACTTCATCCCACCACGGTGGAGTTACGCACTTTACGCCGTCTGATGCCTCGTAAGGTGGTGGCATCTGCGATCTTTCGCGTGATAGCTTGTTGTTGTAAGCAAATTCCACCAATGGTAATTGTTCTTCCCAGCTTCCTTTAAAGTCCATGAAACATGCTCTCAGCATATCTTCCAATGTCTGAATTGTTCGTTCACTTTGGCCATCTGTTTGTGGATGATAAGGCGTACTCATTCATGGCTGTGTCCCCATGCATTCTTGTAGTCTCTTCCGAAAATTCGTGAATCGCGGATCTCTATCGGACACAATTGATATTGGCACTCCGTGCCTCAAAGCGATCTCTTTAATGTACAATCTTGCCAACTGATCAAGATTGAATCTAATCTTTATTGGTAAAAAGTGCGCTGACTTCGTCAGTCTGTCCACTATCACCCAAATTGCATCGCATCCTCTCTGAGTAGTTGGAAGACCCACCACAAAATCCATCGTGATGTGTTCCCATTTCTATTACGGTATTTCCAGCGGTTGAAGTAATCCCGCTAGGTCTTTGATGTTCGGCTTTTACTCTTTGACATGTCAAGCATTTCGCTACGCATTCTGCAACGTCCCTTTTCATATTCGGCCACCAAAAATGTCGGCGCAAATCTTGATACATTTTCGTGCTTCCTGGATGTATTGAATATTTTGAGCTATGAGCTTCGGTCAAAATTTCTTCTTTCAGTTCTGGTGTCGCTGGAACCCAGATTCTTCCCTCAAACCGTAGTAGTCCTTCAGTATCGATCTTGTATTTTACATCACTACTCTCAATCAGATTCTCTTTGATTTTCCCACACTCTTCATCTTGTAGTTGAGCATTCTTCACTTTGTCCACTAAAGTTGGACCCGCTTCTATCTGGAATAGTTGTTCATCAGATTCTTTTGGAAATTTGATTTCAACTCAATTTTGTCATTCTTTGAAATGAGCTCCTCTGAGTTGTTATCGACATCAACTTCTCTCGACCTTTCTGCTCAAAGCATACGCAACCACATTCGCTTTCCCGGATGATAAAAGATCTCACAATCGTAATCTTTTATTAGTTCCATCCACCTTCTTTGATGCATATTCAAATCCTTACGAGTGAAAATATACTTGAGACTTTTTTGTGGTGCATGTAGATCTCACATTTCTCTCCATAAAGATAGTGTCTCCATATCTTGAGCAAATACAAGCTGTAGCCAATTCAAATCATGAGTGGATACCCTTTCTCATAATCCTTGAGTTGTCTTGATGCATAGCAATAACTTTGCCGATTACGCATAAGAAACACAACCCAACCCTTTGTGTGAGGCATCACTATACACCAAAAAATTTCTGTATTATACGGTAATGTCAACACAGGTGCCATACTTAACTTTTTCTTCAAATCTTGGAAACTCTCTTCACACTTCTCCGTCCAAGCGAATTTTCTGACTTTCCTTGTCAAATTTGTTAGCGGAGTGGCTATCTTAGAAAAATCTTGAATAAATCTTCTATAATAACCGGCCGGTCCCAAGAAACTCCTCACTTACGACGGTGTTCTTGGTTCTTGGTTGTTCCCAATTGATTCTGACTTCCACTTTTGATGGATCCTTTGAAATCCCATCTTTATCAACCAACATGACCCAAAAATTGTACGATCGAGCCAAAATTCGCACTTAGAGAATTTCGGCGTATAACTTTTCCTTTCTTAGTGTTTCTAATGTCAAGCGTAAATGTTCCACATGTTCTTCTTGAGTTTTGGAATACACGAATGTCATCGATAAATACCACTACAAACTTGTCTAAGAATGGTTTAAACACCACATTCATCAAATCCATGAAGCCTAGCGAGGGGCATTTGTTAAACCAAAAGACATCACCGAAACTTCGTAATGTAAAATGCAGGAGTTACGAATGCCGTTCTAGGTATATCCTCCTTTCTTACCTTCAATTGGTGATACCCACTTCTCAAATCTATTTTGAGAAATATTTAGCACCCTTAATTTGATCAAACAAGTCATCTATTCTAAGCAGCGGATACTATTCTTAATAGTGACTTTGTTTAATTCTCTATAATCAATGCAAAGACGCATTGATCCATCCTTCTTCTTAACGAAAAAGCTGGGCCCCCCGGCGATACGCTTGGTTGAATATATTTCTTGTCCAACAACTCTTGCAACTATACCATCGGTTCCTTCATTTCTCTAGGAGCCATTACATACGGGGCCTTCGATATCGGTCTTTATTCGGGCTAAGTCGATCATGAACTCAATTTCTCTGTCGGTGAAGTCTGGCAAATCCTCTGAAACACGTCTTGAATTCCCTCACTCTTGGTATTTCTTCTAGTTTTACACCCTTCTTACGAGTATCGACTATGTAAGCTAAATAGCCCACACAACCTTGACTCAACAATTTCTTGGCTGCATAGTCGTCAGGACATTTCATTTGTCTAGGCGACTTGCTACAAAAACTACCTTTGCCGGAGTTATAAGGTTTACACTTCTTTTTGGCAATCAATTATCGCTCCGTATTTGAACAACCAATCCATCCCAAAATTACATCAAATCCCCAGAGTCTAATCGGAATCAAATCTACCAACAAGATATTCTCCTTAATGTTCACCCTACGGTTCTTGTATACTGAATCTAATGAGGATTACTTCCTTATTCGCAATTTCTATGTTCAAAAGAAAATTCAGTTCTTCTACAGGCAATTCTAACCTCTTAGCAAATTCATCGGATATAAGCGAACAAGTAGCACCCGAATCAAATAATACATATGCATTAATATCATTGATTGGGATAATATACGACACCACATCTTTTTTGATTGCCTGACATCTTGCATGTCGTGTTGAAGGTTACGGCTGTGGGTTTGTTTGATCTTTGCGAGTCTGCTGATGGCCCATGTACTTCCATTATTACCTCCATTGCTTTTGGTTGTCACTCCTTCCCTCTTCTTAGGGCATTCACGAGCAAAGTGATCCTTGGATCCGCACGTGAAGCATACATTCTTCTTCGATTAAGTGCAATTTTGGGTGATGTGACCCTCCTGGCCACTATTAAAGCAAACTCGTTTCCCCATCAAGCACGCACCCTTGTGAAATTTCCCACATGTCTAACATGCTTCAAACTTTTTGTTTTGCTGGTTACCCTGATGGTTTCCAGCACCCATGTTCCCATTCCACTTCCTCTTCATGTTGTTGTTGTTGTTGTTGTTGTTTCCACCGCTACCACCTCCATTCTTAATCTCATTCTAATTCTTCTTCTTCTTTTGTTCTGATTGAACTTTGTCTTTGCCTCGCCTCCACCTTGGTGATCTTGCTTTCTCCATCACAGCTGCAAATGTCTTCAATTGGAGCAGGGATACCCTCTTGTCTGGCCGGGCTTGGTCCTGTTCAAATCTCTTCGCCTTACGCCGTCTTCAAATCATCTTTGACTTGATATGGCGCAAACCTCGCCAATTAATTGAATTTTGCGGCATACTCGGATACCATCATCGTTCCTTGTTTTAGTTCGAGAAATTGCACTTCTAGCTGACTCTTCGAACTCTCCGGAAAATAGGTCTCGAAGAACAACTCCTTGAACCTATCCCAGGTCATCACTCCTGGCCCTTCACGAGTTTTATTGGCCTGCCACCAATAACTAGCTTACGCTTTCAACATGAGCGTTGCGAAAGCGGTCTTACGATCATCCCCTACCCTAGCGACATCGAATACTTTTCTATCTCCATAATCCGAGTTTGTGCTTATTTGGATTCATAGACCCACCAGAATTGGTGGTCAACCACCTTGAAATCCTTAAGCGTTGTACCATGGTTTTGTGGTTGATTACGCAGCGCTCTGTCGATAGTGTCACTTGTTGTTGAACGGGGTTACCGTCAACATTGTTGTTATTGGTAGTTCTCTCATTGTTTCTCTGTCGGGGTAGTTCACGTCTGGGAGGCATTTTCTGTTAAAACAAAACATCTATTAGACTATTACTTAGCTTCTTTAAGTATTTTCTAATTAACTTGCCTCCATAATAGAAATAACCACATAGAACATAACACTTTGAATAAAGTAACAACTTTTATTTATTCAAAACCTCTTTAGAAAACATAAAATAATAGCATCACTGCTATCTACATTACTTTCCTGAACTACAAAAGTTTCAGGACAACATCATAGTCATATCCCATAGGTTGCATAACACTTGGGATTTACAATTTATTTAACCTTTCTCTCATCGTACAACAGCTATGATGTTCTATTAAGATACTTCTTAGCCCTATCACGTTCTTCCTCCATGACTCGAAACATTGTTCTGCGATCTAACACGAATGATGGCAGCGTCTCGAACTGAATCAGATATCCCATGACCCGATCTTGAGCTCGATTAATTGCGGTGTTAAATACTTTATCCATCTCTTCCATCTTCATCCTCTTTTCTTGTGTGTCTCTTGCTGTTAATCTGGTTCGTTGAAAAGCTTCCTCGTAAGCATCTTGACTCTTGCCCTCTTAGCGACTTCTTCTCTCAAACTTGTTCTTGATTCGGTGACCACTTCGATCAGTTGCTCTTTCTCTCCTTCAGTCTGTACTAGTTTCTCCTAGACATTTGTCAATCGTTTCTCACGATCCTGGATCTCGCCATCTTTTTGTGTCATTGCAGTCTATTGTTTAGCTAATATCTCCTGCAACTCCTCAATTGTATCCTGAAGTTCCACGTTACGGTCATGCACCTCATCGTATATACGGCCTGCTATCGAGTTAAGTGGAATCCTTTCCTCCTCGTACTCATCATCCTCATCCTCCTGTGGTAACTTTCAATGGGATCCTCCTCATCATTTCCACGTCATCATCCTCATCTTCAACTCTGTGACCAGCAGAGGTGACTCCGTGGCGATAGTTGTTCCCAAACTACACTGAATGTCATGAGGCTCCTCCTCTATAGGCATTTGAGGTCCTTCCTCCCTAGCCTGACTGGATTCTCTGACATTAGTCATCCTAACAACAAAGTTTTAAAGTTTTAATTATTAATCATTACTACTCGACACTCACGAGTACATAAACTATAAACACATAAGCACATAAGTGTTTATTACTTCTTTCTTAAAACTCGATAAGAGTTATCTCCACTATCTTTTCAAAGGTTACTTCCTAAGGCTTTTCCCCCACCTAAGGTTCATAACCTAAAGCTTTGATACCAACTTGTGACACCCCAAATCCTGGTACTTCATTTCCTCAAGATTTGGTGTTCACTTAATCAAAACATTCATTTCTAACTACCCAATTATAATAAATTGAATAATAAAACTTTGCCCATCTGAGGATAAAACTTAAATAAAATCTCCAAGTTATCTAACCTTTAACAACAATCATTCAAATGCGGAAATTTAAATAAACTTCATTATAATCTTTAAATCAAAGTTTGAAAGTAAACTATCAAAACTATTACAAGTCTTCAGTATTTATTCATCTTTCCTTTTCCCTTCTTTGGTGCTAGAGTCGTCACCGTTTCAACTTTATTTGTAAGAAATTTTACGAGGCAAGAGTGAGCAAACAAGGCCCACTTGAAATAACAATAAATAAATCTTTAAACTTTTACATCAATTGCCGATATTAGGCTCGATAGAAATGAACAATATATTCTATTAACTTTACGAAAATTATAACATTCTTTGAGGGTCTAATGACCACGAATCTTATCCACGATTATAAGTAATCTCTCAACTTTAACTTTAATGATCATAAGACTATAAGGACTCCCGCGTACTTAGGGGATCAACCCTTAAATACAATGTATTGTGCACAACTATTTCAACGCTAAGCGTAAACCTCTATTAAAAGAGTTGTTCATCTCAGTATTTAGAGTACAAGTCAGCACCAAAGGAAGTTTGGTTTGCATAAGCTTTCAAGGAAAATGTGGAATTTAACGAACATCAACTAAGGAGTAGTTGAATAAAACCAATAACACAATACTATAGAATAATCGTGATTGAATCAATCATAGTAAACTAAAGTCATGCTTTAGGAATAATCTAATAGCATACTGATTTGAATAACTATAGCATACCTTGCTTGAACAACACTAAGTCGAGGTTATTTAGAATTGAATAATAAGCATGCATAGCATATATAGTGGTGCATGCTAAACAACAAGTTAAATCTGAGAATAACTTGCTCCAAATAACTTACATCATTATATTGTAATCGAATTGAAAATAGTAATTGAATTAACAAGATAATAGATTAGAAAACTTGCTTTCAAGATTAAACTATAAGATTTGGGATACTTGTATATCGTCATGAGCAACTAGATCTGATGACTTACTCAATAATAGGCAACCTAGCTCTACGAAAGTGTAGAGATAGCAACTTACAACAACTGTAATTAAATTTGAAAACAATAATGTACCAAATGAAATTAAACTCGCACAATGAAGTTTTGAGTTAGAGAACTTGCTCAATTATAAAAATAGAGTTAGAAAACTTGCTTTTAGCACAAGCTAAAACTTACAACTTGAATCAATACCCTATACATATGCCATATTGACATAGTTAGTCATTACCAACATTGTATATTTATATAAACAAATATATACATCATATAGGTTAAATTACCCTTTCGCATAATGAACTATGTTACAAATAGGTAACACTTGATAGCATGTTCATTCATAGCTTAATACTCTGAAATCATCATTTAACATTCATATTATTAACACATAACATTTATTTTCCAAATTTGTATACTTAAACAAAGCTGTAGAACCTTACGCTAACTTTCATGCTGCTATTACGATTTACTTGTGGTTCGTATTATGATTATTATTGAGTTAACCTATGACTCGAGTCACAAGCCATTGGTTGGTATTGACTACTGACGTGTATGGTGGTCTTTATGCTTAGTTTGAGATTTTCTTTTCTTTGGGCGTGTCTTCTGCGCTGAGTCGAACTTCGGCGACCAAGCTCGGCAACGACATGAAAACAAAAGCCAAATTGGCCTAAAAGCTCGAATCTAATAGGTGATTAACATGTAATACACATATAGACTTCATATAAACATATTGTGAAGACTTCTAACATGTTTCTACCCATAAAATAACATAAACATCAAATCTAGAACACCTAATTTCAATATTTTTGGCAAAAACTCCATTTTGACATTTTAATGGAAATCAACAACTTTGTGATTTTGTTTTTCAATCAAAGCGAAATTTCAAAACACCATAGTTATGATTATACATACTCTATCAAATTCAATAATCAATTTATCGGTTTAACAACTAATTAAACCTTAATTTCTACTTTAAACTAAGCCGTATTCATATATATATATATATATATATATATATATATTCATATGAAACATTGTGATATATATATTTCTTCACAATTTACATACATACATAAAGTAATTGATTATAATCATACATAATCTCAACAAAACAGTTTTACAACAACAATCATCATCTAAAGCTATATACACAAGAAATTCATCATCCATAATAATTTACAGAGAACTTTTTGGAGAAGAAAACTAAACTAAAAAAAATAAAATACAAGGATTAATATCCTACCTTTGATTAAGAAGATGATACTCTAGAGTTTAGAAGAAATTAGTTATGATTGCAATCTTCTTTCCCCCAATTCTTTTCTCAATTTCCCTAAGTTCTCTCAACTTTTCTCTTTGTATTTTTCTCCTTCACTTTTCTTCACTGAGTCTTCTTCCTAACTCTAGTCTAACTAACGTAGGAAAAATATAACGTATAAGATATAATATATATTAAATATATAATATAACTCTAGCTATAAATTATATCAGTTATGTATGTTTTAAAAATCAAAAGCCATAAGGCTTGTTTGGTTAAGCTAATAAAAATAACCCATTAACCCTTACACCTTGTTTGGCAAATCTAACTAAAACAAATTGATTAATCCTTATACCTTGTTTGATAAAACACTATTAGATTAAAGACTTAATTATGCATTAAGACTTGTTTGGCCAAAACTAAATTAAAGTCCTTTAATTTATTTTAATAACTCATTTATAGCAAGGTTATTAGTCACACTTTTATTTAATTAATAAATCAATTAAAACATTAATATATTAAATTACTTTGTACATAATTTAATATCACATAACTATAATTTCTTTTATAATTGTAATTTTATTCGACCAACTAATATTTTAAATTACAATTTTCCATTTAAAATATTATAATTTATTTAAATCACTATAAGCTCTTTAGCTTACTTATTAAATTAAATTGGTATATAATCTCATAATAATTAATTTTCTTAGCTCCTTAATTATTTATTCAACAAATAATTAACTAAACCACATCAACTCAAATTGCCATTAACTACTTATATAAATCATATAAATATTTAATATTACACTTTATATATGTTCAATAAATATTTAATATTACATCCTTTAAAATTACGGTATGACATCATACTCCCGAACCAAATTTTTTTGGTACAGAATCCAATAAGACTGAAGAAAATTTTTGTGGCTATGGCAGTGACGAGAAACAGATTCGACCAGCAGTACTTAATAAGTACAGGGCATACCGGGATAATTACTCACTATGACCTTAAGTTATGACGGTTAGCTGATGAATTTCCATATAACCTTTGGGAAAATGATAGACAATAGTCTATATAACCCCTCAGCACAATTGAAATTTTTTAATTCTTGTGAGGAATGTATTGGGTAGCATGTAAGGCTGCGTATGAATGGTGTATAGTGTAAGGTAAATTTCGGGGATGAAATTTTTAGAAGAATGGGTGAATGTGACAACCCAAGAATTTAGAAAAATTTTAAAATTTTAATTAATTGATTTAAGGTTCAATTTTAGAACCTAGACAGAAAATAAGTGTATGCGTTTGATATTTTTGAGAATGAATTTTGAGGATTTCAAAATTCTGGAAAAGATTTAGGTGAATTATTCAGGATTAAGGGAATAAGTGAATATGTTCTGTGTATATGTCTACAGTATGTGGTTAAGGGTCAAGGGTTGACCAGATAAACAATATCTGTAACAAACCCTAGATATATATTAAGAACGTCAACGTTCGGTTAGAAAAACCCAGCGAATTATAAGAAACCCTATAACTGGTTCTGAAACTCTAATTTCAATTCCGGGAATCTGAAACCCTAATTCAGAAGTTGAAACCCTAATTCGGGAATGCGGATGTTAGTATAAGGTTTAACGTTATTAAATATAACCTAATTAGGAGAAACCCTAAAGATTTACTAGAAACCCTAATTGATTTAGAAAACCCTAATTTCTGGATTAGAAACCCTAATTTATAATTAGGGAAAACCTAAGTGTTAATTTAATACTTTTAATGTTAATTAGGAAACCTTAATCCTAATTTTCAAGTTATAAGTAATTAGAAAACCCTAATCTAATTAGGAAACCTAATTTCTAAATTAAAAAAATTATTTTTCTATTTAAAACCCTAATTAGTGGGTTGTAAACCCTAATGACCAATTTTGACCCTAATTACTAAATTAGCAATTTTAATTAGAAAATAATAATCCTAATTAGAAAGATTTAAATTATGATTAAAAAAAATTAATATAATTAAATAATTCTAATTATAATTTGGAAATATTAATTTTTGATTTTGAAAACCTAATTTGGAAATTCTAGAATTTATTTTTTTTAAACCTAAGGGTTCAAACCCTAAACCCTAAGGGCTCAAACCCAAAACCCTAAGGGTTAGGGCAAAAGACTAGTGTGCCATTAAAATTGAAAATCAAATGATTATTTTGCCCTTTTTCAATTATTTAATTAGGAAGTGTATAGATCTTGCAATACCTTGAGTTGGTGACCAACTACATGACTTCCATGTGCCATGTATCTCTCATATCAGCAGCCATCTCAGCCATTACATAGCAACATTTTATATATAGAGTTAGAGAGAGAAAACCCACTCACTTTACTTGATAACTTGTCCAAGACTTGCATCTCTCTAAAATTTTGAGAGTTGGAGTGAAAGAGGGTCATATGTATAGCCATTTTTAGTTCTTAACTTACCAAGAACAGATTCAAAAGTCAGAATCAAAAATCAAAGTATAAAAGAGGTATAAACCCTAATCCTAGAAATCTTTTGATTTGATGTTGAATGTTGTTGTTTATTGGTTAAAGTTATGTTAGAGGGTGTCATTTGATGATCTGGGTTGCTAAAACTTAGATCCATATAATTTTGATGCTCAAAATTAAAGTTTTTAGAACTGATCTATGAACCCTAAAACATGGTCTGACAGCCGAATGTCAGGGCTCATAGATCCTTTCTTGTTAAATGTTTTTGTGTTTTAAACGTGTGTACTTGTAGTATGTTGTAAGGACTTTGATTCGGAACTTGAATCAAGTCCAGATCAAGTGTATATCAAAAGTTATCAGTGGTCAAAACCCGTTGACCGTTCACGAAACTGGAAATCTAGGCAGCCCAGATTTGCCCAGATTGGTCTGACAACTTTTCTGAGCCTCAGATCTGGCTATGTGTTAGTGTTTAGTCCAGGTTGTTGTGTTGATCTCGTAGACTGGTATAGGGACTACACGATCGTGCCTTTAAATTTCACATATCATGATCAGGATCGAAATTAATCTAGGTCAAGCCAGCGTTGACCAGCGACAGGAAGAAATGCAGGAAAACCGGATCTTCAAGAAACGATTACTGATCTCTACTTTGACCGGCAAAAATCTTTAAACCATGATGTTAAGATGTTTATCTGATGATGTATTATTGTTCCTTGACATCGAGACTACAATACTGAACCCTTAAATCACACTTACTAATTCAGAAACGTGTTGATTAAAAGCCCATAAAGTAGACCCTCGAAGTGTTCTTCATTTCTGGGTAACCCAGAAATGAAGAACAGCCATGACAAGACTTTCTGGAGCTTTGATCTTGTTGTTGTGTTATGATTTGGCCATGGAACTTGTTTAGAGTTGTAGTACTACATCAGTAGTACAACATTAACTATTTACAAGCCCAGAATACATTAGGAACTTAGAGAAAATCATGGTCAAAGTAGTAACCTACAAACTGGCGATGAATGCTCAAGAACAGCTCAAGAACACCTATAACGACGGTTCTGTCGCTATAAGGCACTTTATTAATTATTAAATTCTGAAAATTAATTACTTTAATAAATAAATTGAAATAAATAGTTTTTAATTATGAAAAATACATAATAAATTCCTAAAAATTATTTTAAAGTCCGAAAATAGTTTTTAATTATTTTGAGTATATTTCATAAATATTTAATATTTTGGAATATAAATGGTATTTAATTTATTTAATTATAATATTAAATAAATTGTTTAAAAATGATTTTAATACATGAAAATTTATATTATGGTAAAAGAAAATATTTTAAGTTATTTTTAGTGACTTTTAATATTTTGTGATGAATTTCATTAATTAATCAATATTAATAATAATTAATTTATTTAATAAATATATTAAATAAATTGTGGAAAAATATAATTAATGTTTTAAAAATCATATAAAAATGATTTAAGTGTTAGAAAAATATTTTAAGTTATAAAATATAACTTTTGATATTTTGTCATGAAAATATTAATATTTTAATATTAATAACAATTATCGGATAATGAATTTAACTGTTTAAGGTATTAAAAAATACTTTTGTGGCGCCCCCAAAATAGGTATACATCACCCATTCCGAGTCGCCAAATACATGGTACAGAAACAAATACAACTTCAGTAATACAATTGTCGTGCAAAATACGACAACACATATACTGTGAGTTTGAATACAACTATTGTCTAATAGAGAGTATACAAACTCAAAAGGAGTCCTCATTACAATTATTGATACAATATTTTACAAAATAGTGAGGACTACTAATACAACTATCATGAACCATCACTCCATACTCTGGCTAGTTCCTGCTATGTTCTCACCTCCTGAGAAGAAAAATGGAACAAAAAGGAAAAGGATGAGCTCAACTAGCCCAGTAAAGAATATTATGACTAAGATAATATACACCAATTTATCATTTGTCTTCAACAGAAAAAAATTTGATAAAATATAATAGACAACAGGTTTTAGATCAACAATTGTAGCGGAAACAACAATCAATTAGAAGAGTCAAGTAGAGAAAGAATTCTACTATCTTCTAAGATTTAAAAGTCCTTCATCAATATTTTATCCCTATAACACCAATCAATATACATCTTCAATCAAATAGTCATCGTTGCACTACAGGCCAAAGATATTCATTTGTATCACCAGTTGGTCATGTTCATCTCAACACCTGTTCATCTTTGCACTACAGGCCAAAGATATTCATTGGGTAATCATTTATCTTTGCACTACAGGCCAAAGATATTCAGTTATATCATCATTTAGGACTGAGGATGATGAAAAATATCTTAAAGAAAACGAATCCAGTGAGATAAAAGAACAAATATTAGGGATTCGTATTACAGTTTATCCAAGTTCAATAATACTCCAAAATAACCAATTTTGAAGCATAATTCAAAAATAAAGATCAAAACATAGATACAATCAAAGATAGTAACCATAATAGACATCTTGGACAAAAAGGAAAATTTTCATTTTTCGGTGAATAGTGTCGTATTCGTGAATAGTGTCGTATACGTGAATAGTAACCCCGACACAAAAAGGTAGAAATTCCACAATAAAATTCATACCAATATTTCGGTATAATGATATTGAAATAATAACATCATTTAGGAAGAAAATAACATCCCTTACCTCAAAATAACCGTACTTCTGACTGAATTTTGGATATAGTGCTGACAGAACTTGCACTGAATAGCAACTCTCAAAGTATTTAAATACTCACTAAAATACGCTCAACAATATAGAGAGAAAGAAAACTTGTTTCTGGTGTGATTTTTAATTCTAACCTAAGCGCCTATTTATAGGAAAATGCTTGAACACCAAAGGAGACTAAAATAATAAAATATTATTATTATTTTTTTCTTTTTCTCTATGCATGCTAGGTTGGACAATCAAGACCAGCCATCTTTGAACAAAATTAGTAGCCCACATGTTTTCAAACAAAAGTGGGTCCCACCCAATTTTAATAAAAATCATTTTATTTTTTGAAACTTCAGTAATTCATAATAAATAGCCCATTTATCAAAAAAATACGAATTTTACGTCCATTCCACACGAAATCGAATTCTCTACAACTTTGTAGAAGAAAGTTTTTCCAAATTCCAATCAGAAAATACCTGAAATCCACATACAGACAATTTTCAAAACCTCCATTCCGACAAAATACTGATACAACACCTTATCATTAATTCCATCATTTATAACCACATAAATTAAATATATCCATCAATTATACATAAAATAATTATTTCCTTATCATATAAATCAATAATTAATTATTCACAAATAATATTACAGAATCACAATAATGACAACCAAGCAGTTCCCAGGAAAGAGGGGGCTTTCAGATAAGGATTTTCTCCTTCTTGGTAGCTTGCAATTCGGTGACCAAACCTCTCCTTGTGAGAACTTTCTAGACATTGCCAATAATGATATCTAATAATATTATTCAAATAATATGAATTATTGATCGATAATGGAAATATCGTGCGATGACAATTATTGAACAACAATAATATAAAATATCAACGCAAACAATTATTGAATTAATAAAATAAAATATTGAGCAGTAATTATCGTAACAATTATTGAGTAGTGCCTTTTACGTAAGAATCAATAATTCAATAATACTATGCAATACCATGTCTACTTTTGTGCAACCAACGCGTATTCATCGTATTTTAACCACCGGATATTCCAATAGTGTTAATTGGTAACAATTCTACCGCTATTTATAAAACTCAAACTTTATCATTTTCTTCATCAAGCGAGTTATCCGCCAGGTTAGGGGCCTACAAATGGATTTAACGTCATACGAATATTCCCCGACAGAAAGAATACTCCACGACCAAACGAATATTCCCTGACAAAATGAATATTTTATAACAACTTACTTATTTTGCAAAATTTGCATATTTCACCCATAACAGAAGTATTATATCAAATTATCACCTTATTATTCACAATAATAAATAGAGAAAATTCGATTTTATTTATAATAAGTTGGGGTCTTACAACTTTGATATATTATAAATATATTATAATATTATGTTATAATTTTCATTAATATTTAGTATTAAATAAATATTAATGATAATTGAATTATGTGGTATTTATATTATATAAATACGTTATTAATGATTGAAAATTCATGATAAATAGTAATAATTATTTATGAGCTTACGAAAAATATTTTGACTGTTAATAAATTATCTTAGATAATGGTTAAGTGTTTAGGCAGAATTTAATTGAACTTAAACTCAAAATTTTGTCTGACTAGACCGTCGGGATGTTAGAATTATGACGGGTTCAATTCAGAATGAAATAGTTTGACTTGAGGATTGGTCTTATGTGTGTTATAGACTGATAGGCTTATGTGATAATGTGTTTAGGTTATTTTATATATTGTGATAATTTTATTCTAACTTAGTAATTGATATTATTAATATTAGGTTCAGACAAAGCGTTATAAATTGCGTAGCAGTAATCAACCGAACAGGCAAGTTTTACTTAACTCTACTTAGAGTTGTTTCATTCAGATATGCTTATGGATAATCATTGATGATTTCCATTGTAGAATTGTTCTCTGTGTATATTGCATGTATAAGTCAGGTATGAAATGTTGATCACCTTCATTACCCTTCGGACCAGATATATTTGTTAATGTTTAATACTTATTCAGTCAAAAGTTTGTTCGTGCTAATTCACAATTATATTGTTGAATTATAGCCAGCATATTATTCAAATTATTTCAATCATGATATATCGTTAAATTATTGAACTTAAACTTGTTGGGCAACCTTCATGCTCACCCTTGCTATATCATGATAAACATTGCAGATTAAGACGTACGTCGGATACAAGGAAAGGTCAAAGACAGTTTCAGCTTTAGTATATATGTGCATCTAAATTTATATAAGTATTGTATATTAATATTATTGTAAGTCAAATAAGTTATGATTTGTGTATTAAGTTAAGGTTACTCGACCTTGGGGGAAAATATGTAAAGTTATTGTATAAACAATTTATGTTTATATCTTCCGCAAATAGTAATAGTGATAGAATGATCGAACCGGATCCGCGGTGATTTGGGGCCCGGATTCGGGGCCCTCACAGTTGGTATCAAAGATGTTGGTTATAAACCTAGGGTAGTGATACCTTAGACTAATAACCGAAGTGATTAGGATAAGATCTAACTCATATAGAGTTCCATCTATGCACGAATCTCGGTGGGGTATAAGATACGGAGTTCCATCTATGCACGTAAGCCAAAGATGACTTTCATCACAATATAAGCATGAGGATGATGACAATGACATAACAATTCAATAAAACAAGTTCAAGGATAAATTTTAAAAATTTATAATTTAATTTATCCAGAATTCAATAACGTTTAAATTGTCAACATGATACTGCTTTGTGGAGTAAAATTCAAGAATGGCATTGCATCAAACATGATTTGGACCGAAAAGAAATCAATTTTTGTCATAAATAGTACTATGGGTGAATAGTACTCCCATGAATAATACTTCGGAAATAGTACCCCGTGAATAGTACTTTGTGAATAGTACTCATGAATAGTACCTCGTGAATAGTACTTTATGAATAGTGCCTGTGAATAGTACTTTTGTGAATAGTACCGTATAAATGAATAGTACTCATGGACAGTACTCCGGCATGAAAAACTTAAAATTTAATAAGAATGTGCAGAAAATATCCTTGTGAAATGATACTAGATGAAGCGCAAATTTTAAGGATATTCTACTAATTTCACGGAGTATAGAAGCAATACTTTAACAAGATGAGAGTATAATCTGGAATACGAGACGAAATAATATTACTCACATACTACAGAGTATGGAAGAAAATATTATTTCTATGAATACTGAACAAAATAATATCCCTTACGAATATTAAACAAAAATAATAATCCTTACGAATATTAAATGAAGACAATGAATATTGAACGAAAATGATATTCCTTACGAATATTGAACGAAAATGATATTCATACGAATATGAAAAATAATATCTCTTCAGAATATGAAATAAATAATACCCCTTACCTCGGAAGAAGACTGGATACTGGAATAGTGAAGTAGCAGACTTCGCTTCTTCTTTCTCTCTATAGCTTCTCTTATAATTGCTCTTGTGAGACTTAGTGAATTGGTGGGAAATGTAGGAGGAATGAGCTTCTATTTATAGGAAAATATAATTTCGATAATTTCACGTTTTGGGGCTCGAAATATTACAGTATAATACCTTCATCTTTTCTTTCATTTTTAATTTAGTCCTGCAAGTATTATCAAACTTGCACCACTTCCCCTAATAGTAAATCATGTGAATTAATAGTTCAGTCATGTGACTCAATAGTATAATCATGTGAAAAAACTAATTATAGTATAATACCTTCATCTATACCTTCATTTTTAATTTAGTCATCCAAGTTTTATCAATCTTGCACCACCTCCCCTAATAGTACATACATGTGAATCAATAGTACACACATGTGAATCAATAGTTATAAGCATGTGAATTAATAGCAATTAATTGCTCATTTATCCGGTTAATTACCCGATTGGTCAATATAACCTCCAGACATTTATTATTATCGAAATAAATGTCAATTTCCACTAACACTAATAATCCCAACACAATGGAACTATCAATTTCATCTTTAATCAACACGAACTTATTCATCATTAATATTATAACTCACAATATTTAACAACCAGATCATACCCATGAAAGAGTGGGCTTTCCGAGAAGGATTTTTCCCTATTGGCGCGCAATTAGGTGACCAAACATCTCCTTGACAGAACTTTCTAGACATTGTCAATATTGCAAATAATAATATGAATAACTTTGTCGTCTCAATTATTGATTTAATAATATATCATATTATGCGGATGATCTTTGTGACAATAATTGAATCAATAATACGAGAGATATGATGCAAACAATTATTGTAGTAATAATTGATTATAAGCTTGAGTGACTTCTTACGTAAGCATCAATAATCAATACTGGTGTTGCTACTATGCAACCACGCCAGCGTATCGTACTTTTACTAAGGGTAGTTCAACAGTTTTAACGGTAACACTTTCGCAGTTATTTTTATAAAATGATAATTCTGTTATTTTCTAACTACGACAATACTTCCGTTGTGGGGTCCATCAATGATTGTGCCGTCGTACGGATATTCCCCGACAAAAAGAATAATCCCCGACCAAACGAATATTTTATAACAAATTGCATACTTTACAAAATTTTCACATATCACCCTTAACTTTAACCTTTTATCAATTTAACCATATACGAAATAAAATAATAATTATAATAAAATTGAATACTTTCATTTCATAAAATTTGGGGTCTTAAAACGGTTCTGTCGCTATAGGGCACTTTATTAATTATTAAATTCTGAAAATTAATTACTTTAATAAATAAATTGAAATAAATAGTTTTTAATTATGAAAAATACATAATAAATTTCTAGAAATTATTTTAAAGTCCAGAAAAAATAGTTTTTAATTGTTTTGAGTATATTTCATAAATATTTAATATTTTTGGAATATAAATAGTATTTAATTTATTTAATTATAATATTAAATAAATTATTTAAAAATGATTTTAATACATGAAAATTTATATTATGGTAAAAGAAAATATTTTAAGTTATTTTAGTGACTTTTAATATTTTTGATGAATTTCATTAATTAATCAATATTAATGATAATTAATTTATTTAATAAATATATTAAATAAATTGTGGAAAAATAGAATTAATATTTTAAAAGTCATATAAAAATGATTTAAGTGTTAGAAAAATATTTTAAGTTATAAAATATAAATTTTGATATTTTGTCATGAAAATATTAATATTTTAAAATTAATAACAATTATCGGATAATGAATTTAACTATTTAAAATCATATAAATATGATTTTAATGTATTAAAAAATACTTTGATATATTATAAATATATAATAATATTATGTTATTATTTTCATTAATATTTAGTATTAAATAAATATTAATGATAAAAGAATTATGTGGCATTTATATTATATAAATACGTTATTAATGATTGAATATTCATGATAAATAGTAATAATTATTTATGAGCTTACGAAAAATATTTTGACTGTTAATAAATTATCTTAGATAATGGTTAAGTGTTTAGGCAGAGTTTAATTGAACTTGAACTCGAAATTTTGTCCGACTAGACCGTCGGGATGTTAGAATTGTGTCGGGTTCAATTCAGACTGAAATAGTTTGACTTGAGGATTGGTCTTATGTGTGTTATAGACTGATATGCTTATGTGATAATGTGTTTAGGTTATTTTATATATTGTGATGATTTTATTCTAACTTAGTAATCGATATTATTAATATTAGGTTCAGATAAAGCGTTATAAATTGCATAGCAGTAATCAACCGAACAGACAAGTTTTACTGAACTCTACTTAGAGTTGTTTCATTTAGATATGCTTATGGATAATCATTGATGATTATCATTGTAGAATTGTACTTTGTACATATTTCATGTATAAGTAAGGTATGAAAGGTTGATCACCTTCATTACCCTTCAGTCCAAATATATTTGTTCATGTTTAATACTTGTTCAGTCAAAAGTTTGTTCGTGCTAAGTCACAATTATATTGTTGAATTGTAGCCAGCTTATTATTCAAATCCTTTCAATCATGATATATTGTTAAATTATTGAACTTAAACTTGTTGGGCAACCTTCATGCTCACCCTTGCTATATTCTGATAAACATTGCAGATTAAGACGAATACGTCGGATACAAGGAAAGGTCAAAGACTGTTCCAACTTTAGTATATGTGTGCAGCTAAATTTGTATAAGTATTGTATATTAATATTATTGTAAGTATTGGAGCCTAGTCCCGCGCCACTCAGTTCATGGGGGATATGGTTCTAAGATCCGTGATGATGACGGATTGGCTAGCCTGTGTCTGAGATCTGACTCATTTGACACAGATTGACAGTTTGACCCAGCGACTGGACCGGGCACATTTCTTTATTTGGCATTTGGGCAGAGATCCAGCAGAGGCAAATTCGTTTGATTCTTCTAGCTCAAGCGCTAGCCCCTCGGATGACTCATTTGGCTTTACCGACGCAGATCCTCCTTTGTATAGGCCTGACATCCTTGTTGATAGAGATCCAGTGACTCAGGAGGAGTTACATCAGGTGGACAAGATTGATGATGTAGATATTGACACCATTATCTTCTTCTGACGTGTATTCTCGTTATCTCTTTTGATAGGCATCTGTTAGATATTGGGTGGTTGTGCCCCATTCTCGTTATATCTTTTGATAGGCCTCTGTTAGTAGTAGGGCGTCTGTGCCCCATTTCCTTGTATTTTTAGCTGTACAGAGATGATGTATATAGATGATGATATACTTAGGAATGTATGTACTATTTTCTATTCCCTATATCATATTGCCATCGATTATCTATAATGCATATATCATGTTATGCATATGTATGTATGTCCAGAGATATTCAGCATTGACCCCTGGATGGTCTTATGATATGGCCTACACAGATGTCTTCTTTGACAGTCATCCGCATAGATCACACCCTACCAGACTTGGTAGCCTCCTGTCTGAGGTCGTGGTATGATAGTATGTCACCTCCAGATAGGGTGACTGTAGATCTGCTACTACAGCATTCCATGACCCTTTTGATGTTTCAGGTTCCCACAGGATTTGTGGAGGGTATGCTGAAGCGTTGGATACCAGAGAGACAGGTCTTCCGGTTTTGTACCCATGAGCTGACTCCTACATTGGAGGAGTATGAGCGGTTGACGGCTTTGCCCTTGGACAGACCTTGCGCTCATATGGTTATCGAAGATATACGCCAGCAGTTAATGGCCCTCATCGGGTTACGGCGTAGAGTGGTAGAGGATGAGATTACATCTGGTTATGTACTATCCCAGCGTTTCCTGATAGACAGGTTTGGCTCATTGGATAGCTATACACGTCATTCTGGAGATTTCACCATACCAGAGGATCAGCGACATTTAGCCAGATTGGATGCATTTTTGATGTGCATAGTGGCGTATGTATACATGCCACGATACATAGTTGAGCTAGACATCGGTGTTATCATGGCAGTGAGAGCTCTCAGGGAGGGTCGTACCATCATTCCGATTATTGTGGCGGAGACATTGAGGTCGGCTACGTTTTGCAGTACTTACCCTGCAGGGGTATTCACAGACAGTCCGGTCATGTTGTATGTGTGGTTTATGTCACACTTGAGACCGATTGGGACCTTCCGCCGACACGGGTACTGCTTCACCCATGATATATCTATGTTGTAATACCCGAGAATTTCTACGTATTATTAAATGAATACATTAATGGAAATAATATTTATGTGAATATAAGTATTATTATTTTGTGAGTTTTTTAATTCAATTGATTCGTATTAGATCAATCCGTATTAAGAAGTGTGAATTGACAATGAGATTTGTGAAATGCCTTGTGTGGCATAATGTGGAACGAGGAAATTCACTAAGCGAATTAAAACGAGAATCTAGAAGATTAATCGTGCCGATCATGTGATTTCATATGTGTAATCAATACGCACGTAGACTTGAAATAGCATTCTTGTGGACCTTAATTCATGTCATATAAAATGAGTTTAGCGATGAAAATTGGCACGGGCTGAAACTAAACCAGTCTTGGCACTGTCAGGGCATGGCGCATTAAGAATCAATCCCTGAAGAAGATGGCCGCAAGCAATTGCGCGTATACGATTGGAGAAAACTAATTTGTTTCACTTTGGAAATTAAAATAGAACAATTGTGTGATATGTGTGACATTGATAAACCACGAAATAAAGTATGTTATGTCCGACAACGGGATTGTTAAACCATTAATTAATATTAATTAATTGTGGTAGAATATTGATTTCTTTGTAATTAATTAATAATATATGATTATTATTAATTGCAATATATTTATAAATATAATAAGAATTTTATCGATAATTAATGGTTATGAAATTCCATAATTTCTTCAATAAGAAGTGAATTAAATTATATTAGTAGTAATTAATCAAGGAAGTAAATAGTTTGTTTATTTGACATAAATAAATATAATAAGGTTATAATATGGTTATATGTGTGGTAGAGATAATTATGGAACTACCCGGACAATAAAACCTGATTGCATTATTTTATTGCGTGTATTTAATGTACATGGACTATATGATGTTAGTATGTAAATAGCCCTAATTTCTCTTAATGTGGTAACACCTGGACATTAAAACCATTTTTGGATAACAAAATAACTAAATGGGATGAAGCTAAGTGTTGCTGAGATTTCTTTTGTCCCAAAATGAGTGGCACAAGTACATGAACAATAACTCAAGGCTAGAATACGTATTCTTCCAAAAAGGCAAAGCCTATTTCTTCTTCCAACTTTTTAGCTGATGATCATGGTAGGGAGTGGTGGTTATCATGAGTTTCAACCACCATCTAACAACTCCTCCATAACCTTCATGCAATCCTACAATCCATGGGTTTGATTCATTGGAAAATTGCAATGTTTGTGTAAAATTTCTTCTATAAATAGCAGACATGTTTATCAGTTGGGTTGCTTGGAAATTTTCTGGTATTTGCTAAGTAAGAGTTGAAAGCATATAAGCATTCTTAGAGCAAGTTCCTTTCACATTTGCAGAGGTATAACTCCTCTTCCTTGCTTCTATTTTTAGTTTCTGTAAACAGAGTTCTTGAGTCATAAAAATTAAATTCTTAAATTCATGGAATTAGATGTTAAAGCGGTTGGGTATGGGTTATCTAGTTGTTATATGACTATATAAATATGTTTCAACTGTAATAGGAGTGTTTAGAAATGATTTCGTAAGTAATTTATGTGTTTGGGCTAAGCGATTCTACGAGGTTTCTTGTTATTAGCTCGAACTGTGTACAACAGTAATTGCTATTGTTTTTAATACTCAAGCGCGCCAATACTAAGCGATTCTGAGATCGATTTTGAGCTTCATTTTGCAATTTGTTATAGTACTATGACTTATAATAGCATGCCAGCATGTGTAAGGGATATATACAAGTATATGAACCTAATGTGAACATGTTAGACTAGCTTAGCATGATTAAAGAAAGCGTGTAGCTTAAAATGGATTTAGAAACTTAGAAACGAACTTAATATGTATGCACGCCATGTATGTACACTGACTTTGAAAACATGTTAGTATGACTTATAAATGCATGAATAAACCTTAAGATGGTGTTTATGAGGTTAGTAAGCAAACATCGACAGGTAGAACTAATTAGTAAGCTTGACGACTGAAATTACGAATTTCGAACATGCTACCTTGAGGATTAGAATCTGACTTTTGTGATCGCATTTGATGTTACTCTTAGACTCACTCATGTAGTATAAGTGTATATATACCATGCTCGTGTATCATATTTCAAGAAAAGCATAAACAAAACATATTTTAACCAAATCGGTGTTAGTTTCACATATGTGTTATGAATACTCGCGAGCATGCCTAATAGGAGTTTTGTGACTATCTTGTATGTTTAGAGAGAAAGCATGATAAACTTGTTGGTTGTTTGACGCGTTAAGCTTTAAGATTCCATAGAAAGTCTAAAATTAAGAACTTGTAAAGATGAACACAAGAATGGTAGAGTGGTATGTGAAAGCTTCTAGCATGCATGTATGTTAAACTATAGGTGTAGTGGTATGATAGAGTGGGATAAAGCGCAAGGCAAAGTAGCTTCACTCTGTGCAGCGGGGGGAAAGTCTGAATGCGCCATCCCTAAGTTTTAGACAGTATGAATCAAGGCTTACGCAGTCTGAAAAACGACTTACTGCTTTTGGGCGATGATTGAAACATGCCTATATGATTAATTTAACTTGTAATATATGACTTATATGCTATGTAATGTTTTGAGAAACATGCTATGTGATGTAAATAGAGGTTAATTTTGATTTTCGAATGATAAGTCCAAGAGGATGTTTGCATAATATCAAAACAAAGACATGTGGGTTGAACTTGACTTATAAACTGATTTTGTACCATATGTGCATACTTGAATCATGTCAAGCTCGATTAAAGACTGTGTTAGCTAATAAAAATCTTAAACATATAATACGCTATAAATAGGATTTGAAAGTGTTGATTTCTTAACGTAGATAAACTACGCGTAAGGAAAGTTCCCTAAACTTACTCCAATTATTGTTGAGCAAGTTCTCTAACCTTACTCAAATCTATATTGACCAAGTATCCAAACCCTACCTTACATTATGCAAGTATTCTAACTCTTGTGTTACTTTATTCAACGAATATCATAAGCTTATCTCATTGAATGCAAGTTATCCTATTTATTCGCTCAATTGAGCTAGTATGTCTAAAACTATTGTGAAAACTATTATTCATGTTGAACTTGATATTATTCTCAAATGTTGTGAAAGGGTCTATGCCATTGATTCGGCTAGACTATATGCATGTTTATAAAACTGTCCAAACCAATTGATTGGTGCTGAAATCTTGAAAATTGAGTTGAACAACCCTTAAGGTAAGGGGAATGTATGTTGTTGGGAACCCCGACATATGAGTATATTATTACTGTGGTGTTATGCATAACTTAAAGTATTTTAGACTGATCATCTATAATACTTGATTCTTTTGGGTTATCAGTTTAATATTGGTAATTCTAGTAGATGTTCAGTAGTCCTTAGTGACTGCTCAGTATAAATTGTTATCCAGTCGAATACTTTGATTTGTCTTTGAATTCATATATATCTGTCGATTTATATTGAATTATCGTTCTTATTCCAAGAATTGTTGATATTCATTATTCATGATATTATTCTAAAACTCTGAACTATCTTAGAGATGATACTTCGATATCTCAAACTTGTGTTATAAAACTCCTAACCCTTGTTGTATATTACTTGCTAGGCAATTTGTGCTCATTCTTGCTTATTTAAAACCTTTCAGTTAAGGCGGAACAGGGAGGTGTCTTTGGGAAAGACAAGGGCAAGGCTACCGACTAGTTTGTCCCTTTTATGTTTAAATTTATTATGTTATATTAAGATAATTTTTAGACTATGTTAAGCTTAAGTAGGATTATGTAATATTTCTTTATTCGATATTATTATGTAAGCTATTAAGCACTGTAGGTTGCAAGACTTGGGGGAATAATTATAATAAAACATTGTATATTATTCTAAACTAGATCTTTCGTTGTGAATTTATGATTTTAGTTATTATGGTAATACTTTGAGCACGTGACGAACCGAATTCGAGTGACCAAGTGGCGGTCAGAATTTGGGAGCGTTACAGGTTGATATCAAAGCTATAGTTATAAACCTTAGGAACGAGAGCCCTTAGATTATAACTTAAGAAAACTTAGAAGTTAGGAAGGGGATGAAACTCATTTAGAGTTTTCCTTGAGAGACTTAGTGTGTTATGAAATGTAACTTCATTCTATACAATGAACTTATGTTATTTAACATTTTATTGGAGTTGTTGTTTGTCTTGTCTTATGTTGGTGATTGTGGGATGACTGACATGGGAGGACCTAGCCGAGTAGTTGAGGAGGAGCCGCGTGATATCCACGTAGTCTAAGAGGCAACCGTGATAGCGGAGCCTATATCAGTAGTTGCCCCTATTGATGATGATGACGAGGAGGAGGAGGTGGAGCCTCTACCTTAGGAGTCTGATTCGGAGGAGGAACCTATAGAGGAGGAACCCGTGGAGAAGGAACCCGAGCCCATGGAGGACTCCGACGAGTCTACTTTCGAGGATCGGATGTTAGGAGAGTATGAATAACAGATTTTGGAATTAGGATATAGAGTCGAGGAGTTAGAGATTTGGACTCTTGAGAGGCAACTAGTGATGCAGAAGATGGAGGTGGAAATTGCTCACCGTAAGGAGGCAGGGATCCAGATGGGTGCCTTGTTTCACCGATCAGTGGTGAAGAACGTCGAGTTGGTAGGAAAGTTAGAAGAAATGGAGTAGAAGGTTTTGAGTGAGAGGATGGAGAAGGAGGCTCTTCGAACTCAGTTAGAGATGGAGGTGATGGATAGGATTCACTTCGAGGAGAAGTGGGAGGATTCCAATGACAGGGTGGGTGATCTAGAGGATGAGGTGCGGTGCAAGAGGAGGAAGATGAACAAGATGGGCTATGCTCTACGAACGGACATGGAGAGGTTGATCGATGGGGTAAATCACTACCCAGCTGAGCAAGGACAGACCCGACATACCATAAGTAGGGATATGGTAGCACACATTACGTAGAAGGAGTATCAGAGCGTCGTGGAGCGTGGGATGTTAGATTGAGTCTAGAGGGAAAAGATCAGTAGTGTAGTAGTTTTATTTATGTGTTGTTAATATGTTGTAGTAATCTCAATCTTTTGTGTAAGATATGAGATAGTGGTAACCCCAACTATTGAAAAATGTTAGAGGGGTAGTAGGCTAGTATTGTCCCCGTCTTTTGTGATATTAGGGGATATGTGTTTTCATTTATAGCAGTATGCTAGAAAAGAATGTGTATTGTAACCATTTGGCATATGAATATAAATGACCTTATTTTAGAAACGTGTTATAAACTTTTAGTCCTTTTCATTTGAGAAATGTCTAAATATGATAATTAGATAATAAGATGAAAAACAAATTGTGATGCAGAAAATGCTGCCCAGACGTAGAATAACTGTCCAAGAAGAGTCAGTTAATGATGAGAGAGGACTAGTAGATTCGAAACAGCGACTGGTAGATTTATTGGGAGAAGCTCTGAGGGGAAGAAACGAAACTGTACCACTCGTTCCCCAAGCTGTCCCAGTAACAACCTTCAAAGATTTTAAGAGTGTAGGACTCCCAGAGTTCACGGGAACTACTGACCCGATAGTTGCGCAAACCGGGATAAAGGAGATCTAGAAGGCCTTCACTATAGCTCATGTGGGTGAAGACCAGAAGACAGTATTTGCAACATACATGATGAGGGGCGAAGCGAACTATTGGTGGGAAACTAATCAGCAGAGAGCGGGGGAAGGAACGATAACATGGGAGAGGTTTACGACGTTGTTTTTCGAGAATTATTTTCTGAAGAGTATGAAGAGTAGGATGGAAGTGAAGTTCCTAGAGTTAAAACAAGGAGATATGACGGTGGTGCAATACGCTGCTAAGTTTAATGAACTAACGCAATTTGCGGAACACCAAGTTGGGGATGAGGAAAGGAAGGCGAGACGCTTCGAGCAAGGATTGAAGTTGTGGTTGTATAATAAGGTATCAGTCTTCCATATTGATTCCTTTACGACCTTGTTAGAGAAGGTAGTCATTGCAGAAGGTGGTAGTGAGGCCTTAAGTCTATATCATAAGGAGAAGAAGAACTAGCACACCGGTAATGAGCATCGTGGAGGAAGCAGCAGTGGAGGGAGTAATTCTGGAAAGAGGAAATAGGAAAACAACAACCACAACAACAACAACAACAACAACAACAGAAACAATAACCAAGGTGGAAGTCACCAGGAAAACTTCAAGAAAGAGGACTGAAGCTTGCAACAAATGTGGAAGAAACCATCAGGGGGAATGCTGGAAGGGAAAGACCACTTGCTATAATTGCGGCCAAGAAGGACACATCTCACCAAGTTGCCCAAAGACAAAGAAGATCAGAGGATGCTTTGCTTGTGGATCGACATAGCACCAGATAAAGGATTGCCCGAAGAAAGGAAGCGGTGGAGCTGGCGGAGGCCAGGGAGGAGGAAACAAGTTAATGATTGGTGGACCTGCACAACCCAACCGATCGACCGCTCGAACCTTTATCATGTCCGTCCAGGACGCCGTAGCTGCGAAGGACATGGTGTCAAGTTTAATCCCAATCAATAATATAAATGTTTATGTATTATTTAATTCGGGTGCCACCTGTTCTTTTGTATCTGAAGAATTTGCTAGTAAATTTAGTACACCCCGAGAACGTTTAGAAGATTCCTTGAATGTAGAAGTTATGAATAAGGAAATAATCCCTATAGAATATGTTTATCGAAATTATCGCGCAAACATTAGAGAACATGAACTGAGCGTGGACTTGATTCCTATTAGACTAGGAGAATTTGACGTAATACTGGGAATGGATTGGTTATATAACCATGAGTCGATAATTGACTATCAAAATAAGTGTGTGAACCTTCAGACTCCGAGTAAGTCTAAGGTAGTGTTTCATGGTAGCTCGTCGCTTAAGCAATCGTGTTGCGTTACGATGATGCAGGCCAAGAAATTGTTAAGGAAAGGATGTGTAGATTATTTAGCTTACATTGTAGATACTCGGAAAAAGGGAGTAGAGATGAAAAATATACCCGTAGTAAATGAATTTCAAGACGTGTTTCCGGATGATCTGCCTGGACTTCCGCCAGATAGAGAAATTGAATTCGTAATAGACTTAGCACCGGGAACGGCACCAATTTTGAAGGCTCCATATCGTATGACGCCAGTAGAAATGAAGGAATTGATGATACAACTTCAAGAATTCTCCTTGGGGAGCACCAGTGTTATTCGTGAAGAAAAAGGATGGATCGATGAGGCTTTGTATCGATTATCAAGAATTGAACAAAGTAACGATCAAGAACAGATATCCATTACCAAGGATAGACGACTTGTTTGATCAACTGAAATGAGCGAAATGTTTCTCGAAGATTGACTTACGGACAGGATATCATCAACTAAAAGTACGAGATGAGGACCTACCAAAGACTGCATTTCGAACCCGTTATGGATATTACGAGTTTTTGGTAATGACATTTGGTTTAACTAATGCTCCGGCAGCATTCATAGACTTGATGAATTAAGTTTTCAAACCATACTTGGATAAATTCGTAGTAGTTTTCATCGACGACATTTTGATATACTCGAAGACAGAGGAAGAACATGTCGAACATCTGAAGATTGTTTTGAAGGCACTACGAAAGGAGGAGATGTATGCGAAGTTTTTAAAATGTGAATTTTGGATGAAGAATGTTTAATTCTTAGGCGACGTGGTGGATGAGAATGGAATCTCAGTAGACCCCGAAAAGGTTGAAGCGGTAAGTAGTTGGGAACAACCGAGAACACCAACGGAGGTGAGAAGTTTCTTAGGGTTAGCTGGGTACTATCAAAGATTCGTCCAAGATTTTTCTAAGATAGCAACCCCGTTAACTAATCTAGTGAGAAAGACAGTAAAATTTGTATGGACCGACAAATGCGAAGAGAGTTTTCAAGAGTAAAAGAAGAGATTAAGCAAGGCGCATGTATTATCCTTACCAGATGATACGGGAGGATTTGTAGTGTATAGTGATTCATCGTATCGAGGACTAGGATGTGTGTTGATGCAGCATGGCAAAGTCATTGCGTATGCGTCACGAAAATTGAAGGATTACGAAAAACGATACCCTACTCATTACTTAGAGTTAGTGGCAGTAGTTTTTGCGTTAAAGATCTGGAGACATTATTTGTACGAAGAGAAATGTGAGATATACACGAACCACAAAAGTCTAAAATATATCTTCACACAGAAGGAGTTGAATATGCGTCAGAGAAGGTGGTTAGAATTAATCAAAGACTATGATTGTGAGATTCTTTATCACCCGGGGAAGGCAAACGTAGTTGCCAACGCTCTGAGCAGGAAAGGAAGGGAGAAATTATTTCAACTAACAACTCAGGATGAGTTAATAAGAGAAAGGAGAAATTGGAAATAGAAGTGAAGGGACCTGAGAGGTCTGAAGGGAAATTATTTGTAATGGAAGCTTGTCCGATATTGTTGGATAGAGTAAAGGAAGCACAGGAGAAAGATGGATAATGTGAGAAAATCAGGAAAAGGATCACGGAAAATGAGAAGGAAAAATTTTGAATAGATAAAGACGGTATCTTAAGATTCGAAGAGAGAGTGTGGGTACCGGCAGTAACCGAGTTGAGAGAGGAGATTTTGCATTAAGCACACAATACAACGTATTCCATTCATTCGGGAGGCACTAAGATGTACCGAGACTTGAGGCAATATTTTTGGTTGCCCAATTTGAAACGGGAAGTCGCAGAGTGTGTTAGTAGAAGTTTGACTTATCAACGCGTAAAAGTAGAGCATCAGCGGCCGAGTGGGTTGCTACAACCGTTGGAAATGCCAGAGTGGAAATGGGAGCATATTACGATGGATTTCATGGTAGGACTTCCAGTCACACAGAAAGGGTTGGATGCTATTTAGGTTATCGTGGATCGACTTACAAAGACCGCACTTTTTCTACCGATCAAGATCTGCTACAGTTTGAATCAATTAGCGAGTCTGTACATAAAGGAGATTGTTTCACGACATGGAGTGCCGGTATCGATTGTTTCAGACCGAGACCCGCGTTTCACGTCAAAATTCTGGAAAAGCTTGCAAGAGAGGATGGGAACACAGTTAAGGTTAAATCGCTTATCATCCTCGCATGACGAGACGGACAAAGTAAGCGAACAATACAAATACTAGAGGACATGCTTAGGACTTGCGTGATGGACTTTAAGGGAAATTGGGACGACCACCTACCCTTAGTCGAATTTGCGTATAATAATAGTTACCATGCGAGTATCGGCATGTCACCATACGAAGCTCTTTACTGAAGGAAGTGCAGAACGCCATTATGTTGGGATGAAGTCGGGGAACGACGAATACTCGGACCAGAGTTAGTACAAAAAACCGCGGATGTGGTGACAGTAATAAGGGCTAGACTAGTGGCAACTCAAGATCGCCAGAAAAAGTTTGCAGATTTGGATCGGCAAGACCGAGACTTTGAAGTCGGCAGTTTTGTATTCCTGAAGGTGTCTCCATGGAAGGGAAAGATTCGTTTCAGCAAGAAAGAAAATGTAACAACCCGATATTTTTATATAATTAAATCAGAAATTTTGCATATAACTTTTTTTTATTTATTATAATTTTAAAGATGAGGATTTGTACAAGATAATGTGTATATGTAATTATGTGATAAATAAAAATATATTTATTACATGAATATTTACAAATAATTTTATTTTAGAATTATTGATTATTATAAAGTATATATTCTTATAATAAATAATATTATAGTAGAAATATTTTATTAATTATTTTCCATGAAAATATAATTATATATTCTTTAAATAATATATGAAATGATTTTTAGAATTATTATAATAATTATTTAATTATATGAATTTATGTTAGATTAATTAAGTTAATTATTTTAACTTAATTGATAATGTTAAATATGTAAGAAAATGAGATATGGAATCCAAAACCTAATTTTGGATTTTGATTAGAGAATGAGAATAAGAATATAATATTAATTATATTTTTATTTTTCGAAGATTATAAATAAGTATGTATATATATTAATTGGTCAATAATGGTGCGGTATTTGAAAACCCTAGTTTTAAGCTGTTAAACCCTAATTCAAAAGTCGAATGCCAGTTTAAGACTGTTACGTAATCATATTAGTGTGATTTATGATCGGTGTTATAGATATTAACCCTAATTAGGGAGAACCCTAATTTTCAAAACCCTAATGTTTTTTTGTTATATAAACCCTTATTATTTTATTTTTCTAAATTAAAAACCCTAATTTTAAATGCTAAATCCTAATTTGAAACTCAAATTAGAGTTCAAGATTAATTGGTAATTGTGTTAATGTGATTAATTAACAAGTATTAGAATTACAATTGTTAATTATGGAAACCCTAAATTTTAAACCCTAATTTAGTAATTGGAAACCCTAATTTTAATTTGGTAACCCTAATTACCAAAAGTATAAACCCTAACTGATTACTTAGTAATGTTAATCATAATTAGTGATATGAAACCCTAATGTTCCTGTATAAAGTAATTAGAAAATTAATCATAATTAGGAAACCCTAATTTCAAATTTTTAGAAACTAAAATTTATTTAATTTTGTGCAAATCCTAAATTGAAAATCCTACAAATGATTTGTGCTAAACCTTAGGGTTAAACCCTAAGGGTCAAACCCTAAGGGTTTATAAGGATGATAAGAATGCCATTAAAATGGTATGACAAAAGACCAAACCAACAATCCCATGTGACTTAAGTTGACAAATATCAGCCAATTCATTGCATCTAAAGGATATAAATAGATTTGAGAGAGAGAAAGTGTCATTTGCTCACTTATTTTACACCAACTCTCATCCTTGACTCTCTCACGCTCACACCTCTAAAATTCTTTCCTAATATCAGTCAAGAACCGAGCCCCACAACCATCCCTAACAAATTAGAAGCACAGAATCAAAACTTGATCAAAGAAGGTATAAAACCCTAGCTTGAAATCTGACCAAAAATATGTTGTTAGATGTTAGATTTTTTGTGTTAAATGTGTTGTTAGTAGAATCTAATGATGATCTGGGTTGCTAGATGTTAGATCCATAACATCTAGAGGTTCGGATTTAAAGATTTGCCAAATTTGGAAAATGTTCAAACTTTGGTCTGACAACCAATGTCAGTGGCCACAGATCCTTGTTCATGTATGCGTTTTGATGTTTAAAGGTTTTAATATGTAGTCTGATATGTTGTCTTTGATCTGGAGCAAGAATCAGGCCAATATCAGTTTTATATTGCAAGATATTCGTGGTCAAACCACGTTGACCGACGTTGACTGGTTGAAATCTGGGCAGCCATGAACTTGCCTAGAAAGCTCTTACAGCAAGTTCATGGTCCCAGATCTTTCGATTATTAGTTGTTTTGTTTCTGTTGTTGCATTACAGTTATAGCATGGTAGTTATACTACAGGTTAATGCTCTTATATAGCTTTTATCACAAACATATGAGATATGGAGGATGGTCAAACCAAGTAGAAGGTTCACGGATGAGCTTTATGGGTAACCCAGAAAGTTCATCAGCGTGGCCTCTGACATGGTTTGACCAGACAAGATCTTGCTATTCTATTGTTGTTTTGTTGATGTTGTGTAATAGAAATGTTGTCCTACATTTTGGCTATACGCTGAAGATTTTAGATCACTAAAACATTACACATATTTCAAATTGTTGAAACCCAAATATGGTTACATTTAATCGTTTCTTCATTTCGGGTAACCCGAGAAAATGAAGAAGCGACTCGATGAAACTTTTTAAAGGCTTATAACGTTTTAATTATTGATGTTTAAACTTGTTTAGTGTTCACCTAAGATACCATGCTAGTTCCTCTATTAGGCCGACGCTCATCACCACCATTTCATCATCAACCGATTGAATTGAGAATAAGACCACCAAAGTCGTTGAATCGACATCGACTTGATTTTTCTAAGCGGCCCGAACTTGATGAACAACCCTGACAATGGTTTTAACAGCTTAGATCTTGCATTTGAATTGTTGTATGACCACTCTGATTATGGGAAAGTGTAATATTACATTAGTACTATGATCTAGCAACATTAGATGGCCCAAAGCATGCTTGAACAGAGAATTACAATAGGTCAAACTGAGCACCTTGCACACTGATTTGTCAGTGTTCTTGAGCCAAGAACACCTAACACGATAGAAATGTGTCGCTATAGCCTATAGCGACGGTTTCTATTATTGTTATTTTCTGAATTTCCGAAAAATGATTAAAAATAGAAATAAATTCCTAAAAATTACAAAATCAGCTTTTAAAATTATTTTAAATTATGAAAATAACTTTTAATTATTTGAGATATTATTCATTAATATTTATAATTATTTGAATATTAATTATATTTAATTTATTTAATTAGTGTATTAAATAAATTGGAGAAAAATGATTTTAATGTTATAAAATTATTTGAAATAAGAATAAAGTGTTTAAAAATATTTTTGAGTTATAAATGTAAATTTTAATATTTTGTGATGAAATTCATTAATTAATTAAGTTATTTAACAATTGAATTAAATAAATAAATTAAAAATGATTTTATTATGTTAAAAATCATTTTAAATGATAATAAGGTATTTAATAATATTTTAAGTTATAAAACATAACTTTTAATCTTTTAAGACAAATTTCAATAATTATTTGATATTAAAGATATTAGATTTATTTAATACTTATATTAAATAAATTAGTTTAAAATGATTTTAATATTATAAACATCATTTAAAATGAAAATAAAGTGTTTAACGATATTTTAAGTTATAAAATACAACTTTTAATATTTAAAGGATAATTTTATTAATAATTTAATATTAATGATATTTATTTAATATTAGATGATATTAGATTTATTTAATAATTATATTAAATAAATAGTTTAAAAATGGTTTAACTTATTTAAAAATCATTTAAAAGGAAATAAATGAATTAAAAATATTTTAAGTTATGATTAAGGACTTTTAATATTTTGATAAGTAATACATTAATAATTTAATATTAATGATAATTATTTAAAAATGATTTTAAATATTTTAAAAATCATTTAAGGGTAATATTAATACTTTAAAAGTATTTTGAGTTATTATAACTAACTTTAATATTTTGGTAATGGTTTCATTAATAGTTTAATATTATTTAAATATTAATGATAATAGAATTATTTAATATTTAAATCATTTAATAATGATTCCGTTGTTTGAAAATTTATGATAAATTATAATAAATATTTTAAAATTATTATAAGTCATTTAAAAATAATATGACTGATACTTATAGATATTGAGCACCAGGGGATAGAGTCTTAGACTCGATAATTACCCAATAAAACCGTCAGTACACCGACATGTTTCAAAAATTGATCTGAACTTAGATAATTTGATTAGATATGTGTTTATTTGTGATTCAATGGTTGTAGAACATATGTGACAATGTGATTAGGTTATGTACTGACTGCAATAAGCAGTGCTATGTGTTATAGTATGTTATTCTAATCGATCAAATGATTTTATTACCGATAGGTGTTATATAAAGATAGAACTAAGTTCTGAATCGGTAGGTAGCATGATCGTAAGTATCTTACCTTTGCATTTCCTTTATGCAATGGACATGAGTAAGAAGTTTCAGAATTATATTATTATTGTAATAAATTATTAACCTTATTGTCGTATATATTATATCTGATCATTGTTTATCAACATAATATTATATTATATAACTCATATATATATTCTGTTCGTTAATTTCAATATATGGTTATACAAGTGTCCCCACTTGGATAGTCATTGTAGTTAAACATGTGCTGATATATATATATATATATATATATATATATAAGTCGTCTAAGCTATTTGATCAGCTAGACACAAATTTCGAAATATCGTTGAATATGATAAAACCTTTTTGTATCCAATCAAATTATTTTGGTTCGGATTCCAGACTAAGTATGAACATCCCGATTAAGGGAAAACTTTTATGCGCCCAAGGCGGACAATGTGAACGATCCTATCATTCTTGCAATGTAGTATTGATCAATACAGGGCCCATGGAAAGTACAACCTAACGCCCGTAAGTTATGACAGTTTGTAGATGAAGTTCTGTTAAACCTTAGCGAAAACTAAAAACAATGTTCATAATCTGTCGACCAATACCTATATATATAGTCAATACGTAGTTTCAAAAATTTGAGATAAAATTGTAACGTTGTTATTATCGGTTCAGTTTACTTCACAACTATAAATTCGTTATAGAAGTGATGTACAAAGAAAACATTTATTTCTTTCAGCTACTTATATTTCTAATTATTATTACTTACTGGGCACCCAAATGCTCATTCTTGCTTTAAAATTAAATGTTTTCAGCTAGGCATGATCAACCTGAAGGTTCAGACAAGATCAAGTGAAAAGGAAAGCAAACAGAATATGGTTAATGGTATCTTTTGTAATAGTTAACTTCTTAAATAATTATTCTTCCTTTTATGGTGTGACCCTTTAGGTTCTCCATATTAAACCGGTTGTGAATAAATCAATTAGAACAATTCTAATCTTATTTAAATAAATAAATTAAATAATTAATTTATTTAAATAAATAATATTTATTCTACAATAGGGATAAGCCTCCCTAGCGATCAACGACTTTCCAGATAATATAGATTTCAACATTAATCATTAAAGAACCTTTGAGTAAATAGTTACCGTACAATTCAATCCTTCCACCATACAATGTCCCAATTAAATATAAGACATGGAATTCTTTGTCAAGTCTTATTTTATTTAATTATATGTATTTCGACCCTTAAATGCACAACTCAAATAATGCAAATTAGAAACTCCTTTCTAATTTCATTACGCCGCCAAGGACTACTGGGTTGTCATTTATCGAATCACATAGGACATTCTCTTCTTTTTATTAGAAGTGGTAGATTCTTTATTGATCATACATTATCTCCATGTACAACTTATTATACCCAAGCATACCTTTGATATACCCTAAGGGTCTTAAGGAATAAGTCAAAGTATAACTCATCATACACAAGATACTATGATGATCTCAAGTCCAAGGATCACTCAGTACTACTATCACTACTGAATTCTATCTATTGACAGCAAATAAAACTCCATTAGGTATTCCTTAGCAAGCCACGTTCAAATGAACTTATTCTTTAATAAGTACCTACATACTTGCTTTAGTGTCTCCACACAAATGATCATGAGATAAATCATCCTCATCCAATTAGCAAGTTAACGATGTACCAATCTATCCGGATTCACTAATCCCCAATTTAGTAATCCAACGATTGGGAACTATTTTAGTTTTAAGCTTTCTAAGAATTTAGATCTCATTAGAATGATCATCATTATTATTCTAAAAGCATTGCTTAAAACTATGGGTTTATCACATATTATAAAACAAAGATCATGTAGATAATTAAAAGCCTTTAATAAATTAATACTTTTTATTAATAAATGAATAAGATTGTTACAAAGTATATGCTTTATCATCAAACATGATTGGCTTGTGTGCATACTACTTTCAATCTCCCACTTGCACTAAAGCCAATCGCCATTGTATCTTATACTCTTCTTCTCTAAGTGACGATTATCCTGCTTTGTTGGATAAGCTTTTAGTTAATGGATATGTAATGTTATTCTTGAGAGTCCACTATCTCTATAGTGATTTCCCATCTTTCAATGATTCTAATAATCAAATGAAAGTGCCACAACACATGTTTAGATCCAAGATGAGACTTAGGAACTATTCTAGTTACGTAATGAACTTTTAATCCAAACAATCAACTTCAAACTTCATTTATAGCTATTTACTTTGTCTTTATCACTAAACCAAAGAACTCTTTCTTTGTTTGGAACCTTTCCAATTCACCGCACCACTTTGTCCAAAGTAATGCTTTACCTTAAAGTGGATTTTTCGTCATCTTAGTGCATCTCGAAAAACTTGAGTCTGTTAAGCCCTCTAGTTTTAATTTAGACCCACCATGAATATGATCACATCCTTAGTGCTTGGGTTAAGCACTTTAAGATGTTTTCAACGACTCACAAAGTGAACTTCTCCGTAATATGATTGATCAACATCAGGTCTCGTATATTTCATTGCATACATGATAGTTACTCATGTGATCTCTCTTTTGGAGTCTGTGGGGACTATTAAGAGAGATACACTCCATAGCTCATCGACATGAGACATCTCTTGGAGTTTGCCATGCTAAACGACTTTAGCATCAAATGAATATACCTTCCTTGGGTTGAGTCGAGCATCCTCTTAAATCTATCTATATAGATTTATATCCCCAATTAAGATACTCTTCCAAATCATTCATGGAGGAATGTTTAGTCAATTTTATCTTTACTGATTGTAGCATTGGTATGTAATTCCTCATCCGTAGTATATCATCATATAATACTAGAAATTTCACGACGCTCCCACTGACCTTTTTGTACACACTAGAAGTCTTACCTCATCGAATGTAACTCTGGATCATCATCTTCTATGATGTGTACCTCATCATCATCATCCATGAAGAATCCATACCTCCTAGGTATCTTTGGTACTATTCCAGATTTACGATTCGGTTGTGGTACAATAGGTCTATCTACAGGTTCCTCTTATTTGACTTATAGTATTTTGTGGTTCTTGAACTCTTCAAGATCTATTATCCTCCCACTAGCCCCTTTAATGATAAACACCTTTATCATAGAAGGCAGCGTGTTTCGCAACAAACACCTTTTGTTAAGTAGGATTATAGAACATATACCCTAAACTTACTTTAGGATGTCCCACAAATTTGACACTTGTCAAATCTTGTCCCAAGCTTATCCTTTGAAACCTTTTTCACATAAGTTGGACAACCCCTTATCTTAACATACTTAAGATTAGGAATCCTCCCCATCCATAACTTTTATGGAGTCTTAAATGGATTTAGAGATTACCTTTTCGTAAATATGCAAATTATTTCTAGGACATTATCCCGGAGGGATCTTTGGAATGTCTCAGAAAATCATTATGGACCGCACCATGTCCAACAAGGTACGATTTTTCATTCAGATACATCAATCAATTATTGCGTATCTGGAGGCGTCCATTGTGAGAAAACCATTTGAGATGATCTAGAAACTTATTGCACAAGTATTCCTTCCTTGATCTGATCAAAGAATCCTAATACTTTGCCAATTTGTTTCAGTTTTGAATTCTTTGAACCTTTCAAATAATTCACACTTGTATTTTAGCAAGTACACACATTCAACTCTTTGAATGATCATCTCATTTTCTTATACTAGTTTGTTCAATTTGCAAAATATATTTTTCACGTAAATCAAGTATACAAAATCCATTAAGTAATATTTCAGTTCTATACAAAACATTATTATTATAAATAGAACGACAATTGTTCTTAATTATAATACCAAAAATTTTATTGTCCAACAATAAAATGGAAATAATATTTCTAACAAGAATTGGAATACAATAACAACTTATTGACTTAATAGATTTGCCGTCAGAAGCGTGCTAAACTATAAGTTTCTATAGCTAATGCAAAGAACCTTTGCTTCATTTTCCACACATAGGATTACTTATCTTTGTTTAGCTTTCTACTACATTTGGTCCTTTCATAAATCAATATTTATGATAACCAAAGTCGATATCCAATATCCAAGTAGAATCTTGACTTAAAGAAAATTTATTTTAAACATGAACAAAAATTATATTATGTAGAAACTTCACTAAGCTTCTTTGGTTAGCCTCTCGCAAGATGCTTCTTGCAGTTTCTTTCCAGTGTTCAGGCTTATTGCAGTGGAAGCAAACTCCTTTGCTATCCGTATTAGTTTTGTTCTTATTATCCTTTGTTTATGCCTTTCTATTTACCTTCTTTGAATCGTTCTTCTTTTCGAAGATCCTTTGGCCCCTACCAAGAAGACTTGATCTTTCTTGGTTGGAAAGTGACTCTCAACATTTTTCAACATGTTAAGCAAATCAAATAAGTCGATATCTAGCTTGTTCATATAAAAAATTCACAACAATTGTGAAAGGAGTCCGGGAGTGAGTGCAAGATCAAATCTTGGCTCAACTCTCCATCCATGAAAAAACTCGTTGTCCTAATTGATCAATCAAATTGATAATGTTAAGGACTTTTATCTGTACTGTAGTGTCATCGGTCATTCTAGATCGGAAGAGCTCCTTAGATATCTGATATCTATCAGTCCTACTTTCCTCACCATCAACTACTTGATGTGTAGGAGTATAGTAGAAGCATCCATAGTTTCATCTTGTGTATTTCGAAGCTCGTTACTCATAGATGCGAGCATGATGCATTGAGCCAACTGTGCATCATCTTGCTACTTTCTAAAAGTAGCAATGTCTTCCTCAGAGGCATTGTCTGCAACCATTGCAGGGATAGGCGTATTAAGGACATAATATAGCTTTTCAGCTATAAGAACTCTTCTCAAATTCCTTAACCAATCCGTTTAATTCGGTCTGATTAACTTCGCAGTGATAGTAATTTAGACATTGTAAAATTCTGTAAATGAATTTGTAATTAACAACATTTTAACATACATTCTTTTATTAATTACCAAAATAATTTAGGTCTTGTTTTAAATTGGTATCTCCCACTATTTTCTTCAAACTATATTACCCTCACTTATATAATTCGGCAAAATCTAATTAAAGATTTGCTAGTGAAAATAAGGATCCCATTTCAAATGTATATAGCCTTGTGGTGACACAACAAACTATATATAAATAAATAGGTAGACAACTTTTGTCAATTACATCAACTATGCAACTCCTTGTATTTTGCCTCTTAGATTATTTTGATCAAGTGGTGGCACATCCGAATCAAAATTATCCAAGTTAAGTCCGACCTAGCACTCCATATATTCAAAAAAGAAAAATATCATCCTTGTGGTGACACAACAAAACAATATTGTTCAATTTTCTTTATAAGCATCAAATGTGATAAATTAACATCTTAAATACTTAATACTTGCCTTGTGGTGACACAACAAACTCATATTAAATATTTAATACTCTATTAATTTTATCATGCTAGAAGGCGACGTTCGATATTCCAAATATCTTTGAACGCTTAGGACTTAATATAAAAAAAAAAATTGAGGGGTTTGTTATTAATTTGTCTCATCTTGTTTAGCAAGCATGCATATATATATATATATAAAATACGTTATATTAATGAACATGCTGAAGCATGTTTGCATAATATATAATATATATAGTATAGCATGCACATATAGAATACTATATTCTACCTGGATTGATTATGGACTTTTATTCTAGTTTGGTTCACTAGAGCCACCAAGTGAACCAAAAGGTCAAACCCTAGGGGTGCAAGAAATAATATTTAAATATAACTATTACATTTAAACCCGGGCTCCATTACAAACGGGTCTTCAAGCGCTCCTTGCTCCTTGATCTCCAATTTTTTAAAATTAATTCTAACTATTCCTATTACAAGTTCACCTCTGATGCCACTGTTAGGTTTGTAATATTCATGAACGCAATCAAATTGCATAAAAAGTGCGGAAGCGTGTAAAAATCAGAGTTTAAAAATTTTACAAACCATATACCCGGATCACCCTTTATGCACAATTATTAATTAAACGAAAAGATAAAGAATAAAATCATACCCTTGAAGATCGAGCTTCCTCAGGTACAAGTTCACCTCCAAATCCTTTCGCGTTCAACTTGAATCCACCGGGTTTGGTTCTTTCCTTTGATCAACGTTAGCCACCCAAATGTTTGGCCTCTAGAGGTGATCCACCAAGGAAGAAAAAGATTCAAGAAGATGGGTGTTATGGCTAACCCTAGTTTTCTATCTCTATAGAAAATGCATACTCCCAATAACTTGAAATTATTACGTACTTTGTTAAAGTCAACAACCCATACCACCCATAATAAGACTCCTCTTATTTATAGATGTGGGCAACCCACCTTAACAATTAAGGAATTGGGTTTTAATTAATTAATTCAATTCTTTTAATTAATTAATCTCCCTAATCTTATTAGGGATAATTAATTAAACTCCTTTAACTAATTTTCCTTCCTAATCCAATTAGGAATATTTGAGAGTACTTATATTAAATTAATTCCTAAACACTTTTAGAAATTAAAATAATAATAATTGAAATAATATTAATAAGACTCCTCTTATTAATTTATATTTAATATTTCTAAAATATTAAATAATAAATATTAAGCTATTTAATTTATTCTATCACCATAGATTAAATTAAATATACTTAACTATATTATTACGATTATGCCATTAACTTCTTAAATAATTATTCTTCCTTTTATGGTGTGACCCTTTAGGTTCTTCATATTAAACCTAGGTTGTGAATAAATCAATTAGAACAATTTTAATCTTATTTAAATAAATAAATTAAATAATTAATTTATTTAAATAAATAATATTTATTCTACAATAGGATAAGCCTTCCTAGCGATCAACGACTTTCCGGATAATATAGATTTCAACATTAATCATTAAAGAACCTTTGAGTAAATAGTTACCGACAATTCAATCCTTCCACCATACAATGTCCCAATTAAATATAAGACATGGAATTATTGTCAAGTCTTATTTTATTTAATTATATGTATTTCGACCCTTAAATGCACAACTCAAATAATGCAAATTAGAAACTCCTTTCTAATTTCATTCTACCTCGCCAAGGACTACTTTGGGTTGTCATTTATTGAATCACATAGGACATTTCTCTTCTTTTTATTAGAAGTGGTAGATTCTTTATTGATCATACATTATCTCCATGTACAACTTATTATACCCAAGCATACCCTTTGATATACCCTAAGGGTCTTAAGGAATAAGTCAAAGTATAACTCATCATACACAAGATACTATGATGATCTCAAGTCCAAGGATCACTTGTACTACTATCACTACTGTGAATTCCTATTGACAGCAAATAAAAAACTCCATTAGGTATTCCTTAGCGAGCCACGCTCAATTGAACTTATTCTCTAATAAGCACCTACATACTTGCTTTAGTGTCTCCACACAAATGATCGTGAGATAAATCATCCTCATCCAATTAGCAAACAACGTATGTACCAATCTATCCGGATTCACTAATCCCCAATTTAGTAATCCAACGATTGGGAACTATTTTAGTTTTAAGCTTTCTAAGAATTTAGATCTCATTAGAATGATCATCATCATTATTCTAAAAGCATTGCTTAAAACTATGGGTTTATCACATATTATAAAACAGCATCATGTAGATAATTAAAAGCCTTTAATAAATTAATACTTTTTATTAATAAATGAATAAGATTGTTACAAAGTATATGCTTTATCATCAAACATGATTGGCTTGTGTGCATACTACTTTCACAAAGTTGTTAGGTTGATCTAAGATCTTAACGTGTATCATTCTTTTAATAGAATGTATAGATAGAAAAGATCAAAGCTGTTAGGTTGATCTTGAGATGTAATAGATAGGGTTCGAATTAATCGTAGTGTATCATCTGATCAACAGTGCAGAAGTCAAGGCAGAAACGTAGAGCTTAACAAATCGTAGTGTGTGTCTGCCTTGAAGGGACTCTTCGAAAATCATAGAGTAGTCCCAACGTTTGCCGAGCCAACTCCACGATCGAAGTGTGCTGAAGGAAACATGAAGTTTACAAGTCAACGATCGTAGTGTGCTCTCGGGAACGTAGAGTCAACAACACGAGCAAGTAAGGATCGTAGTGTGCAAGTGTTTAAGAGAAATCATAATACTCTCTATATGATAGCATCAGATCAAGCACCAAGGCAACAAGTCACTACGATCTGAATCGTAGAGAATCATGATCCAAATCGTAGAGCATCATCTGTCTCATGTCAGAAAACGTCGAGCCTCATGATTTGTGTAAAGGTAGATTTCAACATATGAGGAATGGATTCTAGACGCTGCAGTGCTCATCAGTCCCAGAGTAAAGAAATATCCTTAGTATGCAACAAAGAAGCGTATTGAAGAAGCTAAGGATAATACCATGGATAAGAGGGACAAAACACCTTTTCAGGTGGTAGGTGAGAAAGCAGTCTGCTGTGTTAGTGGGCCAGAATGCAACTTCAGAAGATGTGCAGAAATGTCTCCATCACAGTACAAAAAGTTCAGACGCATTTAATGCCACAACGGATGGATCCAACGGATAGTTTTTAACATCACATATATGCAGATTAAACAAATGAGAGAGAACTAAGCAAGCATTGAATAAACAACGTGAACATCTCTCAAGCTCAACTCTATGATCTGAGATATTGCAAAGCTTGCTCAGCTACTCAGTTCTTTAGAACAAGTGCTTAAACTGCGACTAAGTAGTAACCATCAAGAACACAACATTATCAACCAACTGAAGAAGAGTACCAAGTCTGCTTGACTTGAAGAGTTCAAGAGTGAACTAAGAAGTTCCTGGATCATTGGTTCAGAAGGAATCATGTGATTCGAAGTTGTAATGTACATCCTTAATGGATATCCTACTCGTTGAGTAGAAGAGTGGACTAGGAGCTTTAAGTGCTCTGAACCACTTAAAAACGACTGTGTCATTTACATTCATATCATAACTGCTATATCTGCTATAACTGCTTCACTCTCATTACTCCATTGCTTGGTAAAGTAGATTAAAACAAACATTTATTCCGCTAAGTTTTAATCATTATCAAAGAACAAGTTTAAAACGAAAAGATTTTTAAATATCTATTCAACCCCCCCTTCTAGATAACTATTGTGCCAACTAGGAACTAACAATTAGTATCAGAGCAGGTTCTATTTTATAGCTTACAAGCTTTAGTAGATCCAATGGCACTCGTACCAAGCGAATCCAGGACCGAGGGAGGCAGCAAGCTACCAATGTGCAACAAGGATAAATTTGCTAACTGGAAAGTCAGGATGCAAGCGTACATGGACTCAATAGATGAAGATCTATTTGAGACCGTTCAAAATGGGCCCTATATTCCAACCAAGCTTGCACCAACCACTGACGATCCAAACCGTATACAGATCAAAGTTAAAGAAGAGTGGACAGACAACGAGAAAAGAGCTGTCCAACTTGATAAGAAGGCTAAGAACATCCTGTTCTAATCCTTAGAGGACGATCTGTTTGAAAATGTTGTAAACAGCAAAACAGCTAAGGAAGTTTGGGAAGCTCTACTGATCATGCACGAAGGAACTGAAGAAGTTAGAGAGAACAAACAGTCTCTTCTAACACAGCAGTACGAAATGTTCGCTCATGTGCAAGGAGAAAATGTAACTGCCGCCTATGAAAGATTCAATGTTCTGCTTAACTCTCTACGAGCATATGGAAAGGTCTATCCTAGCAAAGATCTGACCGTAAAATTCATGAGAGCCCTACCAAGCAGGTGGGATGCCAAGACCACTATAATAAGAGAGTCAAAGAATCTCAACGAAATGACAGTTCAACAACTATATGGAAATCTCTTGACATACTGAATCGAGAGTGACCCAACGTCTTTGAAACCTTATCGGAAGGAAGAAGGAAGGAAGGATAAGGTTGTTTCTCAAGTAAATCGAAAGTGCATCAAAGGTCAACATTGAGATTGACCTATGCTACAAGAACAAATGAATGACTTATGCTACAACTGCAAAAAGCCTGGCCACTTCATCGCCAACTGCAACAAACCTATCAAAGAAGAACTAAAGAAGAAATCACATGCAAAGAAGGAATACAAAGGAAACAAGAGGCCTCAAAAAGAGACAAAGGCACGGTAGTCAAGGATCGTGGAGTGACTGACTCGGATAATGACTCAAATGTCGACTACGGAGACAAGGAAGAACCACATATGGCAAATCGGCTTAATGGCCAAACATGCAAAGGATAAACAAAGCCTCAACATACGTGATGTAAGTCTCGACGAGGTATTTGATTTCAACTCACCGATGTAGACATGAATGACTTAAAAATCAAGACCGCATGGCATAACCATCGATCTACATCAATACATGAAGTGCTTCCGAGTCTTTTCTAAAGATCATTCACTTCTTCAAGAAGAAAAGAAGAAAGTTCAAGAAGACCTTGAAACAGCCCTTCTAAGTTCTAATCTTCTTTCCAAGCTTGAGTGTAAGACCCCAAAATTTTTAAATAAAAAGGAATTTCCTTTATTTATTATTTTGAAATAGTAAGGGTTGATTTGATTAATGTGGATAGTTAAGGGTTAAATACACAAATATTTCAAAATAAGCAAGTGGTTATAAAATATTCATTATCGCTTCGGGGAATATTCGTTGGTCGTGGAATATTCAGATCACAAGGGAATATTCGTGATTTGACAGTATGACCATGTGTGTGGGCCCCATAACGGAAAGCGATTGGATGAAGAAAACGACAAATATAAGTTGTTTTTAAATAACGGCGTAGTTGTTGGCAAGAATAATCTTTGTTGAATACCCGGTGGTTAAAATACACTAATACGGCGTTGTTGAGCGATTTAGATACCGGTATTGCACCAATTATTGATTCTTACGTAAGAAGGCACTACTCAATAATGGTTACTGATGAATTCTTATTCGGTATTTTATCGAGTTAATAATTCTTCGTGTTGATATTTTATATTCTTTGTTGTTTCAATAATTGTCATTACACAAGATTTTTCATTATCGAAGCAATAATTCATATTATCTGAATAATATTATTAGATAACATTATTGGCAATGTCTAGAAAGTTCATGCAGGAGAGGTTTGGTCACCTAATTGCGCTACCAAGAAGAAGAAATTCTTATTGGAAAGCCCCTCTTTCCCTGAACCGCCTGGTTGTCAATATTGTGATTTCGTAATATTATTTATGAATAATTAATTATTGATTCATATGATGAGAAAAATATTGATTTTATGTGGATATAGATGGAGAAAATTTTTATAGTGACAATTGTTGAAAATTGAAATTTTATCTTTTTCTGATAAAATAATTCATTTAAATATATTATTTTAATAATATATTAACGGTGATATTTTTACAACGAATGTGGGATATATGAGTATACAAGGAGGAAGAGTATTTTTGTTGCAATAAATGTTTAAAACATGTTAAACATGTCGGTGGACCCCATTTATCGAATTGAAATTTGATTATACCGTAAAATCGACCGTTTGTGGATTTCGGTCAATTTCCATTTGGAATTTGGAAAACTTTCTTCTGCAAAGTTGTAGAGAATTGAATTTCCTATAAAACTCATGAGATTCGAATTTTCTGATGAAAGGGCTATTTATTATGAATTATTGAAGTTTCAAGTCTCAAATAATTGATTTTTGAAAGTTTTAATTATTTATTTTATGAAAACGTTTTTTTCTTACTTTTCTAGAAGGTGGCATGTGGGAAATGCTAGGATCTGAATTCTAAGGTTGGCGATGAATTTGATATATATATATATATATATATATATATATTAATTTATTAAATTTTCTAACTTTGGTGTTCTAAGCAATTTCTATAAATAGGTGCTTAGGTTAGAATTGAAAATCACACCGTAAATCAAGTTTTTCTCTCTATATTATCGAGTTTATTCTTGTGAGTATTTTGAGTATACTTTGAGTATTGCTAGCGATGCAAGTTCCTTCAAAGACTATACGGTATTCTAGCTAGAAATCTTCGATCTTTCGAGGTAAAGGATATTATTTTTTTCGTAATGATATTATTTCTTCAATATCATTATCTTGAAATGTTGATCTGAAGTTTTATCAAATTTGGAACTTTTTCATGTCGGGTTTACTATTCATGGGTTACTATTCATGAGTTACTATTCACGAGTTACTATTCACGAAGAGTTATTATTCACAGTACTATTTATGTAAGCGTGAAGATGTTTTTGTGGAATTTCTATCTTTTGGTGTCTGAGTTACTATTCACGATATCTAAGACTATTCACGATATCTGGCACTATTCACGATACGGTACTATTCAATTTAAAAATAAAATTTCTTCTTTTCGTCCAAAACATCTATTTCGGATACTAACTCGATTGTGTCCATGTTTTGATCATTCTTGAATTTTACACCACCGTGATTATTTTTGAGGTATTTTTGGACGTGGATAAAACCAAGTACGAATCCTTAATCCTTAATCCTTGTCATTGTGTTTCTTTGGATTCGTTTCTTTAAAAAAAATATTTTTCATCATCCTCGGTCTTAAATGATGATATTATGGAATATCTTTGGCTGTAATGCAAAGATGAATGATTTCTTAAGAATATCTTTGGCCCTGTAGTGCAAAGATGAATGATTTGAAGAATATCTTTGGCCCGTATTGCAAAGATGAGCAGTGTTTAAATGAACATGACTAATCGATGAATATCTTTGGCTCAGAGAGCAAAGATGAATATTTGATTCCAGATGTATATTGATTGATGTTACAGGATAAAAGATAGACGATGAACTTTTAAATTCATACATAGAAGATAGTAGTTTGCATTCTCTACTTAACTCTTCTAATGAATTATTATTTCCGCCATGAATATTGATTTAAAATTTGTTGTCTATTGTATTCTATTATATTTTTCCTGTTGAAGACTAACGATAATTTGTTGTATATTATCTTAGTCATAATATTCTTTCTTGAGCTAGTTGAGCTCACCCTTTTCCTTTTTGTTCCATTTTTCTCGTGGAGGCGAGAATATAAAGAGAGTGCAGCCTGGGTATGGAATGAAGGTTTTAGAAAGGATTGTTTAGTAGTCCTCACCATTTTGTAAAATAATGTATCAATAAATGTGATGAGGATTTATTTGAGTATAGATATTGTCTAGAAGATAATATTTGTATTCAAACTCACGCTTTTTCTTGTTGTAATAATAAAGTTGTAGTTGTTTCTGTACCATGTATTGACAACTCAGAATAGGTGATGTATACCTATTTTGGGGGCGTCACATTGAGGCTGAGAATGAGACCTTAAAACAGACAAACACACTCAATGCACAAAGAGAGTCTATTCTAACCTCTAAGGTTGAGGACCTAGAGAAGACTATCTCTGCATGGAACAAATCCTCATCGTCCATGGACCGCCCGCTTCTGATAGTCGAGAATCACTTTTTAAAAACAGTCTAAGCTTTAGGGAATTCATCTCAGAACCTTGTGTGGAAAAGACAGTGGAAACTAGCACTAGTAATGCCTCAAGTTTTGATAGAGGCATTGCCTTTGTGAAATCCTCACAGTTGGAAGAGCAAGTTCAACCTTGTTCTACTGTTTCTAGTTATACTCAGAGAAGTAAAGGATCTCACGCTGGCCTGGGCATCATAAAGTAGAAGAGTAACCCAACCTCTACTCACCAACCTCGAAGAATCGTAGAGTTAAGCAAGACCAACTCTACGAATCAACTGGGAAGGTACAGTAGAGGTAAGGCACGCTCATCACTATTTATGAAACCTAAGGACACGTGGAAGAAAAAGAATCAGTTTAACAGAAGGTTAACTAAAGAACCAAACAAGTCCAAATGGAAGATGAATCATCATGCACTCACAAGCATGCATCATAATAGATGTTTCATATGCAATAAATATGGTCATAGGGCCACAAAATGTTATTATAACTCCATGCATGTGAGACCCAAGATTAGACAGATTTGGGTCCCCAAGGGTACTAACAATGAAGGACCCATGCAAATATAGGTACCAAAATGAAGGTTCAAATATCTTGACAGGAAAAGAGCTCCACGACCTCAACATGGTATCTGAACAATGGATGCTCGAGGAATATGACAGGGAACAAAGCTCTACTATCTAACTACATAGAAAAGGAAGGTCCCTCAGTCATCTTTGGAGATAACGGCTCGGGTAAGACAAGAGGATATGGCTCTGCTGGCAATGGTGCAGTATCTTTCAGCAAAGTAGCCTATGTGGAAGGTCTTCAACACAACCTTCTAAGTATCAGCCAACTCTATGACAAGGGTCATCAAGTGACATTCCTCAATAATCAATGTCAAGTCAGAGATTTGAAGACATCTGCTGTAAAGCTAACTGGGACAAGAGAAGGAAATGTCTACACAGTAGATCTTGGTCAACTAAGCTCAGATGAGATAATATGTTTTCTGGAAAAAGCATCTGAAGAAATGAGCTGGTTATGGCATAGACGGTTGTCTCATTTAAACTTCAAAAGCATGTCCAAACTGGCATCAAAAGACCTAGTAGCTGGCCTACCCAAGTTCAACTTTGTGAAGGAAAGGCCATGCAATGCCTGTCAGCTTGGAAAGCGGACGTAAGCTCATTCAAGAGCAAAACTGCCAACTCTATTGACAAGCCACTGCAGTTGCTTCACTTGGATCTCTTTGGGCCAATCCCAACAACCAGTCTTGGAGGAAAAAGATACTCTCTAGTCGTAGTCGATGACTACACCAGATTCACATGGGTATTCTTCCTAACTTCAAAGGATGAAACGAGCTCCGAATTAATCAAGATGTTCAGACTGGTGATGAACGAGAAAGGAGAGAAAATCAAGGCCATAAGGAGTGATCATGGCAGAGAATTCGATTTCTCTGAAATGGATCAGTTCTGCACAGACAATGAGATCAGTCACAACTTCTCAGCTCCTCGAACTCCTCAACAAAATGGAGTAGCTGAAAGGAAGAATAAAACCTTGATTATGGCTGGAAGAACTCTACTAGCTGCAGCCCATCTACCTGAATACTTCTGGGCAGAAGCTATCAACACCGCATGCTACACGCAGAACAGATCACTCATACACTCTACGATCAAGAAGACGCCCTACGAACTGTGGAAAGGAAGAAAGCCAAGTGTCAGCTATTTCTATGTCTTTGGTTGTGCATGCTACATTCTCAACAATGGAAAGCAGTATCTGACAAAACAGTGCCTCAAGACACTACGACCGATAGTGCAGAGACTACGAATGAAGTCGTCGAGCTCAACACTACAATCGTAGTGCTAGATAGTGAAATCGTAGAGCATGAGAATGTGATCGTAGAGAGGTCCATGCAAGACAGCGAGCCTCCACTCCAAGAAGAAGAAATAGACCTTGAAGATCAACTGAACAAAGTAACGATCAAGAACAGATATCCATTATCGAGGATAGACGACTTGTTTGATCAACTGAAAAGAGCGAAATGTTTCTCAAAGATTGACATACGGACAGGATATCATCAACTGAAAGTGCGGGATGAGGACATACCAAAGACTGCGTTTCGAACCCGTTATGGACATTACGAGTTTTTGGTAATGTCATTTGGTTTAACTAATGCTCCTCCAAAAGATTCATGGACTCGATGAATCGAGTTTTCAAGCCATACTTGGATAAATTCGTAGTAGTTTTCATCGACGACATTTTGATATACTCGAAGACAGAGGAAGAACATGCCGAACATCTGAAGATTGTTTTGAAGGCACTACGAAAGGAGGAGATGTATGTGAAGTTTTCTAAATGTGAATTTTGGATGAAGAATGTTCAATTCTTAGGCGACGTGGTGGATGAGAATAGAATCTCAGTAGACCCCGAAAAGGTCGAAGCGGTAAGTAGTTGGGAACAACCGAGAACACCAACGTTGGTGAGAAGTTTCTTAGGGTTAGCTAGGTACTATTGAAGATTCATCCAAGAATTTTCTAAGATAGCAACCCCGTTAACTAATCTGATGAAAAAGACAGTAAAATTTGTATGGACCGACAAATGCGAAGAGAGTTTTCAAGAGTTAAAGAAGAGATTAAGCAAGGCGCATGTATTATCCTTACTAGATGATACGGGAGGATTTGTAGTGTATAATGATTCATCGTATCGAGGACTGGGATGTGTGCTGATGCAGCATGGCAAAGTCATTGCGTATGCGTCATGACAATTGAAGGATTACGAAAAACGATACCCTACTCATTACTTAGAGTTAGTGGCAGTAGTTTTTGCATTAAAGATCTGGAGACATTATTTGTACGAAGAGAAATGTGAGATATACACGGACCACAAAAGTCTGAAATATATCTTCACACAGAAGGAGTTGAATATGCGTCAGAGAAGGTGGTTAGAATTAATCAAAGACTATGACTGTGAGATTCTTTATCACCCGGGGAAGGCAAACGAGTTTCGACGCGCCGAAAGGCGAGAAAGGAAGGGAGAAATTGTTTCAACTAACAACTCAGGAGGAGTTAATAAGAGATAAGGAGAAATTGGAAATATAAGTGAAGGGACCCGAGAGGTCTGAAGGAAAATTATTTGTAATGGAAGCTTGTTCGACATTGTTGGATAGAGTAAAGGAAGCACAGGAGAAAGATGGATAATGTGAGAAAATCAGGAAAAGGATCACGGAAAATGAGAAGGAAAAATTTTGAATAGATAAAGACGGTATCTTAAGATTCGAAGGGAGAGTGTGGGTACCGGCGGTAACCGAGTTGAGAGAGGAGGTTTTGCATGAAGCACACAATACGACGTATTCCATTCATCCGGGAGGCACTAAGATGTACCGAGACTTGAGGCAATATTTTTGGTGGCCCAATTTGAAACGGGAAGTCGCAGAGCGTGTTAGTAGATGTTTGACTTATCAACCTGTAAAAGTAGAGCATCAGCGGCCGAGTGGGTCGCTACAACCGTTGGAAATGCCAGAGTGAAAATGGGAGCATATTACGATAGATTTCGTGGTAGGACTTCCAGTCACACAGAAAGGGTTGGATGCCATTTGGGTTATCGTGGATCGACTTACAAAGACCGCACATTTTCTACCGATCAAGATCCGCTACAATTTGAATCAGTTAGTGAGTCTGTACGTAAGGGAGATTGTTTCACGACATGCAGTGCCGGTATCGATTGTTTCTGACCGAGACCTGCGTTTCATATCAAAATTCTGGAAAAGCTTGCAAGAGAGGATGGGAACACAGTTAAGGTTAAGTACTGCTTATCATCCTCAGACAGACGGACAAAGTGAGCGAACAATACAAATGCTAGAGGAAATGCTTAGGACTTGTGTGATGGACTTTAAGGGAAATTGGGACGACCACCTACCCTTAGTCGAATTTGCGTATAATAATAGTTACCATGCGAATATCGGCATGTCACTATACGAAGCTCTTTACTGAAGGAAGTGCAGAACGCCATTATGTTGGAATGAAGTCGGGGAACGACGAATACTCGGACCAGAGTTAGTACAAAAAATCGCGGATGTGGTGACAGTAATAAGGGCTAGACTAGTGGCAACTCAAGATCGCCAGAAAAAGTTTGCAGATTTGCATCGGCAAGACCGAGACTTTGAAGTCGGAAGTTTTGTATTCCTGAAGGTGTCTCCATAGAAGGGAAAGATTCGTTTCGGCAAGAAAGAAAATGTAACAACCCGATATTTTTATATAATTAAATCAAAAATTTTGCATATAACTTTTTTTTATTTATTATTATTTTAAAGATGAGGATTTGTACAAGATAATGTGTATATGTAATTATGTGATAAATAAAAATATATTTATTACATGAATATTTACAAATAATTTTATTTTAGAATTATTGATTATTATAAAGTATATTCTTATAATAAATAATATTATAGTAGAAATGTTTTATTAATTATTTTCCATGAAAATATAATTATATATTCATTAAATAATATATGAAATGATTTTTAGATTTATTATAATAATTATTTTATTTTACGAATTTATGTTAGATTAATTAAGTTAATTATTTTAACTTAATTGATAATGTTAAATATGTAAGAAAATCAGATATGGAATCCAAAACCTAATTTTGGATTTTGATTATGGAATGAGAATAAGAATATAATATTAATTATATTTTTATTTTTCAGTACTATAAATAAGTATTGTATGTACGAATTGGTCAATAATGGTGCGGTATTTGAAAACCCTAGTTTTAAGCTGTTAAACCCTAATTTAAATGCTGAATGCCAGTTTAAGACATTTACGTAATCATGTTAGTGTGATTTATGATCGGTGTTATAGATATTAACCCTAATTAGGGAGAACCCTAATTTTCAAAACCCTAATGTTTTTTGTTTTATAAACCATTATTATTTTATTTTTCTAAATTAAAAACCCTAATTTTAAATGCTAAACCCTAATTTGAAACTCAAATTAGAGTTCAAGATTGATTGGTAATTGTGTTAATGTGATTAATTAACAAGTATTAGAATTACAATTGTTAATTATGGAAACCATAAATTTTAAACCCTAATTTAGTAATTGGAAACCCTAATTTTAATTTGGTAACCCTAATTACCAAAAGTATAAACCATAATTGATTACTTAGTAATGTTAATCATAATTAGTGATATGAAACCCTAATGTTTCTGTATAAAGTAATTAGAAAATTAATCATAATTAGGAAACCCTAATTTCAATTTTTTAGAAACTAAAATTTATTTAATTTTGTGCAAACCCTAAATTGAAAATCCTACAAATGATTTGTGCTAAACCTTATGATTAAACCCTAAGAGTTAAACCCTAAGGGTCAAACCCTAAGGGTTTGCAAGGATGACAAGAATGCCATTAAAATGATATGACAAAAGACCAAATTGCCCTTGTATATATGCATTATTGAATCTAGTGTATAGGTTTTGACATTTGGTGAAGTTGTTCACCAAACCAACAACCCCATGTGACTTAAGTTGACAAATATCAGCCATTTCAGCAGCCAATTCATTGCATCTAAAGGATATATATAAATAGATTTTTGAGAGAGAAAGTGTCATTTGCTCACTTATTTTACACCAACTCTCATCCTTGACTCTCTCAAGCTCACACCTCCGAAATTCTTTCCTAATATCAGTCAAGAACCGAGTCCCACTACCATCCCTAACAAATCAGAAGCACAGAATCAGAACTTGATCAAAGAAGGTATAAAACCCTAGCTTGAAATCTGACCAAAAATATGTTGTTAGAAGTTAGATTTTTTGTGTTAAATGTGTTGTTAGTAATATCTAATGATGATCTGGGTTGCTAGATGTTAGATCCATAACATCTAGAGGCTTAGATTTAAAGATTTACCAAATCTGGAAAATATTCAAACTGTGGTCTGACAACCAATGTCAGTGGCCACAGATCCTTGTTCATGTATGCGTTTTGATGTTTAAAGGTTTAAATATGTAGTCTGATATGTTGTCTTTGATCTGGAGCAAGAATCAGGCCTATATCAGTTTTAGATTGCAAGATATTCGTGGTCAAACCACGTTGACTGGTTGAAATCTAGGCAGCCATGAACTTGCCTAGAAAGCTCTGACAGCAAGTTCATGTGCCCAGATCTTTCGATTGTTGGTTGTTTTGTTTCTGTTGTTGCATTACAGTTATAGTATGGTAATTATACTACAGGTTAATGCTCTTAGATAGCTTTTATCACAAACATATGAGATATAGAGGATGGTCAAACCAAGCAGAAGATTCACGGATTAGCTTTCTGGGTAACCCAGAAAGTTCATCAGCGTGGCCTCTGACATGGTTTGACCGGACAAGATCTTGTTATTCTATTATTGTTTTATTGATGTTGTGTAATAGAAATGTTGTCCTACATTTTGGCTATACGCTGAAGATTTTAGATCACTAAAACATTACACATATTTCAAATTGTTGAAGCACAAATATGGTTACTCGTGAATCGTTTCTTCATTTTCGGGTAACCCGAAAATGAAGAACGACTCCGATGTACTTTTTAATGGCTTATAACGTTTTGATTATTGATGTTTAAACTTGTTTAGTGTTCACCTAAAATACCATGCTAGTTCCTCTATTAGGCCCGACATCTATCACCACCATTTCATCAACCGATTGACCAGAATAAGACCACCAAAGTCGTTAACCGACATTGACCATATTTTTCTGGGCAGCCCAGAACTTGATGAACAGCCCTAACAATGGTTTTAACGGCTTAGATCTTGCATTTGAATTGTTGTATGACCACTCTGATTATGGGAAAGTGTAATATTACATAGTACTAAGATCTAGCAACATTAGATGGCCCAGAGCATGCTTGAACAGAGAATTCTGATAGTCAAACTTGAAAGGCACTCAGACATCGATTTGTCAGTGTTCTTGAGCCAAGAACACCTAACACGATAGAAATGTGTCGCTATAGCCTATAGCGACGGTTTCTATTATTTTTATTTTTTGAATTTCCGAAAAATGATTAAAAATAGAAATAAATTCCTAAAAATTACAAAATCGGTTTTAAAAATTATTTTAAATTATGAAAAATAACTTTTAATTATTTGAGATATTATTCATTAATATTTATAATTATTTGAATATTAATTATATTTAATTTATTTAATTAGTGTATTAAATAAATTGGAGAAAAATGATTTTAATGTTATAAAAATCATTTTAAATAAGAATAAAGTGTTTTAAAATATTTTTGAGTTATAAATGTAAATTTTAATATTTTGTGATGAATTTCATTAATTAATTAATATTAATGATAATTAAGTTATTTAACAAATGAATTAAATAAATAAATTAAAAATGATTTTATTATGTTAAAATCATTTTAAATGATAATAAGGTATTTAATAATATTTTAAGTTATAAAACATAACTTTTAATCTTTTAAGACAAATTTCAATAATTATTTGATATTAAAGATATTAGATTTATTTAATACTTATATTAAATAAATTAGTTTAAAATGATTTTAATATTATAAACATCATTTAAAATGAAAATAAAGTGTTTAAAGATATTTTAAGTTATAAAATATAACTTTTAATATTTAAAGGATAATTTCATTAAAATTTAATATTAATGATATTTATTTAATATTAGATGATATTAGATTTATTTAATAATTATATTAAATAAATAGTTTAAAAATGGTTTAACTTATTTAAAAATCATTTAAAAGGAAATAAATGAATTAAAAATGTAAGACCCCAAATTATCAATAAATGAAATTTATTTTCCTCTATTTATTATTTTGAAATAGTAAGGGTTGATTTGATTAATGTGGATAGTTATGGGTAAAATACGCAAATATTTTGAATAAGCAAGTGGTTATAAAATATTCATTATTATTTGGGAATATTCGTTTGGTCGTGGAATATTAAATCTTGT